>JAPXFY010000035.1:16948489-16963489 GCA_030674185.1 Monoplex corrugatus
GCCATCGATCATCAGACATATTCACCAAGCTTGCGCAAAACGCTGTGTGCTGGCAAGGTCTTGAAATGGGGAGAGGGTATAATGAAACATCACCAGAATGATGGAAAGATCAAGATGGGCAGTAAACAGGCAGTTATGAAACATCACCAGATTGATGGAAAGATCAAGATGGGCAGTAAACAGGCCAGTTATGAAACATCACCAGAATGATGGAAAGATCAAGATGGGCAGTAAACAGGCCAGTTATGAAACATCACCAAAGTTATGGAAACATTCAGATGGGCAGTAAACAGGCCAGTTATGAAACATCACCAGAATGATGGAAAGATCAAGATGGGCAGTAAACAGGCCAGTTATGAAACATCACCAGAATGATGGAAAGATCAAGATGGGCAGTAAACAGGCCAGTTATGAAACATCACCAGAATGATGGAAAGATCAAGATGGGCAGTAAACAGGCCAGTTATGAAACATCACCAGAATGATGGAAAGATCAAGATGGGCAGTAAACAGGCCAATTATGAAACATCACCAGAATGATGGAAAGATCAAGATGGGCAGTAAACAGCCCAGTTATGAAACATCACCAAAGTTATGGAAACATTCAGATGGGCAGTAAACAGGCCAGTTATGAAACATCACCAGAATGATGGAAAGATCAAGATGGGCAGTAAACAGCCCAGTTATGAAACATCATCAAAGTTATGGAAACATTCAGATGGGCAGTAAACAGGCCAGTTATGAAACATCACCAAAGTTATGGAAACATTCAGATGGGCAGTAAACAGGCCAGTTATGAAACATCACCAAAGTTATGGAAACATTCAGATGGGCAGTAAACAGGCCAGTTATGAAACATCACCAGAATGATGGAAAGATCAAGATGGGCAGTAAACAGCCCAGTTATGAAACATCACCAAAGTTATGGAAACATTCAGATGGGCAGTAAACAGGCCAGTTATGAAACATCACCAAAGTTATGGAAACATTCAGATGGGCAGTAAACAGGCCAGTTATGAAACATCACCAAAGTTATGGAAACATTAAGATGGGCAGTAAACAGGCCAGTTATGAAACATCACCAGAATGATGGAAAGATCAAGATGGGCAGTAAACAGCCCAGTTATGAAACATCACCAAAGTTATGGAAACATTCAGATGGCAGTAAACAGGCCAGTTATGAAACATCACCAGAATGATGGAAACATTAAGATGGGCAGTAAACAGGCCAGTTATGAAACATCACCAAAGTTATGGAAACATTCAGATGGGCAGTAAACAGGCCAGTTATGAAACATCACCAAAGTTATGGAAACATTAAGATGGGCAGTAAACAGGCCAGTTATGAAACATCACCAAAGTTATGGAAACATTAAGATGGGCAGTAAACAGGCCAGTTATGAAACATCACCAGAATGATGGAAACATTAAGATGGGCAGTAAACAGCCCAGTTATGAAACATCACCAAAGTTATGGAAACATTCAGATGGGCAGTAAACAGGCCAGTTATGAAACATCACCAAAGTTATGGAAACATTCAGATGGGCAGTAAACAGGCCAGTTATGAAACATCACCAGAATGATGGAAAGATCAAGATGGGCAGTAAACAGGCCAGTTATGAAACATCACCAGAATGATGGAAACATTAAGATGGGCAGTGAACAGGCCAGTTATGAAACATCACCAGAATGATGGAAAGATCAAGATGGGCAGTAAACAGGCCAGTTATGAAACATCACCAAAGTTATGGAAACATTCAGATGGGCAGTAAACAGGCCAGTTATGAAACATCACCAGAATGATGGAAAGATCAAGATGGGCAGTAAACAGGCCAGTTATGAAACATCACCAGAATGATGGAAACATCAAGATGGGCAGTAAACAGGCCAGTTTTTAATGTTGTTGACCGGGATTGAACTCTAAATATCAGACCTGGACTAAACATGCTTCTACCAAGAAGAATCACCCAGCCAACGTAATAAAGTGCAGCACGGAGAAAAACAGATGAGTTGACCACATTCCACTCTGTTGTTGCTTTGTCTGCATCCTCTGTGAGTATGCCTGCTGTGTGTTTTCATGTTCCTATAAGCCAGCCGCTGACATGAATGAGGGGTCTTTAACATGCGTATTTGATATTCTGCATGTGTACACACATGTATGTTTACGGCCCATCTTTAAGCTCCAATCTGTAGTAGTACGCTCGTATCATCATCATCACGTGCCCTGCTGCATGGCGTTGGCGATCATGGCCCTCCATATGCATCTAACCCTTGTCGCCGCAAGCACATCTTCCACCCTCTCTGTCCTCAGCCACCCTGCAAGTGCGTCCAATAGTTTCTCCCTGGGTCTGTCTACCTGGTGTTCTCTTTCCTTCCAGCTTTCCTGTTGTGACCAGGTGCTGTAATTCCTCTTTCCTCATAAAATGGCCTATAAACGTTGCTTGTCTTTTCCTAATCTTCCTTATCAATGATCTTCTTGTGTCTTGTCTCCATCAAGACTGTCTCGTTTGTTTTCTTTGCTGTCCATGGAACTCTCAACATTCTTCTTAGAAACCACATCTCTGCTGCCTCAATCTTGTTCTGACTTACATTCTCCCAAGGACACTACTGTGCATGCACACACAGGTGCACCTCCGCCCACTCTACATCATCCTTACTCACACACACACACACACACACACACACACACACACACACACACACACACACACACACACACACACAACACACACACACACACACACACACACACAAATTCTCTAACACTGTAATGGGTACTTATCCAATTACACACACACACACACACCTCCTCTCTCTCTCTCTCTCTCACACACACACACACACACACCTCTCTCTCTCTCTCTCACACACACACACACTCTCTCTCTCTCTCTCACACACACACACACACACTCTCTCTCTCTCTCTCTCACACACACACACACACACACACACACTCTCTCTCACACACACACACACTCTCTCTCTAACATTCAACATAAGAACCGGCCAGTTCCCCGCCCATCTTAATCCTTTCACTCCCTCACCCTATCTATCCTGGTGGATACGGTGAGAGAGTGAAAGGCTGAAGTTTTTACAGCTGGTGGATAGGATGCAGGAATGAAAAGGGTTAATGCTCCCATTAATCTGGTGGTGTCAGCTCAGCATTTACACGTCCTGTTGCTACCCATCTCCCCACCACACCACACCGCACCCATCTCCGTTTCACGACTTAGCCAGGCGCATAGGCTTTTGCAGTTGTAACTTGTACGGGAACTGGCAAGGGATCAGACGGTATGGAGTGTCTCAACTGTCCCAGTGTGGTGATTCCCTTTTGAAGCTGGAGCTTGTAGTCATCATCATCATCATCATCATCATCATCATCATCATCATCAAGTGCCCTGCCGCATGGCGTTGGCGATCATGGCCCTCCATATGTATCTATCCCTTGCTGCCGCAAGCACATCTTCCACCCTCTCCGTTCCCAGCCACCCTGCAAGTCCGTCCAATATTTTCTCCCTGGGTCTACCTGGTGCTCTCTTTCCCTCCAGCTTTCTTGTTGTGACCAGGTGCTCTAATTCCCCTTTCCTTATAAAATTTGCCTATAAATGTTGCCTGTCTTTTCCTAATCTTCCTTATCAATGATCTTCTTGTGTATGCCTCCATCAGGACTGTCTCGTTTGTTTTCTTTGCTGTCCATGGAACTCTCAACATTCTTCTTAGAAACATATGGGCTGCCTCAATCTTGTTCTGGCTCTGCTTGTAGACTGTCCACGCCTTACAACCGTATAACATTTCAGGTTCTATATAACATTCAAGAACTCTCTTCCTGAGGTTAATTGATAGGCATTTGTTGGTAAGAATGCCTTTCATCTTTTGAATGCTGTTTTGGTTTGGCAGAGTCTGCTGGCTATTTCTGATGTGCATCCGCAGTCTGGTGATATGATCGTTCCCAGATATTAAAATGTATCAACCTGTCTCAAGGTTGTACCGTTTGCTGTTATTTTGCATGAGGGTATTTCATGCTTTTTTTTTTTTACTGATTACCATGACTTCTGTCTTCTTGCTATTTAGCTCCAACCCTTTATTTTTGCTTTCTATTTCTAGTATATTCACAAGGTTTTGCAGGTCCCTTTAATTTTCTGCAACTAGCACGGTGTCATCTGTGTAACGAATGTTGTTTATGAATCATTTTTCCTGCAACCTTCAATCCTTGTAGTCTGTCCATCAAACCCCAACAATTCCATGTCATACGCTCCACCCAAATCCGCCATTATAAAGTCGGCTGACACCACCAAAAGGGTGGAAGCATTAATTTAACGCTGTGGGCAGTGAATAGGCCAGTTCTTATCCTGTGTGATTCCGTGATTGTTGCAACGCAAATGTCATGTGATGGCACACCCTGACGCAAACACACGCGTGCACGCACACACACACACACTTACATGTGCATACACAAACACACGCGCGCGCGCACACACACATACGCACACGTACACACACAAACACACAAAACACACATCGCACAAATACAAACACACGCATACATGTACAAACACATGCACACATACCATACAAACACACACATACATAGATACACGTACAAACCACACAACACCACACACACCACACACACACACCACACCCTCTCGCTTATCAACACACACACACACAGATACACACATAAACACACACATGCAAACGCACACATACAAGCACACACAACACAACAACACACACACACACACACACACACACACACACACAAAACCACCCACAATACCCCTCCCGCTTATCAACACACACACACAAATACCCTTCCCGCTTATCAACACACACACACACACACACACACACACACACACACACACACACACACACACACCTCATCCCCACCCCCACCCAACCCCCAACCCACCATCCCCTATCACCACATAACCACCACAATCCAACACACCACAGGCCCAGCACAGTGTCTCACTGACATTTCTCAAAATCTCCTCTGCCAGATACATGATCTTCTGCGGAGCGCCAGCACACTTGATGGGGGTGCTGGGAAAGGTGAAGATGGCGTTGCCCTGCTTCACAGCCTGCAGAGCTGGGTAGGTCCTGACCACATAGTCGACGTGGTAGTTGGAGCACACCATGGGATCCGATTCCAGCGCCTCCTTCAGCCCTTTGATCTTGTGGAAAAAAAACAAATCACCATAGAAATAAATAAACCAACAAATGATATCAACCGCTAAAGGTTTTCCGTCCCCTTGTTGTTATTGTTGTTTAAAGCCCAGCCGACTGCGGGAGCCATATCAGGACTATAACCGCTTCAAAACATAAAACTTCAACAGGGGAAAAAAAGAAAAAAAAAAGAAAATTATGTACACATACTAACGCATTCGCGCACATAATCTAAGGACATGCCCTGGCGTTGACCACTCCGTCCAATTTATCGCACAGGGGATTTTAAAAAAAAATGAATACAAATTTAAGAAACCATAGGGCACCAACACTGTGTAAAAACAGGCCTAAATTACCTAAAATTGTTTCCGCATATCTCACCTCCCTAGAGCCAAAAATGCACTTAATGCATGTACCCAATTATCAATCCTAAGAAAAAGTACATAAGACTTTATCGAACACATACAGGTGAAAGGACCAGCAAGGCAGAAAATAATAGGAAGAAATGACAGAAAGCAAAGGAATAAGGCAGAAACAAAGAGAGTAACAGAAAAAAGGATTTCTAGCACAGAATTTCCAGAAGGAGGGGACGCTATTTATACTGAAAGAGCCCCCGGCATCCCTACGGGGGAAACTAGCTAGTTGAGCTATGCCCAAGAAACAGATCATCATCAATAGATAGCAACAGGTGGTTTTTGCTTATATATATAGGGCCGAACACCACAACACGGTGATATTTCAATGTTAGTATTTTATGACTATTCCCCTGAGGCGGGGCCCTGAAAATTATGAACGCACAAAGGGCTCACCACTCCTCTCCTTTGCTGCTTTGCCTTCCTCAATCCTAATTCTTTGAGGGTCAGGTACTAAATTACAGCAGTGTAGACTGAGGCAGTGTGTTCACTTTCAAGCCTCCAGGTATTCAATCCATTTGGCAACCAGGCCCGATCTTGCTGTCATTTTTTTCTTTCTTTTAAGGATCACTGCATTTAGGTAGCTGCATTGTATGGATGATTAATCACGATGCTGTGGGGTTTCATCCAGGATTTGAGATTGTATTACAAGGCTTTTTATCCACTGGACGAGGCTGCAGGGAAGTTTTAGTCCTTTTCTTATTATCTGTTGTTTGGTGTCTGTTTGTGATCGTGCATTCGCGCTGTACAAAGGCCGGTTGGCCGAAAATTTGCGCTTGTCTTGTCTTGTTGTATTGATATACGCGTCCTTTTTGGTTTACTTGTTCTTCTGGTTCCTTGGACTCTACGTTTAGTATTACAGTTAACAAAAAACACTTCGAGGGTGCAGATGGGACTCAGAGCAACAATGCCTCGCCACTCTCCGGACAATCACCTCCCAAGTTCCCAACGCCACTCTTTACTCTACGTTTACTATTATATCTTGGCATCAACCAGGCGTAAGAGATACAGACACCTGCGGTGTTGGTCAGGAGACGTGAGTAACAACCCAAATGATGCATCCTTGAAGAGGATGAGACACAAGTATGCAGTGAGCTCACACTACACTTAACACAGCATAGGCGATAGGCGCTCTACCCAAAGTTAAGCGTTAATGGGCTCACTGGGAAGACTGTGACCACACAGTCGAGTCTCACCCATCTCATGGACGCATCATAATCATCATCCTCTTCGTCATCAGCACTGTACTGTAAAAATTGTGCCAGCTTCTGTGGCATTTGAGGTGGAATAAGCATGGGGAAAAAAACAGGAGAACAAAAAATCTCCCGTGAGTGCAAAAAAAAACCCCCCCAAAAAACTGGGTTGGAGCCAGATGGGGCCTGAAAAATTCCCACAAATGATTTTAAATAGGATAACGATAGGGAATCGAACCCACAACCATCCAGTCAGTAGTCCGTTGCACTAACCACTGTACCATGACGACTTGGTTTGACCTTGCTTAATTTAACCCTTTGACTCCCGCATCCTATCCACCGACTGCAAAAAAATCAACCCTTTGATTCCCTCATCCTATCCACCAAGGAATCAAAGGATTAAGTTTTTGCTTTGCTAACTTGGTTGGCAATGCAGGATGCCGGTGGGCAGGATGCAGGAGTCAAAGAGTTAACTCCAACTTCTGAGTCAAAGTGCTCCACTGTCCCATACCCCGTGTTATGATGTTCCGAACCAATACTGATGATCAGTCAAATTTGTAGCCACACTCACCTTGTCATAGTTGAGCTGCAAGCCTGTGGCCACCACCAGGTAGTCATACTCAACCTGCAATTTAAAAAAACAAATGTGTATTACTGCTTCATGAAATTTCGATCAAACTTATGTAACCAGGTGGTAGTGTTACTGTTATTGTTGTTTAAAGCCCAGCCGACTGCATAGAGCCATATCATGGCTATAACCGCTTCAAAACATACAAAACTTCAAACAGGAAAAAAGAAAAGATAAGAAAATTAAGTACACATATCAATGCATTCGCACACATAATCTAAGGCCACATGCCCCAGGCGTTGACCACTCTGTCCAATTTATCGCACAGGGGATTTAAAAACACACCTGAATACAAATATAAGCATACCTAAGGACACCAAAAGATACATAAAAACGGGCATAAATTAACTAAAATTGCTTCTGCATATCACACCTCCCTATAGCCAAAAATATACTTAATACATGTACCCAATTATCAATCCTAAGAAAAAGTACGTAAGACTTTATCGAACACATACAGGTGAATGGACCATTAAGGCAGAAAATGATAGGTCAGGGCTTAAAATAGGAGGAAAAAACCACTGAAACTATGGGAGGTCCGGGGGCAAATCAGGGGCCATAACTTGCGCGCCGTTGCTATGAACGCTTGCAAGCCGATCACGGGTGCCTTGCTCATTTCGTTGTGTTTTTTTTTTGTGTGTTTTTGTTGTTGTTGACAAACCGAAATCGCGGAATTCCGCCCAGACGCGAAACGTTTTAAGCCCTGATAGGTAGAAATACACAGAAAGCAAAGTAGCAAGCAGAGACCAACAGAGTGACAGAAAAGAGGAAATTTCCAGCACAGAATTTCCAGAAGGTGGAGATACTATTTATACTGAAAGAGCCCCTGGCATCCCCTGAGGGGGGGGGGGGGGTAGACCAGATGGTAAAGAAGATAGGATGTTGTACGGTGGTGATATTTGTATGGATCATCATCTTCATCTTCCTGCACTAGTTCAATCGCGGAGATAAGCAGCATGTTAGGAGGAGGGAGAAAAACACAACAGTTCACCTGCATCAACAAAAACAGTCTGCAGGCTTATTGATGCTTCATCGATCTTTTCATTACTCACCCTGTCTTTGTCTCTTCATCATGTGCTATAAAGGTACCATTACAATCCTCCTCGACCATAGTTAAACAACAAAACTGCTGTATTTCTAAAAAAAATCATTTATAATCACTTTTTTTTTCTCCTAGCTTGAGTGGGCGGGGGTGGGGGGGGGGGGGGGGGGAGTCAGAATCAGAGAAGCCTTGGAGGTCACGCAACTGGGCCATGACCACTTCCATTGATGATGACGACGACGACGACGACGAGATGAGAATACTCATCATCATCATCATCATAGTAGTAGTAGTAGTAGTAGTATTTTTTATCATCAGCAACATCAATACCATTATTAGTGTTTAAAGCCCAGCCAGCTGCTCAAAGCCATTTCAAGGCTATAATTATCTACAACACACACACACACACACACACACACACACACACACACACACACACACACACACACACACACACATACAACACACACATACACAATCAAGGGTTACTGTTTGGCATCACTAACCACTTTCAGTCTTGAATATTTGAGGCAGTGCCATCCACTGAAATGAAGACTGCTTCAACCAGTGTGTCGTCAGATTGGTAAAACGTCAAACTGCTTATCAAAAGGTCAGGGTTCGATCCTGCACGGGTGCCTTCTGCCGGGTGGGTAAAGGGTGGAAATTTTTCCGATGCATGCAGACATGTTAGTGCCTAAAACCTACTGAGGTGTACGTGCCTGCATAACATCAACTGTACACGCACGTTAAAGATCCTGTACTCCTGTCAGTGTCCAACGGCTTATGGAAACATAAAAACACCCATCACGCTCAAAGTATGCAGATTATGCAGCGACATACCACCTGCAAGAGTGGACAAAACAAGTGCATAACGGAATGAGAAAAATCGGGGGGGGGAACAATCTGATTTCAAAAAGAAAAGTGATGACAATATGACAACACAACTCAAGATCTCACTTTCTTTCCGAGGCAGTGGTGACTGTGTTGTTCTCAGGATCAAACTTGACGGCAGAATCTTTGATCCAGGTACACTGCGAAGGCAACACCGAGGACATTGAACGCTTTGACTGCTCTAATGTCTTCAGCCCTGCCCCCACCAGCGTCCACATCGGCTGGTAGAAGTGCCTCTGCAACACACAATGCAGCAAGTTAATAAAGGTTGTACTTCCAATCAGTTTTCTTGACGAAAAAGATTTTGTTGTAATTGTTATTGCTGTTTAAAGCCCAGCCGACTGCGTAGAGCCATATCAGGGCTATAATCGCTTCAAAATATACAAAACTTCAACAGATAAAAAAAAAAAGGAAAAGAAAATGAAGTACATGTATCAATGAATTCGCGCACATAACCTAAGGACATACCCCGGCGTTGACCATTCCGTCCAATCCATCGCACAGGGAATTTAAAAAACATACCTGAATACAAATATAAGCATACCTAAGGACACCAAAAGATACATGAAAACGGGCATAAATTACCTTAAATTGCTTCCGCATATCTCACCTCCCCAGAGCCAAAAATGCACTCAGTACATGTACCCAATTATCAATCCTAAGAAAAAGTACGTAAGACTTTATCGAACACATACAGGTGAACGGACCATTAAGGCAGAAAATGATAGGTAGAAATGACAGAAAGCAAAGGAACAAGACAGAAACAAAGAGAGTGACAGAAAAGAGGAAATTTCTGGCACAGAATTTCCAGAAGGTGGGGACACTATTTATACTGAAAGAGCCCCCGACATCCCCACGGGGGAGGCTGACCAGGTGATGCCCTGAGTTCAATACGCCATTCAAGTCCATGCGGCCGTAAATGGGTACTTGTACGTCTCCACGGACACAGAGAAGGTTCAGCAGCAATGGAGAGAGATGGGCACCATCCTAGCAATGACGGCCCACCACGAAAAGTTGAGGGCTCTCCCATCCCATCCCATCACCATCATCAAGTGTCCTGCAGCATGGCATTGGCAATCATGGCCCTCCATACATGTATGTATCTATCTCTTGTTGCCGCAAGCACATCTTCCACCCTCCCTGTCCTCTCCCACACCACTCCCTGATAACTATTAATTACTGACTCACGCACCCTGTCCACCAGAATCCTGCATCGTCAACCATGCTAGCAGACCCAAATCTTCAAGTTTTCGCAGTTGGTGGATATGGTGCGGGACTGTCAAAACATCAAGAATATGGGGAGGAAATAAATTTTCTCACGGATCCTGAATCAGGTAGTCTTGTTCACGGGCCTCATTTTCCCTATCTCCGAATAAAAGGTATTACCTCCTAAATGTGGGACAGTTTCAACTTTCAATGGCTAAGAAAATCCAAGTTGTATTATTTGAGCTTCGTGTTTGAATGTCCCTGGGTTTCAGTTTAACTCAGAAGGCATCAGAGCATGTAGGTGGATAATCGTATTTATATTCACTACGCTCGAAATATGACACGGTACGGAGGAAGCTTCAGGCCATCCCCCAGAACGTGCAGGTGAATAATCCCATTTAGACACACTACACCATAAAACATGCCACAGGAAAGCTGGAGGGAAAGAGAACATCAGGTAGACTCAGGGAGAAACTATTGGACGGACTTGCAAGTGGCTGAGGACAGAGAGGGTGGAAGATGTGCTTGCTGCGACAAGGGATAGATGGTTATAGAGGGCCATGATCGCCAATGCATGCAGCAAGGCACATGATGATGATGATGATAAAACATGCCACGCGGAGGAGCAAACTTCAGACCACCAGAAAGATTATACTCAAAATGATCATGTATAGAAACTGGCGCAGAGGCTGCTGCCTCCCAATCTGACTGTGCAACGTTTGAGCCGCTTGAGACAACTCTTGGCTTTGAGATACCCTTTTCGCATGCAGCCCCTAGTTTGCCCAGCTGTGGGTGGGTACCTGACCCTGTTTAGGGATGGGAAAGGTGGAGCAGAGAGGAAAAGAGGATGGACACAGCCCTCATAATGCTGCCCACTATGTCCCTACCACTTCACTCCCTTCGACCTCTAGGTTATGGGGAAGCCTTCACCTTTTAAGAAAGAGCAAACATCGTCGGTGGTAGAAGTTAATGTCCCTCCGATTTATGTCAAGGTTTCTGACAGTGGTCTTCGGCACACAAGTATTGTATGACACAGCCATGCCTGCTTTAAACCCGCAGATAAACTTTGTCCTAGGTAAACATGAACCACCAAGGTGACTGAAAGCGATAAGACAAGCAGTGGACTGGCCCGATGAGCATATAGATAGCTGGAGGGGTGTGTGTGTGTGTGTGCGTGTGTCTGTGTGTGTGTGTGTGTGTCTGTGTGTGTGTGTGTGTATAGGGGGGTGTAGGTGTGGGTGTGAGCGTGCGTTTGTATGAGCATGTGTGTGTGTGTGTGGGGGGGGGGTATAGGTGAGTGTGGGTGTGACTGTGCGTTTGTATGAACATGTGTGTGTGTGATGTGTGTGTGTGTGTACCGGCATATATGTGCGTGTGTGTGTGTGTACGTATGTGTGTGCGTGCGTGCGTGCGTGCGTGTGTGTGTGTGTGTGTGTGTGTGTGTGTGTGTGTGTGTGTGTGTGTGTGTGTGTGTGTGTGTGTGTGTGTGTGTGTGTGTGTGTGAGCATCTGTGTGTAATATACAGTGAAACTCTGTTATAGCGAGAGCGACGGCCCAGGCACATTTTCTCGCTATTGCCGAGTTCTCGTTATTCCCAAATGAGAACGCCAACGGCACCGTGCGCACTCGAGCCAGACGAAGATGAGAGGAGGGAGAGGGGGGGAGGGGGAGAGGGGATTACACACCGCACAAGGACGCGCCTTTCGTTGTTTTTCTTTGTTACCGGCCACCACGAGATGTGCCCTACCGGGAACTTGACGACGAGGTGGGGGTGGGGCGAGTGGCGAGAACTTTTGTGACCAGGAAGGATAGAAAATCTCTCGTTATTACCGAGATGATTATCCACTAACTCTCGTTAAACCCAATGGATTATTCTTAAAGATTAAGAAGGATAAAAAACGGGGATTGAAAAATGTCTCGTTACTACAGTGTTCTCGTTATTACAGTTGTCGTTATTAATGGACTCCACTGTATGTGTGTGTGTGTTTGTGTGTGAGTATTTGTGTGTGTAATATATGTGTGTGTATGTGTACGTGTGTGTGAGACTATCTGTGTGTGAGACTATCTGTGAGTGCGCGCGCGCGCGCGCGCGGTTGGTGTGTGTGTGTGTGTGTGTGTGTGTGTGTGTGTGTGTGTGTGTGTGTGTGTGTGTGTGTGTGTGTGTGTGTGTGTGCGTGTGTGTGCGTGTGTGTGTGTGTGTCTATAGAATGTGTGTAAACATTCTACGTATGTATGCTGGCAATGTGTTCTCAGCACTGTCACAGTCTGATAACAGTAAAATCAGACAACATCCTCATGTGGCATGTCCATGCCCCTCACGGACTCCCACATGGAATTTGGACAGATCAACCCAAGCCGTCCTGGAAATGAGGTGGTATCGCAAGATACTAAACACCAGACACACCGATCATGTCACCAATGAACAAGTCCGCTAAACTATCAAGCAGCACACAACTCTATATGAAGATGTGCTGACTGCAACTCATCATCATCATCAAGTGCCCTGCCACATGGCGTTGGCGATCATGGCCCTCCAAATGCATATCTATCCCTTGTTGCCGCGAGTACATCTTCCACCCTCTCTGTCTTCGGCCACCCTGCAAGTCCGTCCAGTATTTTCTCCCTGGGTCTACCTGGTGTTCTCTTCCCTCCAGCTTTCCTGTTGTGACCAGGTGCTCTAATTCCCCTTTCCTCATAAAACTAAGGGAAAAAACTACTCTGGCATAGCCATGTAACAAGATCCAGTGGCCTTGTTAAATCAGTCCTCCAGGGAAATGCTGAGGGAGAGAAGAGAAATGGAGGGGCCGGGAAGACAGAAGAAACGACGGACGACCAACATTGTGGAATGGACAAAGAAACCATTTTGCAAAGACACAGGCTTTGGCACACAACCGAACCAGCTGGAGACATCTGGTGAAGATTTCTTTAGTGCGCATGCGGCGCCCCAATGACTCTTCATCGTGTTGAGGGAAGAGAAGGAAAAAAAAAAAAAAGAAAGAGCCATGACAGGGCATCCATCTACACTGCTTATTACGGCTGTCTAACACAAAAGGCGGTACAAAACATTCACCTAGTTGTTAATATTGTGGGATTGTACATTTCAAATGTAGAAGAGATACCCAGATGACAAGACTTCCAAAACAATGAACGTAAAATGAAAGAGTGGAACAACAGAAACCTATTCTTTTCCATGAATCAGAATTTGAAACTTGTATAAGAACATAATTTTAGGAGGTTGCTCAGGGTCAGTTGGACAGACAGAAGAACAAATGAAAGCATACTAAACGGATTAGGAACGGCAAGAAAACTATCATTAATAAATGACAGAAAATTAAGATATGTAGGCCATGCGCTACGAAACCAAGACCCTATGAAGACTGCCTTTCAAGGCAAGACTGAGGCACAAAGAAAAAGCTTCTCTAATCGGCAACATCACCGAATCCAACACCGCACCCGTAATGCCGACAGGTGATGTGAGACAGATAAAAATTCAGTGCACTTGGACAGTATGTAAGCTGCCACCAGATCTGCAAATGCTACAGTGATCTAGCTGACCTTGTCACGCCTCTTCAATAATTTGCACATGGACAGAGTCATGGAACAGAGGGAAACATGACTTCTTTCAAGTCTTGAAGGAAACACTGATCCGACATCACCAGCATGAACAGAGCATATTAATTTAAACTGTTCAGCAAAGGACGTAACTATTTCCCTTAAGGTTTGCGACTCAGTTCAGCCTATGCTTACATAAATCATCTTATGCAACACTTCTGCGAGCTCTTACGCTTTTCATGGAACCATGCAAGTACTCGCGCGCCACACATACGCACAGACAAAACAACGCATACATTGCAGCCCACGAACTAGAACCGTCTGAATTATGTAGCTTTAGTAAGTGGAGTGGAACAAAGAGAGCGGAAAAAAGTATTACATTACAATGAAAAAATAAAACCGTTAATGACAACGGTCGTTTCATTTGTTTACTTGCAAACAGCCCATGTCAAAAGTATAGCTCGTTGAAAAAAATCATTAAACGAATTCGATTCTTTCACATACACACATATGAAAACTTGTGTGCGCACATGCAAACACATTTTTACATGCACACTTGTACTCAAGTTGCACGCATGTGTGCATACACTACATTCATATACATATTTCATGTATCTATCCATCTACATATGTATGTAAGTATGTATGTATGTATCATGTATGTATGTATGTATGTGTGTGTGTTGTATGTATGCAAGTATTATGTATGTATGTATGTATGTATGTATGTATGTGTTTTGTATGTGTGTATGTATGTATGATGTATGTATGTGTGTTGTATGTGTGTGTGTATTGTGTGTGTGTGTATGTATGTATGTATGTATGTATGTATGTATGATGTATGCATGTATGCATGTATGATGTATGTATTGTGTGTATGTAGTATGTATGTATGTATG
>JAPXFY010000035.1:16968489-16970989 GCA_030674185.1 Monoplex corrugatus
CAGGTGAACATAAATGGTCATCTCGGCCTTTATGTTACTGAGGTGTCGCCAGAGGACCAGACAGGTGAACATAAATGATCATCTCGGCCTTTATGTTACTGAGGTGTCGCCAGAGAACCAGACAGGTGAACATAAATGATCATCTCGGCCTTTATGTTACTGAGGTGTCGCCAGAGGACCAGACAGGTGAACATAAATGATCATCTCGGCCTTTATGTTACCGAGGTGTCGCCAGATGCGATGCATGAGGCAAAGTTCTCCAGCGGGTTGGGTCAGCAGCCGTCCTCAGTGCGTCACTCTATTGCCTGTCCACTATCTGGAGTCCCCTTTCGATCGTCTGACGCCAGTTCATCTTTGGGCGTCCCCTTTCACCTTTGTCCCTGAGGGTGCCATTGAAGAACTCGATCGGCAAGTCATGTCAGGTGGAAGTTTTGGGACATGTCCCAGCCAGCTCAGACAATGCTTAGTTACATATGACTGAGGATACAGACTGCTGTTTGGCTTGAGTTCTGAGGATACAGACTGCTGTTTGGCTTAAGTTCTGAGGATAAAGACTGCTGTTTGGCTTGAGTTCTGAGGATACAGACTGCTGTTTGGCTTGAGTTCTGAGGATACAGACTGCTGTTTGGCTTAGATTCTGATGATACAGACTGCTGTTTGGCTTGAGTTCTGAGGATACAGACTGCTGTTTGGCTTAGATTCTGATGATACAGACTGCTGTTTGGCTTGAGTTCTGAGGATACAGATTGCTGTTTGGCTTAGATTCTGATGATACAGACTGCTGTTTGGCTTAGATTCTGAGGATAAAGACTGCTGTTTGGCTTAAGTTCTGAGGATACAGACTGCTGATTGGCTTAAGTTCTGAGGATACAGCCTGCTGATTGGCTTAAGTTCTGAGGATACAGACTGCTGTTTGGCTTGAGTTCTGAGGATACAGACAGCTGTTTGGCTTAAGTTCTGATGATACAGACTGCTGTTTGGCTTAGTTCTGGTGATACAGACTGCTGTTTGGCTTATATCTGAGGATACAGACTGCTGTTTGGCTTGAGTTCTGATGATACAGACTGCTGTTTGGCTTGAGTTCTGAGATACAGACTGCTGTTTGGCTTAGATTCTGATGATACAGACTGCTGTTTGGCTTAGATTCTGATGATACAGACTGCTGTTTGGCTTAGATTCTGATGATACAGGCTGCTGTTTGGCTTAGTTCCTGATGATACAGACTGCTGTTTGGCTTGAGTTCTGATGATACAGACTGCTGTTTGGCTTATATTCCGAGGATACAGCTGCTGTTTGGCTTGAGTTCTGATGATACAGACTGCTGTTTGGCTTAGTTCTAATGATACAGACTGCTGTTTGGCTTAAGTTTTGATGATACAGACTGCTGTTTGGCTTGAGTTCTGAGGATAAAGACTGCTGTTTGACTTGAGTTCTGATGATACAGACTGCTGTTTGGCTTAGATTCTGATGATACAGACTGCTGTTTGGCTTGAGTTCTGAGGATACAGTGGCTGTGTTTGGCTTAACCCTTTGATTCCCGCACCCTGTCCAAGAGCATCCTGCACTGTCAACCATGCCAGCAAAGTAAAGACTTAACCTTTTGATTCCCTCACCCTATCCACCAGCTCCTGCACGCAACCTGCTGGATAGGGTGAGGACTCAAAAGTGTTTAAGTTTAACTGTTAATGGCCAGGGTGCGAGAGTCACAGGGTTAAGTTCTGACTTCCTCGTTGGTAATGAAGTCACTCCATCTGACGCCCAGGATTCTCCCTAAGCATTTGCGATCGAAGGCATCGAGTTTCTCGTGGTAGTTGGCATTCATGGGTCAAGTTTCACAGCCGTACAAGAGGGCGGACAGTACACTGCTGTTTGTATTGCGATGGAAGGAGCTATGGACAGGGGTAGTACCTCTGTTCTCTGGCAACTGCATCCTACTTGTAGGTTTCGCAGTTAGTGGACAGGCTGTGGGAGTCAGAGTTTTAAGCTGACTTAACATTTCTCTAATGCACAGCGTTCATGCACAAGTATGTGATACCACTTGCTATGTTTAAAGGTTATATGGCTCCCTCACCACATCACACCTGTGCACGGTATGCAAACAACCGCTGCACAGGCTATGACGTCTTCTTGAGCAAACAAAGCAGACCCCCCCCCCCCCCCCCCACACACACCACCATTACTCGTGCGATACAAATTCGTGGGATTCGTGGTTTGTTTTTTTTTACTTGTATGTTGTTTTTTCCTTTGGACTTCATTAGTATGGCACTCATGCTCCTTTTGTTTTGTTTTGTTTCCTTTTGTTTTTTGAAGAGGGGCGAATACATGGCATACAATCTTTTTCGAATAACAACACGAAACAAATAGACACCCAGCAGTGAGCTTTCCAAATATGTCAGGTCTACTTCAGATGTGACGGTGGGGAACCGAAAAGAATATCATGTGTTCAGGTTTTGATAACCACAGGTCGTATGTGGGGGGTGGGTGGGGATTCTTATTACAT
>JAPXFY010000035.1:16975989-16988489 GCA_030674185.1 Monoplex corrugatus
AATTCATATTCGATTCATGCTTTTTATTAACCAAGACTTCAGAAAGGCAAGATGGTTAATTGGTCTTCAAGGGTGGGACCTGAAAATCTCCAATGGTTTTCCAAGGCACTGGACAGTGCCCTGCTCTTCACGATTTTCAACTGCAGTGGGATCTTTAGTGTGCGCAGCCAGAAGGCACACGGTCCAACTCATTTTTCGTCCCCTTCCGAAGGATTAGACGTTCAGTTCAATTTTCCAGTCAAACTGAGGTGAAAAGTTGACACAGTCTTGAAATAGAAGGGAATGGAGGGAAACCAGGGTCTGATCCTATGAAACACTAAGCTGACACACTGGAGTGACTGGAGCATCAAGATGGGCAGTGAACATGTCAGTTTTTAGGTTACAGGGCTGGGATAACACTGGGATACCCAATTCTTAGTCCATGGTTCTAATACAAGAGCCAGCCAGCCCTATGTAAAATGTGGCCAGCCTCAAGACTTGAACCCACAACTCCTGCATTAGAAACAAGGCACTCTAACAACTGTGCCAGTGAATCACTAGAAACACACACACAACAAACACACACACACACACACACACACACACAACATGCATGCACACACACGCACACACAAACCACACTCAAAAATGTGGCTGGCCTGACAGTTGGACCCACAACCTCTGTGTTATGAACATGGCACTCTGACAACTGAGCTAATGGGCTACCTGAAAGAAAAAAAAAAAGGGGGGGGGGGCAACCCAAGGGTCAAACCCAAAACCCATAGGTTATGAGCATGGTGCTCTAAAAATTGAGCCAACAAACAGTAACCTGCCACTACTACACAGGCGTTTCCGATTAATCTTACAAAAATTACATGCATTTCTCCCATATCAAATCAAGGCTTCTTTATCATCTCAAAATATCAATTAAAAAAAAAATATCATTGATAATAAATCATTTAACATCTGATATGACACATTCTGTATGAAAAACTATATACAAATAATCTTAAATTACACATTTTCTCAATGATACCATTACTCAATGTGCACGACACAAACACATACCCACTCCCACACACATACCCATACCTAGAAGAAATACACAATCAATCGATCAACACATAGACCATGCACTATATATCATATGCAGCTGACATGAAGAAAAAAAAGGGTGGGGATGGGGTGGGCAGGAGACAACATATCTTTCCAAACATAAATCTGGTTAACTTCTCATGTAAAAACAAACAAACAAATAAACAAAAAAACAAAAAAACATTTTTCACAGATCCAAGCTGAGTTGACTGTGCAAAGTTGATGCGCACACCCATTTATGCAGGCCTACCTGATTTAGATCAATGATTAAGAAGTGGTATGAACACACCCAAAACACACACACACACACACACACCACACACACACACACACACAACAACACACACATACACGTGCGTGAGCGCATGCGCGCATGCACGCACGTACACATTACTAAACTAAGCGACACACTGTTCGTGACGATACAATTGAAACGGCACCAGACAGATCTGAACACCGTTGAACAGCTGTGTGTCTCAGCAGTTACCATCACCATCATGATCATGTCTCAGCACATATAAAACACTAAATTCAAGCTATACCTACCTCACTTGGCTCAATAACTGCCACTTGTCCCTTTCCAAGTTCTCGGCAAAACTTTGCTGCCGTAGCACAGCCACCGGCACCTCCCCCAACAACCACAACTTTGTAGCTTTCGTTTTTGGAGTGTGTCACAGAAAAGTAACGAACTGTTGACGTCGCGGCTTCTGTCTGCGACACACACCGAATAACTGATTGCTGAATGACTCGTCTGAGTGCCATTTCCCACAATTTGGTAGCTTAATCCAAAAATATCACACTCAACTCAAACCCTGTAAAGAAAAATCAGCTCGTACACAAAACTCGAGTCAATGCCGGTGTCACACACAGATGCGTGGAGATAAGTCGTCTGCTCTTCTCTTGACCGAAACGCCCGAGATAAAAATAAATCTATTGATATGATTGGATGAGACTAAAAACGGTAGCCAATGACATTGAGGGTGTTGTATTAGGAGGATCTGCGCAGTCGCATTTTCCAATGTACGCACGTTTTGATTCGACCGAGTACCACACACCTCTTGAGGTCCGTGGGACGAACGTGAGTTCCCGGAAGGGCATGTGTACTTGCAATACCAAAAGGATTGCCCTTGAGTTTAGGTCACGCACGTTTCTTGAACCTTACGAAGAAGAAGAAACAAAACAAACAAACAAACAAAAAAAACGACAGGAAAACCGTCACCTCACCTGTGCTCACTATTAGCATATTTGGCGCAACCTGTTGAAAACAGTTTACCGGACGGACTGCCGAGGAAACAAAATCAGGAGTGAGAAATCCACACCATGAAGATGTGAGTGAGAAATCCACACTATCAGATGATTGATACCAGCACGCGCTTATTAGATAACTTCCGCTCTGACATCATATTACTCAAAAACACATTATGATGTCATTGTAGTCAGTTTATTCCTTTTCTCACATTGGACGGAGCAGCAGGGAAGTGTCAGTCTTTTTCCCTTAATTTTTGTATCTGGTGTTTGTTTGTTTGTGTTTGTGATCTTACGCTTGACAAAGGCCAGTTGGCCGAAAATTTGCGCCTGTCTTGTCTTGCGTTTTGTCTCGCGTTGTTATTCTTTTTTCGTGTTTTTTTCCTGGTTTTTGTTTGCTTGAACCGGGCAGTCACACTTGTTTTGGATTGAGTAGGCTTATCAGTTTGCTGTAGACCGAAGGTATTGAGGATGGTTTTCCTTACGGCAATAAAAGAAAATAAAAATAAAGTGACAGATAAAATAATATAAGAATATAATACAATACAAACATTTTTTTTTTAAAAAGAAAGAAAGAAAAAAAGGAAAGACTGTCTCCGCGATGGAATTCTAAGTAATCGTTGCAAAGTTCGGTTTGGTCAGGGTTAAAGCCTGCGCACGAACTGCATAATGAATTTAATCTACCACTTGCGAGGCAGAGGGAGGAGTGTGTGTGTGTGTGTGTGTGTGTGTGTGTGTGTGTGTGTTGTGTGTGTGTGTGTGTGTGATTAAGGAAACACACACAACACAAAACACACACACACACACACACAACACACACCACCACACAGCCGCGCACACCCGCTCACACTTACGCACACATGCATGCACAGGGCCAGACCATGTGCGGTTTCTTTTACATTAACATTCAACTTATTTCAACGTTATTTCTAAACAACAGAGAGCTCGCTCCAGATGACCATACCAACTTCAGATTGTTGAACATTACCCTCTCATTAGATTTATTATGATCGCATTTTGAGACCTAGGCAGCCTGTACATTCTCTTAAATATTGGGAGAAGAATGGCAGAATGGTTCAGATGTTCACCTGCCAGTAACTAAATTCGAGGTTCCAGGGTTCGCTCCTCGTAGGGGCCTCGACTTTTCTCCTTAGTTTGACTGGAAAATCAAACTGAACGTCTAGTCCTTCGGAAGGGGACGAAAAACGAGTCGGACCGCGTGTGCCTTCTGGCTGAGCACGCAAGATCCTACGGCAGTGAATCGTGAACAGGGCATTGCTGGCTGCCTTGTTATAAAACATTGGAGAGTTAGGTTGATTTCCCAGGTCCCACCCCTCTAAGATCAATTAGCCTTCTTGCCTTTCTGAATCTTGGTTAAAAAAAAAAGTGAATATGAGTATGACTCTGAATCAAGGGAGAGGGGATGGGCGCCGCCCTCGTGGTGCTGGCCCGGAAAAGTTGAGATCTCTGCACCTCGCTCCCCTACGACCTCAGAATTATGGAACTATCTAGGCAGGACCTCAGGACCTGACCAGCTCATGGGTTTATGTGCAGGCTTAAGGCTTGTGCCGTGATCATTTGGGATTTTCTCCATCACATGGCACCTGTGGACGATACTGCATATGGAATTCATTCCGAGCATGAGACGTCATCTTGAGAGACTGAAATTGAAACTGAAATTAAATGTTTGTATTTTGATTTATTTCGAATCTATATCTAAGTATCGGAGAGCTCGCTGTAGTGACAAACCTTCGCCGAGCCTGTTACAGAATCGTCCTTTTTGTGACTAATAACGGATTAGCTTATCTGCTGCCTCGGATGCTGTTCTTCTGTAAGAATAATCTTTTTGAGGCCTTGGTTAGTTTAGACTTTCTCTTTGGATGCCCATTGGACATCTGCAATTTCATTTCGAATTCGTTTCTTAGTAACATAGACTCACTGCAAATAACCACATCATCATCATCATCATGTGCCCTGCCGCATGGCATTGGCGATCATGGCCCTCCATATGCATCTATCCTTTGTCGCGGCAAGCACATCTTCCACCCTCTCTGTCCTCAGCCACCCTGCAAGTCCGTCCAATATTTTCTCCCTGAGTCTACCTGGTGTGCTCTTTCACTCCAGCTCGAATTCTCCTTTCCTCATAAAATGGCCTATACATGTTGCCTGTCTTTTCCTAATCTTCTTTATGAATGATCTTCTTGTGTCTGCCTCCATCAAGATTGTCTCCTTTGTTTTCTTTGCTGTCCATGGAACTTCTCAACATTCTTCTTAGAAACCACATTTCGGCTGCCTCAATCTTGTTCTGGCTTTGCGTGTTGACTGTCCACGCCTCACAACCGTATAACATTATCGGTTCTATCTGACATTCAGGAACTCTCTATCTGATGTTAATTGATAGGCATTTGTTGATAAGAATGCTTGTCATCTTCTTGAATGCTGTTTTGGCTTGGCCGATTCTGCTGGCTATTTCTGATGTGCATCTGCGATCTGGTGAGATGATCGTTCCCAGTAATTTAAACTTATCAAACTGTCTCAAGGTTGTGCCGTTTGCTGTTATTTTCCCACACCTATGTCGAATTGTTAAACACTCTTTGTTTAGACTGAGTATGGTCGTATGATCTGCAGATGCCGCCCTTAGGTAAAAGTTAATATTGTCGAAGTTAAATATATATACATACACATGTCATTTACATGTAACCAAGATTATTCCAGTGGTAGGCTGATAAAATACCAGTATAAAATATAGACTAGGTAAAACATAGTCAAGGTAGGGCCTCAGGACCTGGCCAGCTCATGGGTTTATGTGCAGGCTTAAGGCATGTGCCACGGTCACCATACACATCGCACCTGTGACGTTAGTGCATATGGAATTCGTTCCGAGCGCGGAGACGTCATCTTGAGAAACTGAAACTGAAACTAATACTGTCTTTTTGAGACCTGGGCTCCAAGGCAGCGTAAGCTTACAGTTTCTTTGTCAGACTGAATGTTTTGCGTTTCCATGTCTCTTATTTCTAAAGTACCAGGGTCCGCTCCTCATAGAGGCCTTGACTTTTCTCCTCAGTTTGACCGGAAAATCAAACTGAACGTCTAGTCCTTCGGAAGGGGACGAAATACGATCGGACCCGTGTGCCTTCTGGCTGCACACGCTAAAGATCCCACGTCAGTTGAAAATCGTGAAGAGCAGGGCATTTTCCAGCTGCCTTGGTGTAAAACATTGGAATATAGGTTGATTTCTCAGGCTCCACCCCTTGAAGACCAATTAGCCTTCTTACCTTTGTGAAGTCTTGGTAAAAAAAAAAAGTGACTATGAATATGAATTTGAATCTAGGGAGAGAGGATGGGAGCCGCCCTCGTGGCGCTGGCCCCGGGAAAAGTTAAGGTCTCTGCCACTTCACTCCCCTACGAACCCAGGGTTATGGAACTATCTAGGTAGGAGCTCAGGAACTGGCCAGCTCGTGGGTTTTTATGTGCAGGCTTAAGGCTTGTGTTGTGATCATTCTGGATCTTCTCCATCACATGGCACCTGTGACGTTAGTGCATATGGAATTCATTTCGAGCGCGGAGACGTCGTCTTGAGAAACAAACTGAAACCAAAGTAGCAGAAAGCTCCTCGAAGATAAGTACTTTGGAGCTTGTTCAAGAGGGAGTCAGTGCATTGGACAGCACCATATGCGCTCCACCCAAATCTGTCGGCAATTATCTGATAAGCTCCCTGACCTGCGCAAAAAATCCTGTGTGCTAGTAAGGTCTTAAAATGGGGGCACAGGGAAGGGGGGGGGGGGGACTATGAAGCACCTAGCTGATGATACCACCAGAACGATGGAAACTACATTAACCCTTTGACACCCACACCCTATAAGTCAACTGCAAAAAATTAACCCTTAAAGGGTTAATTTTTCTTTGCTAACATTCATAAGAAAGATTAAGAAAAGACAGGCAACATTTATAGGCCATTTTATGAAAAAAGGGGAATTAGAGCACCCTGTCACAACAGGAAAGCTGGAGGGAAAGACAACAC
The DNA here is from genome assembly GCA_030674185.1 of Monoplex corrugatus. Classification (NCBI taxonomy): domain Eukaryota; kingdom Metazoa; phylum Mollusca; class Gastropoda; order Littorinimorpha; family Ranellidae; genus Monoplex; species Monoplex corrugatus. Next base: position 16,982,330 of record JAPXFY010000035.1, read on the forward strand.
CAGGTAGACCCAGGGAAAAAATATTGGACGGACTTGCAGGGTGGCTGAGGACAGAGAGGGTGGAAGAGGTGCTTGCGGCAACAAGGGACATGCATATGGAGGGTCATGATCGCCAACGCCATGTGGCAGGGCACATGATGATGATGATGAACATGGTTGGCAATGCAGGATGCCGGTGGACAGGGTGCAGGAGTCAAAGGGTTAAGATAGGCAGCGAGTGATAGGCCAATGTTTACTGTTGTGGGCAGGGATCGAACTCAAGATATCGGATCTTGAGTCCATGGCCCTACCAAACGAGCCGATGATATGAGATAACCAGACCGAATTTCAGTTTGTTAAACACTCTTCCTTCTTTCTGTTGATGATAATCGTAGCATCTTCAGTGGCTGCGCTTAGGTAGAAATGTTGTCTCACTGAGACGCAGGGAGGTTAGCATAACCTCTTTTGGTCTCCATATCTACATTTTCTTTTATTTCCAATTTGTATCTATCTATCTATCTATGATCTATTATCTATCTATCTATCTATCTATCTATCTATCTATCTATCTATCTATCTATCTATCTGTTGTCTGTCTGTCTATCTATTATCTATCTATCTGTCTGCCCCTGCCTGTCTGTCTGTCTATTTATCTGTCTGTCTGTCTGTATACCTATCTATCTACTTATCTATGTATTTTAATTAATTATTTATTTGTTTGTTTATTTATTTATTATATGTGTGTGCGAGTGTGTTTTCTGTTTTTGCTTTTGCTCTTGTTCTTGTTTGGTTTGGTTGTTCTTGATTTGTATGGTTTCGTTTTACGTTTATTTGTATTTACCTGCTTGATTCCGTGTATTTTTGTTTTGTTTTGGTGTCTTGATATGAGAGAGAGAGAGAGGAGAGAGAGAGAGAGAGAGAGAGAGAGAGTGTGTGTGTGTGTGTGTGTGTGTGTGAATGAGTGGTCGTGTGTGAATGAGTGGCGTGTGTGTGTGTGTGCATACGCGCGCGGGGGCAGTTTTAAAAAAAACAAAAACTTTTTTGTAGATTTTTTTATTTCTTTGTTATTATTTTGTTCGGTTGTGGATGATGAACTGGAGGAGCTACGATAGGATGTTATTTTTACTGCACACAACACCCGAACACTTGTGGAGGGTCAAATTTTCGACTTTAAAGTCTTTCTCAAGAAACTCAGATGTTATTTTCGTCATGTTGGTGGCAAGAAGACGTAATGTGTTGTATTGTCCGGGGACAGACACAGATAGTGGATAGTCGTGCAAATCAAGCGAGATATTCAAACTGGAAGCAAAGGGACACAAATCATATTCTATCGTACTGTGTTTTGTTGTGCTGTAGTATGTTGCACCACGTTGTATTATGCTGTATTGTATTTTCTTTTTCTTTCTTTCTTTCTCTTTTTCTTCTTTTTTTTCTTTTCTTTTTTTTTTATTTTTTTTTTATTTTCTATTTCTTATTTTTTAATTTTACTGCTTGAAATTCGACCTACCGTTCCCGGGGAGAGCACAACGGCATCAAACATCGCTATCGTTTTTGTTTTTTTTCTGTTTGGTTCTTTTCAGCTTTTCCTATTCCTCCCCCCCCCCCTTTTTTTTTTTTCTTTTTTTCTTTGTTTTTTTTAATAATTTTTTTGTTTAGAAACAATGGACATACTGTTTGAAATTCGACCTACTGTTCCCGGGTAAAGCACAGCGGCATGAAGTATCACCACCTTTTTTCTGGTTTGTTCCTTTCTGCTTTTCTTATTCCTCCCCCCCCCCCCTTTTTTTTTTTTTTTTAATAGATTGTATGATATCAACCCAAAGGTGTGTGTGTATATGTGTGTTTGTGTGTTTTGTGTGTGTGTGTGTGTGTGTGTGTGTGTGCGTGTGTGTGTGTGTATGTGTGTGTGTGTGTGTGGCTGTGGCGTGCGTGCGTGCGTGCGTGGTGTGTGTGGTGTGTGTGTGGTGTGTGTGTGTGTGGTGTGTGACAAAAACGGGTGAGCAAGATTTGCTCAGCACAGCTTTCCTCTAGCGAACTATTTTGTTACCAACGCACACACTATGGAAAATCTTGGGCCCGCAGGCTAGTCACAGACTTACATGATGAAAAGAATCATAAATAAGATTTAACACTGGCACTAAGAAATGGAAAATAAAAGAGAGATAAAAACGAGAAATTACTTCTGGCACACTTTTAATTCTGGCACTAAGATATAGAAAAAGGGGAGAGCGAGAGAGAGAGAGAGAGAGAGATGAAAATTCGAAACAAACTGATACCCTTCTAATCCTGGCACTGAGAAATAGAAAAAAAAAGGGAGAGTGAGAAAGAGAAAAAGAGAGAGAGACAGACACAGACAAAACAGACAAAGAGAGGGAGAGAGAGAGAGAGAGAGAGAGATAAGATGAGAAACAGTTGCTGGCGCACTTTTAATTCTGACAGTAAGAAATAGGAAATAAAACAGAGAGAGAGAGAGAGAGAGAGAGAGAGAGAGAGAGAGAGAGGAGATTCTCTTCATTTTTACTGTCTTTTGGTCTAACTCAAGGAAGATAATCCAACACAGCAGCACCAAAACTGCACAGAGCTGTTATTCCCCTTGTCCTCGATTGGCTGTCGCGGATCTTTCCTGTCTTCGGGCGGACATTTCTCAAAGCCATAATTTCAGACAGGCACGATAGAGAAGCATGACGGTCCCTACCGGACGAAGGTGCTCCATAGGAGCCCCTATTTACGCTGTTATCCTCATTTTTCTTGTTTTGTCTGGCCATGAATTTACTTGGAAAGTACGATGGTGGTTTCCCGTTGCCTTCCATCGGTTTGTGTACGGTCTCTCAGTTAGGCTTTGTCGTTCCACGACAACTACAGGCAGAAGGGGTGATTTTTTTTCAGGGTTTACTCCTTAAGCCTTATTTCTCCGAGATAACCATAAGACAGTGGTGCTATTTACCATAGCAGGCACAACAAGCAGAACAAGACTGAGGCAGCCGAGATGTGGTTTCTATGTGCACGGAGCACACTGTACCACATGCTTCATCTGTGTCAGTAAATCATGGCTCAAAATTTAATGTCTGATTATAGATATGTACTTCCTGTACATTCATGTAATGCTGGCAAGGAAGAACTGGAATTATTTATAATTCAGATTATAATTAAATTAATTAAGTAGCCTACACACTTTGCACTATACTTCATAACTCATAGTCTTAGTGTACACACACACGCACGCGCCTGCACAAATCATGCACATGCAACACACTTTCCATGTGATGAAAATATTCACTATAGGGGCATATGAATCCTTTATTGTGACAAAATGAATTCTGAATACTATTATGAAAGATTATGCATGTTCTGAAACATACAGATTTTGTTTTTGTTTTTGTTTTTGTTTTTCTATCATAAAAATGAAGATGACTGATTGAAAAGAAAAGAAAAAAAAAGATAACGTGTAAACATGAAAGCAACGTGCATTTATCAAACATAGAGACATAAAATACAAGTGAATCAGCACGGAGCAGATCATGTAAATAAACATTTCAAACACTTCTGTTCCTCTGCGTCTGGTTTTATTCTCGCGTCTATTAACAAATAAAAATAATCTAAAGAATTCTGTAAAGAATATATCAGCATCATTATCATCATCATCAACAACAACAACAACAACATCATCAACAACATCATCATCACAACAAAACAACATCAACAACAACAACAACAACAGAAATGACAAGAACAACAACAAACAAACCAGAACAACAACCAGAACAACAACAAGAACAAGAACAACAGCAAGAACAACGACGACGACGACAACGACAACAACAAACAAACAACAAAAAGGAAGGCAAGGAAATATTTCAGTCATAACTTCGTATAGATTTCTATGCAGACAAAAATAAGATAAAATTTGTCTCCCCTTTAAAACAGTTGTTGTGTGTGTCCTCAGACAATTTCCATCACTATGCACTAGCACTGCCACTGTCACGAGACAGCAAGGGATCCAAAGTAATCATGACATGTGCTACAGGCCTGTGTATTACCCCCCTCCCCTCCTTTGCTTCAAGACCTTGCCGGAGCATCGGGTTTTGCGCAGGCCCAGGGAGTCTGGCAGACAGACAATTGCTGAACAGATTTGAGTGGAACACATGATTATGGAATTGTTGGACTGTGATGAATTCCTCTTGAACAAACTGCAAACTGCAATCTTCTGGCAAGACTGAAAAAACAAAACAACCCCCCAAAAAAACAACAACAAACAAACAAAACAAAAAAAAAAAAAAACAATAAAAAAACAAAGAAAAAATCAAAGAAACAAAAAAAAAGGGTTAAAGGGAAAAAAAAAAAAAAAGAAAGAAAGAAAAGGAAATGGAGAGGGAATGTTTGAACCAAATGACTTTGGCGTTATCGGTATGTCACGCTGTCCACGTGAACTGACGTGACTCGCTATCATGTCGTCTGCAGGGCGGTCAAGCTTATGACCTTCACGTTGTCAGTACGGCTCTCTGGTCAACTGAACTAACGGAGCTCACTTAGATAAAGAATGATAAAGAGAAAGAACGAAGTAATCTGTACTGTTACACTTCACATGTTACACTTTACATGTTCACAGAGATGGAGAACAGTGGCAGAATGGTTCAGACGTTCGCCTGCCAAAAACTAAACTCGAAGTTTCAGGGTTCGCTCCCCGTAGAGGTCCTCGACTTTTCTCTTCAGTTTGACCAGAAAATCGAACTGAACGTCTAGTCCTTAGGAAGGGGACGAAAAACGAGTCGGACCCGTGTGCCTTCTGGCTGCGCACACTAAAGATCCCATGCAGTTGAAAATCGTGAAGAGCAGGGCACTGCCCGGTTGTCTTGGAGTAAAATATTGGAGAGAAAGGTTGATTTCCCAGGTCCCACCCCTTGAAGACCTTTTTGAGTCTTGGTTAAAAAAATTGTGAATATGAATTTGAATCTAGGGAGAAGGGATGGGCGCCGCCCTCGTGGTGCTGGCCCCGGGGAAAAGTTGAGATCTCTACTTCACTCCCCTACTACCCCAAAGTTATGGAACTATCTAGATAGGACCTCAGGACCTGGCCAGTTCGTGGGTTTATGTGCAGACTTAAGGCTTGAACCGTAATCATGTGGATTTTCTCCATTACATGGCACCTGTGACGTTAGTGCGTGTAGGAATTCATTCCGAGCGCGGAGACGTCATCTTGAGAAATTGACACTGAAATTGACACTGAAATCGACACTGACACTGACACCGAAATTGACACTGACACTGAAATTGACACTGAACTGAAATTGACACTGACACGAAATTGACACAAACTGACACGATACTGACACTGAAATTGACACTGATACTACACTGAAATTGACACTGACACGAAATTGACACCGACACTGAAATTGACACTGACACTGGAAATTGACACGCTGATGCACTGAAGACACTTGACACTACACGAATGACACTGAAATTGACACTGACACTGACACCGAATGACACTGATGACACTGACACTGACATTGAAATTGACACTGACACTGAAATTGACACTGACAGTGACACAGAGAGACTTCAGACTTCAGATAATTTATTCATGTAGGCCATAGCCCCTCAAGAAGGGTGTGAATGGCAAAATAAATAAAGTTTTCCAAAAACATAATCCAAAACAAGTGTGACTGACCACGTTCAAGCAAACAGGAACCAGAAAAAAAAAACACGAAAAGAGAATAAGAACGCATATTTAATACAACAGACAGGCGCACATTTTCGGCCAACTGGCCTTTGTCAAGCGTAAGATCACAAAGAAACAAACAAACACCAGAACAAAAACATGTTGTGAGCACAGAAACATTGTTCATCAATATAAACTGATCAACTTTTGCAACAAAGACATAACCTAGTGTGATATAACAAGATTTAAACAAATGCATGTTTACGAGGCATCTTTTATTCTATTGAAAGATTTGTACAGAAATATCGCCAGATTTTTCATAACTTCTTCATTTCCTGTGGTGAGAAGTTGAACTAGCTTTCTCTTTGACGAATTGTTCCAATGTATTTGAGGAATAAGTTCTTTTCTTTGGTCCCTTAAGGCAGAGCATCCCAAAACTAAATGTACATGTACTTCGTCCTCGACTCATAAGCACACAATTTACACATAAAGAGAGAGAGAGAGAGAGAGAGAGAG
>JAPXFY010000035.1:16993489-16995989 GCA_030674185.1 Monoplex corrugatus
GTGAGAAAGAAGAGTGGCAGAATGGTTCAGACGCTCACCTGACAATAACTAAACTCTAGGTTTCAGGGTTCGTCCCCCCCCCCCCTCCTCCCGTAGAGGCCTCGACTTTTCTCCTCAGTTTGACTGGAAAATCGAACTGAACGACTAGTCCTTCGGAAGAGGACGAACGACGAGTCGGACCCGTGTGCCTTCTGGCTGCGCACGCTAAAGATCCCACGGCAGTTGAAAATCGTAAAGAGCAGGGCGTTACCCGGCTGCCTTGGTAAAAATCATTGGAGATATAGGTTGATTTCCCAGGTCCCACCCCTTGAAGACCAATTAGCCTTCTTGGTTAAAAAAAAAAGTGAAAATGAATTTGAATCCAGGGAGATGGGATGGGCACCGCCCTCGTGGTGCTGGCCCCGGGAGAAGTTGAGGTATCTGCCACCTCACTCCCCTACGACCTCAGGGTTATGGAACTATCTAGGTAGACCTCAGGACCTGGCCAGCTCGTGGGTTTAAGTGCAGGCTTAAGGCTTGTGCCGTAATCATTCTGGATCTTATCCATCACATGGCACCTGTGACGTTAGTGCACTTGGAATTCATTCCGAGTGCGGAGACGTCATCTTGAGAAATGGAAACTGAAACTGAAACTGAAACTTAGAGCTGTGGACTCATGATCTGACAACTCCAGTTCAACCCCAGCCCGCAACATTAAAACCTGGCCTGTCGGCTGTCCCATCTTAATGTTGTCATCATTCTAGTGCTGTCAGCTTACTGTTTCATGGGTCCTCCCTCATTTCAAGACTCTGTCAGCACACATATCAATGCATTCGTGCACATAACCTATGGAAATGCCCACTGGCTTTGACCATTCCAATTCATCACACAGGGGATTTAAAAAAAATAACATATGAATACAAAATTAAACGCAACTAAGGACACTAAAACATATAAAAACGGGCCTAAATTACCTAAAATTGCTTCCGCATATCTCATTTCCCCAGAGCCAAAAAAGCAAATAATACATGTACCCAATTATCAATCCTAAGAAAAAGTACATAAGACTTCATTGAACACATACAGGCGAATGGACCAGCAAGGCAGGAAATGACAGGAAGAAATGACAGAAAGCAAAGGAACAAGGCAGAAACAAAGAGAGTGACAGAAAAGAGGACATTTCTAACACAGAATGTCCAGAGGGTGGGGATACTATTTATACTGAAAGAGCCCCGGCATCCCTACGGGGGGGGGGGGGGGGGGGGGGGGGGGGGACTGAATAAGTTAAGAAATTATAAAAGAGGTATTGTTTATAACAACCGTAACATGAAGCGTGTGTGGGAGTGGGGGAGGACATTCACTCAGTCTGGCCTGTAACGGAACAATCGATGCCAGTAGTAGGCGTAGTAGTTCTTGTCCTTAATCATCATCATCATCATGTGCCCTGCCGCATGGCGTTGGCGATCATGGCCCTCCATATGTATCTATCCCTTGATGCCGCAAGAACATCTTCCACCCTCTCTGTCCTCAGTCACCCTGCAAGTCCGTCCAATATTTTCTCCCTGGGTCTACCTGGTGTTCTCTTTCCCTCCAGCTTTCCTGTTGTGACTAGGTGCTCTAATTCCCCTTTCCTCATAAAATGGCCTATGAATGTTGCTTGTCTTTTCCTAATCTTCCTTATCAATGATCTTCTTGTGTCTGCCTCCATCAATATTCTTTCGTTCGTTTTCTTCGCTGTCCATGGAACTATCAACATTCTTCTTAGAAACCACATTTCGGCTGCCTCAATCTTGTTCTGGCTTTGCGTGTTGACTGCCAACGCCTCACAACCGTATAACATTATCAGTTCTATTTTTTCATTTGTTTTCTTTGCTGTCCATGGAACTCTCAACATTCTTCATAGAAACCACATATCGGCTGCCTCAATCTCGTTCTGGCTTTGCGTGTTGACTGTCCACGCCTCACAACGGTATAACGTTATCGGTTCTATATAACATTCAAAACTAAACGAACGGACGAACAACCAATCACACAAAAGCAAACAAAGAAACAGATTTCACCATTTTCACCCATTACTCACGTTTTGAGGGTTGATGATGGCAGTAGCCCCACCAAAATGGCCGGGTTGGATGACAGAGACGTGGACCCCATAGGGTATCATTTCAGCCCTGAGCACGTCACTAAAGGTCTCTATGCCGTGCTTAGCGATACAGTAAGCTGCTGAATAGGCTGGGGACAACATGCCTCGGTCACTGGACATGGTCACTACACGACCTGCAAGCGGTTCAACGTAACATATGATAATAATAACAATACATAACAATAATGATGGTGATGGTGACGTTAATACTGACAAGGCTATAATAATGATTCATGATAAGAATAACAACATATATATATATATATATGTACACACACACACACACACACACACACACACACACACACACACATATATATATATATATATATATATATATATATATATGTATATTTTTTTTCTTTTAAAGATCATCACACT
>JAPXFY010000035.1:17018489-17035989 GCA_030674185.1 Monoplex corrugatus
AAAGACCCAAGGCACGCCATGAACAAACACCAATACACCCATGACAGCCAAGACCATAAATTCAGTCAATGTGTGATGCCATTACAATAGCGACAAAGGACGAAAAAAAAAAAATAATAATGAGCCAATAAATGACATCTATAGATGAGAAAACAAAAAAGTCGACCAATGAACGACGCGAATACAACGTTGCCGAATAACACAAATAGCAAATTAGGGGTGGGGGAAGGGGGGTGGGGCAGAAGTAGCCAATAGATAACACCCTGATTAAGCGATTTGGGGGAGTTTAATAACTGGTACACGTAAACATCTATAGCACGATGAGGTTTAAGTTCGATTTTTTTTTTTTTTTTTTTTCATTTTATTTTTTCATCTGTTGACAGTTTGTATAAGATTATGCTGTATTAAATGGTTTAAAGATTAGAGCGTTGAAACTGTATAATCAGTATCAACCAAAGGACATAACTCTTGAGAGTCACGTAGGAATTACCTCCCATGTTGTGGAACTTCTCAATTCTAACACAGTTTGCGCTACCCAGAAGCAGATACAAAGCACAAAAACCGTAAGCTCAGAACACTCCTCTGTATAGTCAGTGTCCTAGATAAAGGACTTTGACCCTCTGACTCCCGCACCCTGTCCACCAGCATGCTGCATTGCCAACCATGCCAGCAAAGCAAAAACTTAACCCTTTGACTCCCTCACCCTATCCACCAGCTTCCTGCAGGATAATGTGTAATCCATCCTCACTCGCTACCTTAAAAATGTGTTATCCAATTTCACTCTCTACTTTAACAATGTGTTATCCAACTTCACTCTCTACTTTAACAATGTGTTATCCAATTTCACTCTCTACTTTAACAATGTGTTATCCAATTTCACTCTCTACTGTAACAATGTGTTATCCAATTTCACTCTCTACTCTAACAATGTGTTATCCAACTTCACTCTCTACTTTAACAATGTGTTATCCAACTTCACTCTCCACCTACCAATGTGTTAGCCAACTTCACACTCCACCTTACACATTTGTTGTGAAGCTCAACTGTGACTTACAGACATACATATGCGGACACCACTGGCATGATGCATGATACTTTCTACGTGTTTCTGGCACTCAGATATCGCAGAGCAAAAACAAACTGTGCGTTTCTTCAGAAAACAGGTCTGATTCTACCGGAATATCAACAACGGGGGGAAAAGATTCCTCAGCCATTCACGAAGCTACTTCGATACTTGAAGTGAGGATGGGGTGGGAGTGTCCCTTTAAAACATATTACAACAATGAAATACATTCGACAGCTCTTCTGCGAGTCAATCTATCAGCTGTATTAAAATGAATGGTTCACCATAATAGTGTTTATAGTGTCGTGAAATGAAATGAATACAAGGGGGTTGAATCAGTAGTTTCTAACAGCGAATACGTACATATATGTATAATATACATATCAAACATCTTCAACAAACATGTATCATTATCACACAGACATGTCTTACATCAATTATGTCACCAACTGAAGTCATCAGCAAATGTATCGAACATATTGATCGGCCTTAATACAATTTTACAATTGACGTTCAACAGCAGAGATACAAAAAAATACATTCAAATGCAATTGCAACACCACACACACACCACACACACACACACACACACACACACACACACACACACACACACACAACACACACATACACACACACACACACACACACACACACACACACACACACACACACACACACACACACACACACACACACACACAGACAGAGAGCAAAGCAAACAAACCAAAACTGCTGAGCGTTTCAAATTCAAAAACGTGTGTAATACATCAATGGAGTGACTGACCAACAACAACAACAACAACAAACAAAAAACCGAAAAATGTGACGACATGACTATGTATAGAATACATCAAAGGAGTGACTGACCAACAACAACAACAATAACACCAAATGTGACGACGTGACTATAGGTATGGATTCTCCCATTGATCCGATGGATGAGTGTGTGTACTGGTCCCTGTTACCGTATTCACGTGGGTTTTTCTGTGGGTTAGCATACAGACAGCTTGCTGTGCTCTGTTCAAAAGTTATCAGTGATTGAGTCCTGTATATGCACTGCCGTTCACAGATATCAGCAATTTTACTTTTCGTCATGTTCATGTTCAGTCCAGCTTAAAAATTGGATTGAGCATGAACATGACGAAAACTAAAATCATGTGCAACGACCATGCAGAAGACAAAGACGAAACTATTGTAACTGACAGCCACACAATAGAAGAGGTCGACCACTACATCTACCTTGGTCAGTATATATCGATGGACCACTACATCTACCTTGGTCAGTATATATTGATGAACCACTATATCTACCTTGGTCAGTATATATTGATGAACTCAGTCTCTAAGGAACAAGAGATCAGACGTCACATGACGCTCGGATGGCAAGCATTCGGTTAAAGCAAGCGCCATCTTTAGAAATAAACATATGCCAATTGTATTAAAACGCCGAGTGTACGACGCATGCATAACACCGACTGTGATATATGGAGCCGAAACATGGAACCTGACGAAACGTCAGTTCCTAAAACTGCTAACCATGCAAAGGGCCCACGAACGGATCATGATGGGAATCACCTGGAAGGACCAGAAAACGGCGGGCATGGGTGAGAGGAAGAACGAAGGTCCAAGACATAACAAACACAGTTTGTGAACGAAAGTGGAACTGGGCTGGTCATGTCATTAGGAGATCTGACAACACATGGACCACCAAAGTGACGCACTGGATCCCTCAAAGCCAAAAAAGGAACAGAGTTCACCAGAGAACCAGATAGCAAGACGATCTAGAAAAGTTCGACAAACAATGGACCAGAATAGCAGTAATCGGCAACAGTGGCGTGCGATGAGGAAGGCTTATGTCCAACAACAGACCCAAACAAGCTGAAGTGAAGTGAAGTGAAGTGAAGTGAAGTGAAGTGCCCTGTATATGCACTGAAGCACGCCAGATTCGGCCAACGTATTCCCAGTTGCTGGCTTTGATGCTGGAGGTTCCATAAGGCAAACCAGCACACACACACACACACACACACACACACACACACACACACACACACACACACACACACACACACACACACACATACACACATACACACACACATACACACACAGATACACACACACACACACACACACACACACACACACACACACACACACACACACACACACCCCACACAAAACGCACGCGAGCGCACCCACCCAAACACGTTTGCGTAAGGTAAAAAAATAAAAAGCTCTTAAAACACCGAACGTAGTACTGATCACATCTCTCTCTCTCTCTCTCTCTCTCTCTCCTCTCTCTCTCTCTCTCTCTCTGTCTCTGTCTCTCTCTCTGTGTCTCTCTCTGTCTGTCTGTCTGTCTCTCTGTCTGTCTCTGCTTCCTCTTTGTCAGATCACCTGTTCACCTTTTAATCCTGAGTACTTTTACACACAACACACACACACACACACACACACACACACACACACACACACAACACACACACACACACACACACATCATCATCATCATCATCATCATCATGATCTTTATACAGAAGAAAGAAAGACGATTGGTAAAGCGAACTCTTCGACAATGGAGATCATAATTATTTTTCCACTAGCACTGAAACAGCCAATCGCAGCTTGCCGCGTTTCTCGGAGGCGACCGCTAGTGATCTTTAGTGACGTCATCGTGGAGCAGTATGACGTTCCGTCAGGCCTAGGATGACGCCACATGATGACGCTATACATATGCAATAACGTTGAAGCGTTACACACGGCATGATGTCGCCCTTTCACTGTATTAACCGAACATGATAAAAACAAAAGACGAAAACAGCCAACAATAGATAGAAACAGACAAAAGACGAAAACAGCCAACAATAGATAGAAACAGAAGACGAAAACAGCCAACAATAGATAGAAACAAACAAAAGACGATGACACCCAACAATAGATAGAAACAGACAAAAGACGAAAACAGCCAACAATAGATAGAAACAGACAAAAGACGAAAACAGCCAACAATAGATAGAAACAGACAAAAGACGATGACAGCCAACAATAGATAGAAACAGACAAAAGACGAAGACAGCCAACAATAGATAGAAACAGACAAAAGACGAATGACAGCCAACAATAGATAGAAACAGAAGACGAAAACAGCCAACAATAGATAGAAACAGACAAAAGACGAAAACAGCCAACAATAGATAGAAAGAGACAAAAGACGAAAACAGCCAACAATAGATAGAAAGAGACAAAAGACGAAAACAGCCAACAATAGATAGAAACAGACAAAAGACGAAAACAGCCAACAATAGATAGAAACAGACAAAAGACGATACAACCAACAATAGATAGAAACAGACAAAAGACGAAAACAGCCAACAATAGATAGAAACAGACAAAAGACGATGACAGCCAACAATAGATAGAAACAGACAAAAGACGAAGACAGCCAACAATAGATAGAAACAGCAAAGACGAAAACAGCCAACAATAGATAGAAACAAACAAAAGACGATGAACCCAACAATAGATAGAAACAGACAAAAGACGAAAACAGCCAACAATAGATAGAAACAGACAAAAGACGAAACAGCCAACAATAGATAGAAACAGACAAAAGACGATAAAAGCCAACAATACACAGAAACAGACAAAAGACGATGACAGCCAACAATAGATAGAAACAGACAAAAGACGAAGACAGCCAACAATAGATAGAAACAGAAGACGAAAACAGCCAACAATAGATAGAAACAGACAAAAGACGAAAACAGCCAACAATACACAGAAACAGACAAAAGACGAAGACAGCCAACAATAGATAGAAACAGACAAAAGACAAGACAGCCAACAATGGATAGAAACAGACAAAAGACGAAGACAGCCAACAATAGATAGAAACAGACAAAAGACGATGACAGCCAACAATAGATGATTGTAGCTTCGCAGCCATAACCAAGAACAATACGCCCATTGTGATTCAAGCACATTCCTCTCTGTAAGGAAGCACAGACCGCAGTCAGCCTCTTCTTTCATTTGCTGTCAACATGATCAGGCTTTCTATATCTAGTGATGGATATAACTGGTTTTGTTTCCCCCCTCTGATCCTATGCCTGTTTTGTTTTTCCCCCTGTTCCTATGCCGGTTTTGTCCCCCCCCCCCCTTGTTCCTATGCGGTTGTTGTTTTTCCCCTGTTCCTATGCCGGTTTTGTTTTTCCCCTGTTCCTATGCCGGTTTTGTTTTTCCCCCTGTTCCTATGCCGGTTTTGTTTTTTCCCCTTGTTCCTATGCCGGTTTGTTTTTTCCCCTTGTTCCTATGCCGGTTTGTTTTTCCCCTGTTCCTATGCCGGTTTGTTTTTTCCCCTTGTTCCTATGCCGGTTTTGTTTTTCCCCTGTTCCTATGCCTTTCTTATGCCGGTTTGTTTTTCCCTTGTTCCTATGTGTGTTTTTCCCCCCTGTTCCTATGCCGGTTTGTTTTTTCCCCTTGTTCCTATGCTGTTGTTTTTCCCCTTGTTCCTATGCCGGTTTTGTTTTTCCCCTTGTTCCTATGCCGGTTTTGTTTTTCCCCTTGTTCCTATGCCGGTTTGTTGTTTTTCCCCTTGTTCCTATGCCAGTATTGTTTTTTCCCCTTGTTCCTATGCCCGTATTGTTTTTCCCCTTGTTCCTATGATGTTGTTTTTCCCCTGTTCCTATGCCGGTATTGTTTTTCCCCTTGTTCCTATGCCGTTTGTTTTTCCCCTTGTGTTCCTATGCCTATGTTTTTCCCTGTTCCTATGCCGTATTGTTTTTCCCCTTGTTCCTATGCCGGTTTGTTTTTCCCCTTGTTCCTATGCTTTGTTTTTTCCCCTTGTTCCTATGCCAGGTTTGTTTTTCCCCTTGTTCCTATGCCGTGTTGTTTTTTCTCCTTGTTCCTATGTGTTTGTTTTTCCCCTTGTTCCTATGCCGGTTGTTTTTCCCCTTGTTCCTATGTTGTTTCCCATGTTCTATGCTTTGTTTTCCCCTTGTTCCTATGCCGGTTTGTTTTTCCCTTGTTCCTATGCCAGTGTTGTTTTTCCCCTTGTTCCTATGCCGGTTTTGTTTTTCCCCTTGTTCCTATGCCGGTGTTTGGTTTTGTTTTTCCCCTTGTTCCTATGCCGGTTTTGTTTTTCCCCCTGTTCCTATGCCGGTTTGTTTTTCCCCTGTTCCTATGCCGGTTTTGTTTTTCCCCCTGTTCCTATGCCGGTTTTGTTTTTCCCCCTGTTCCTATGCCGGTTTTGTTTTTCCCCCTGTTCCTATGCCGGTTTTGTTTTTCTCCCCTGTTCCTATGCCGGTTTTGTTTTTTCCCCCTGTTCCTATGCCGGTTTTGTTTTTCCCCTTGTTCCTATGCCGGTTTTGTTTTTCCCCTGTTCCTATGCCGGTTTGTTTTTCCCCTTCCTATGCCGTTTTGTTTTTTCCCCTTGTTCCTATGCCGGTTTTGTTTTTCCCCCTGTTCCTATGCCGGTTTTGTTTTTTCCCCTGTTCCTATGCCGGTTTTGTTTTTCCCCTGTTCCTATGCCGGTTTTGTTTTTCCCTGTTCCTATGCCGGTTTTGTTTTTCCCCTTGTTCCTATGCCGTATTGTTTTTCCTTGTTCCTATTTGTTTTCCCTTGTTCCTATGCCGGTTTTGTTTTTTCCCTTGTTCCTATGCCGTTTTGTTTTTTTCCCCTTGTCCTATGCCGGTTTGTTTTTTTTTCCCCTTGTTCCTATGCCGGTTTTTTCTGTCTTTTTTTCCCCTTGTTCCTATGTTGTTTTTCCCCTTGTTCCTATGCCGATTGTTTTTCCCCTTGTTCCTATGTTGTTTTTCCCCTTGTTCCTATGCCGGTTTTTTTTTTCCCCTTGTTCCTATGTTGTTTTTCCCCTTGTTCCTATGCGGTTTGTTTTTCCCCTTGTTCCTATGCCGGTATTGTTTTTCCCCCCCCTTGTTCCCTCCTATGCCGTTTGTTTTTCCCCTTGTTCCTATGCCGGTTTTGTTTTTTCCCCTTGTTCCTATGCCGGTTCTATGTGTTTTGTTTTTCCCCTTGTTCCTATGCCGGTTTTGTTTTTCCCCTGTTCCTGTCGGCTCCATGAGTCTTCTGGTCGTCCAGCACCGCTGCATGCTTTGTCGGTCGGTCGGCCATGTCTCCTGACCTCTTGTGGACAGGGAAATGACATCACTAACTGATAGCTTGTACACCACAGAGAACGGACAAACGGTGTCACAGACACAACTACACTTGTGACGTGGACAGGGTTTCAGAGTTTTCACATACCTCCCCCCCCCCCATGCTCCCTCCCCCAGCCACCCCCACCCCCACCCCCCCCGTTTATTTTTTTTTTCTTGTTATCTTCTTCTCTTCATATGTTTTGTTTCTGGTACTTAACCCTTACTTGCCGTTCTGTTTCGCCGTTAGTGCTCTCTCTCTGTCTGTCTGTCTCTCTGTCTGTCTGTCTTCCCCCCTCTCTCTCTGTCTGTCTCTCTCTCACTCTCATTCTGTCTGTCTGTCTGTCTCTCACGCACACACCATCTCTCTGTCTGTCTGTCTCTCACGCAACACCATCTCTCTGTCTGTCTGTCTCTCACGCGCACACCACACACACACACACACACACACACACACACACACACACACACACACACACACACACACACACGACTTCATGGACGCACCAAGGGGCGTTGCCTCTCCTCCTACCTCCAACCCCCCCCCCCCTCCCCACACTTTAATTTATTAAAAAAAAAAGGCATGCAGATCAAGACCTTGGTTGTTTGTTATACAAGCTGTAAGAATACCCACTTATTTAAAAAAAAAAAAAAAAAAAAAAAAAAAAAAGAAAAACGGTGAGGATAGCATCATTAATTTCTGAAGCGGATGCAGCATGGGGTGACGCGAGCCATGATTTTGCCAGCTGGGGGAAAAAAAAGAAGCATAAGTGTTGTTAGCCACGCCGGAGGCATTGCATCGTCACTTAGACACGCCACACAGGCCCTGAGATATGTCAACGTGAAAACGTCAATGGAGAAGACCTCCACTCTCTCAGAAAGACTTTTGTGTTTTTGTGATGGCTAAAACAGCAAGAGAGAGAGATAGATACCACTGACGGTCCCAACCATTACTCGTGGAAAAAAAAGGCATCCTCTCAAAGTCTCTTTTCATCTTCTTCTCTTCATATTTCTGGTATTTGATAACCCTTAGTCGCCGTTCTAGTTCACCATTAGTGCTCCTCACCCTCTCTCTCTCTGTGTCTCTGTCCCCTCTCTCTGTGTCTGTCTCTCTCCGTCTCTTCCTCTCTGTCTCTCTCTGTGTCTCTCTCTCTCTGTCTCTCTCTCTCTCTGCCTCTCTCTCTCTCCCCTCTTCTCTCTCTCTCTCTCTCTCTCTCTCTCTCTCTCTCTCTCGAGTTCCAGCCCTAAGACTTCAGCAACGTAACAACTGACCTGCGGTTCGCTTGTCCATGTTTTAGCCAGTACTCCAATCATTCTGGAGCTTCAGCTCGGTTGTTTCATAGTTCTGTTCTCCCTCCCCACCCTCCCCACCTACCATCCCTGTTCTATTTCAAGACCTCTCCAACGCACAGAGGTCCTGGGTGATGATTCCCTCATGAACAAACTCCAACTCTGTTCTAGCAAAGCGTTTGGAACAGATTCCGTCTACACTCGGAAAATCTGGTACCGCATTACGGATAGGTCATTCATCAGGAGGGTGTCCTGTGACTAACATCTTTGAGAAAAAAATAAGAACCAGCATGAGTTCAGTTGTTGAATGTCGTATTAGTTCAGTAATGACTAATTGCCCTCATAGTGTTTAATTTCGTAAGAGTTCAGTAATGACTGATTGCCCTCATAGAGTTTAATTTCGTAAGAGTTCAGTAATGACTAATTACCTCATAGAGTTTAATGTCGTATTAGTTCAGTAATGACTGATTGCCCGTATAGCTTAATTCCTATTAGTTCAGCAATGAGTGATTACCCTAAATAATTTAATGTCGTATTAGTTCAGCAATGACTGATTGCCCTTATATAGTTTAAAGTTGTTTAGTTCAGTAATGACTGATTGCCCTTATATATTTAATGTCGTGTTAGTTCAGCAATGACTGATTGCCCTTATATAGTTTAATGTCCTGTTAGTTCAGTAAACTGATTGCCCTTATATAATTTAATTTCGTATAGTTCAGTAATGACTGATTGCCCTTATATAGTTTAAAGTCGTTTAGTTCAGCAATGACTTTATTGCCCTTATATAGTTTAAAAGTCGTATTAGTTCAGCAATGACTGATTGCCCTTATATAGTTTAATTCCTATTAGTTCAGCAATGACTGATTGCCCTTATATAGTTTAATTTCGTAAGAGTTCAGTAATGACTGATTGCCCTAAATAGTTTAATGTCGTATTAGTTCAGCAATGAGTAATTACCCTTATAGTTTAATGTCGTATAGAGTGAATTGCCCTTATAAGTTTAATTCCTATTAGTTCAGCAATACTGATTGCCCTTAGTATAGTTTAATGTCGTATTAGTTCAGCAATGACTGATTGCCTATTATTTAATCGATAGTTCAGTATATTGATTGCTATATAGTTTAAGTATTATTCAGCAATGACTGATTGCCCTTATATAGTTTAATTTCGTAAGTTCAGATGACTGATTGCCCTAATATAGTTTAATGTCGTATTAGTTCAGCAATGATAATTACCTTATAGTTTAATTCGTATTAGTTCAGCAATGATAATTGCCCTTATACAGTTTAATTTCGTATTAGTTCAGCACAACTGATTGCCCTAAATAGTTTAATGTCGTATTAGTTCAGCAATGACTGATTGCTTTATATAGTTTAATGTCGTATTAGTTCAGCCACAACTGATTGCCCTTATATAGTTTAATTTCGTATTAGTTCAGCAATGACTGATTGCCCTTATATAGTTTAATGTCGTATTAGTTCAGCAATGACTGATTGTCCTTATATAGTTTAATTTCGTATTAGTTCACCACAATGATTGTCCTTATAGTTTATTCAAGTCTCGTGATCGTAAGTTCTCGACAATGGCTGATTGCCTGTATAGTCTGACTCTATACTTCTTACACCCAAATGTGTTGTTGTAAGCTGGATGACAGTTCTTGACAGAATCAGGCGGTCATTAGTTACTGTCCACCTGGCTTCGTGGACACTACGGCCCATTTCTTGACCTTCTCCAATTAAACTTGAAAACAAAATATACACAAAATATATCTATTTGTTCAAAAGCATTATCAGTATACCATCTGCTCTTTGAATGTCCTATCTTACTTAAGACATATAGAAATAACAATCTCGATTTTTCATGTACTGATTCTAAGAGATATCCTTTACAACAAAAATAATGATACTATTTCGGTAGTCCTGCTGATTCTCAGATCCCCTGTTGGCAGATTGTTATGAAGAGTTAATTAATTGTTGCATGTTATTATTTGACATTGTTCATTCATTGTTCTGAATTATTCATTGTAACTGTTCCCCTTCTTTCATCCAAACTTCCACTATCCCCTCCCCATCCCCACCCCCCACCTTTTTTTTTCTTGTTGTCCATTTCTCTCTCTCTGTGTTGTGTGTGTGTGTGTGTGTGTGTGTGTGTGTGTGTGTGTGTGTGTGTGGTGTGTGTGGTGTGTGTGTGTTTGTTGTGTCTAAAATCACTATTGTGAACAGACATTAAAAACAAAAGATTTCTTCCTTCTTTCTTTCCCATGAGGAACAGGACCCGTTTCATAGCCGCCAGACTTCAGAGACTGCGCTCGGAGACATTTTTACTTGTTCTTGTTGTAGACCGGCTTCACAAACAGCTAGCTTGGCAAGAATCATTTGATGGACGGACGGCCCCGAGCCGAGCCGTGCTGTGGAACCCACGCAATGTCGCTGGAATGGGGAAGCGAGTTGTCCACCAACCCGATCCCGTCCTCATCCGCAGCGCCGGTACAAGCAATCTAACAGACGAATTAACTACTTCTAAGATTGCCAGGCGGAAACTCACTCACCTAAGCGCCAGCGCGGAGCCAGGTTTTTGATAGACCACAACCACTGCATAGTCGTATCCATCAAGTCCCTCCCCCTCGTCCCCAACCCCACCCACCCCAGCTGTCTCACCCAACCCTTCATTCCCTAAACCTTTCCGAATCCCGCCCCTCCTTTCTCGTCCCCCCCCCCCCCCTTGCGACTGGCTCGCCTGTTAACCCTTTGACTCCCGTAGCCCGTCCATCAGCACCCTTCGTTATCAACAATGTTGATAAAACAAACAAACAAAATTAACCCTTTGACTCCCTCACCCTATCCAACAGCTTCCTGCAGGAAACTGGTGAGGGAGGCAAAGGGTTAAGTTTTTCGAGTTTTTTGCAGATGGTGGATAGGGTGTGAGAGCCAAAGGGTTTAAATTAAATTAAGCATGAGTCTTCACAACTTTTTTGCTTTTTTTTTTTTTTTTTTTTTTTCGTTTTCATTACTTTTATGCACTGATGAAGCCCTCCTCTCTCAGAGTCAAAGGCAAAGTCGGGTCAAAAGCCTTCGCGTGTTTGTCCCTTAATCCTCCCCTCACCACCACCCCCTCCAACCCTCACCCCCACCCCCACCCCCATCCTTTACTTTATGAGGAGCGGGGCATTTTCCTTGTTTTCCTCTTGAGTTCAGTCACTTAACCCGACTTAACCAGCTGTCACTGGCCTATTGTACTATACAAGGCGGCTGGGCGGGGTGGGTGGGTGGGGGCAGGGGTCGGGAGTAGAGGGGGGGGGGGGGGCGGGGCCGGGATGGAAATTCCCGGGGACCCCAAAAAATCCCCTTTAAACGAAACAACCGGAACCCAGAGCGCGCGCGTGAGCGACCGTTGCGAGAGAAAATGTTCGCCTGCGATCGTGACGGTGTTCTGTTCTAACACTAGTGTTCAACCTCCCTCTCCATCCTTCTGATCCCCTCACCTCTCCCCCTCCCCTCTCTCCCGCCATCCTTCAACCCCCACCCCCCTCCTCTCTCTCCATCCTTCTAATCCCCCTCCCCCACCACACCCCCTTCTCTCTCTCTCTCTCCTCTCTCTCTCTCTCTCTCTCTCTCTCTCTCTCTCCTCCATCCACCAAGAGCGAATACGCGAAGGAAGCGAGAATAAATCGTGCTAGACATAACCTTTCTCCCCTCAGTATGACGGGGTGCGGGGGGGGGGGGGGGGGTGGGCAACAAGCAGGACACACAAGACTAAACAAGTCACTCGTGATAACTGTGGTATGGCTCTCGCTTCCACGCTGTCGTGTCTCAGTTACATACATACACATATACACAATATATAATTATATGTATGTATGTTTAAGTGTGTATATGTACATAATTTGTTTTGGTTTCAACACAAGTGTGACTGCCCGCGTTCAAGCAAACAGGAACCAGAAAAAAAATAACAGAAAAAAACCCTAGCTTTTTTTCGTGTTTTTTTCTGGTTCTTGTTTTGGTCTGTTTACAAATTTAGAACTGTAGTCATTTTTAAAAGGAAGTCATTAGATATTGTATGTATACACACACACAAGCCACCTAGTTGGTCTCACATACGTCTTATGCAGTCACAGTCATTCACACCACCCTGGTATAATAATAAACATTGCAATTTAGCTAAACTAATGCAAACCCAACTGAAAAGAAAAGGAAAGAACACACACACATACACACACACACACACACACACACACACACACCACACACACACACACACACACACACACACACGCACACGCACGCACACGCACACCACACACACACACACACACACACTCTCTCTCTCTCTCACACACACACACACATACACACACACACACACACACATCAACAGGTGCACAGTCATACTACAAATAAGCAACTGGATTTGTATCACAGGGGTGTCCGATATACCTTCAGCTAGTTTTAAAACAAAAAAAAGAAGGCGCGTCCATCGCACAAACACAAACAGACAGACCGCATATGGACGTGCGCTCTGCTGCGAATCACGAAGACTTGTTGTAAGATAAGTAAGTTACCCTGGTGAAGAAGAACTGACGAGTCCGATGAGGTTTAACATCAGTCAGTGCCAGCCTTGAGCTGTGGAGGAGGTCCCCACTATAAGTACCAGCCTTGAGCTGTGGAGGAGATCCCCATTATAAGTACCAGCCTTGATCTGTAAGTCATGTCCCACTATAAGTACCAGCCTTTGAGCTGTGGGTCATGTCCCACTATAAGTACCAGCCCTTGAGCTGTGAGTCATGTCCCACTATAAGTACCAGCCCTTGAGCTGTGGGTCATGTCCCACTATAAGTACCAGCCCTTGAGCTGTGGGTCATGTCCCACTATAAGTACCAGCCCTTGAGCTGTGGGTCATGTCCCACTATAAGTACCAGCCCTTGAGCTGTGGGTCATGTCCCACTATAAGTACCAGCCCTTGAGCTGTGGGTCATGTCCCTCTGTAAGTACCAGCCCTTGATCTGTGGGTCATGTCCCACAATAACTACCAGCCCTTGATCTGTGGGTCATGTCCCACATTAAATACCAGCCCTTGATCTGTGAGTCATGTCCTATTATAAGTACCAGCCCTTGAGCTGTGAGTCATGTCCCACTATAAGTACCAGCCCTTGAGCTGTGAGTCATGTCCCACTGTAAGTACCACCTTGACTAGTCAGTCCACTAAGTACCCTTGAGCTGTGAGTCATGTCCCACTATAAGTACCAGCCCTTGAGCTGTGAGTCATGTCCCACTGTAAGTACCAGCCCTTGAGCTGTGGTCATGTCCCACTATAAGTACCAGCCCTTGAGCTGTGGGTCATGTCCCACTAATAATGTACCCAGTACCAGCCCTTGAGCTGTGAGTCATGTCCTATTATAAGTACCAGCCTTGAGCTGTGAGTCATGTAAGTAACTGCTCTTGAGCTGGGGGGGGGGGTGTCCCACTATAAGTACCAGCCTTGAGCTGAGTCATGTCCCACTATAAGTACCAGCCCTTGAGCTGTGAGTCATGTCCCACATTAAGTACCAGCCCTTGAGCTGTGAGTCATGTCCAACAACAAGTACCAGCCCTTGAGATGTGGGGGATGTCCCACATTAAGTACCACCCCTTGAGCTGTGGGTGATGTCCCTTCCAGTCCATTAACATCGGCACCCACTCATCCACAAAGTCAACACACACGATATCATGTAGGTCTGGCACCAGCTTCAGGCTTGCCACGGCAAAACGTCCACAGTCCAAGAGGTATGAAAATGTCCCTTAACTTTTGGCAGTGGAAATAATTGTCCCTGGAAGTGTCCAAGACTTTTGGGGGTGTTGAAATCCCGATCTGAAAATTGCCGGATTTGAGCCGCGTGGGAATTTCTTCTGAAAAAGATCCACAAGTTGAATTCAAATATGAAAATTGTCCGAATCTTGTGGACTGGAGATGCCCAGAATGTCCGAAAATGAAACAACGTTCAAACGTACCCCATCTCCCTCCCCCTCCTCACCCACCCTCCAAAAACAAAACAAAAACAAAACAATAAAGAAAAAAAAGATCAGACCACAGCCGAGCTAGTTTCAAAACAACACAAGAACACAACCCCCCCCCCCCCACACACACACACAAATTTCATCCGGATTGTTGTTGTTGTTGTTGCTGTTTTTGACACAGAGACAGATGACACATATCAGCACACCACTTGTCCGGACAGTAGGTTTGGCACCAGCCCACCAGGCCCGGGGTGTGGCTCCATGCGGGCTGTGGGGTGTAGCACAGTTTGTTCTGGGTGGTGGACGACTGGTTTCCCATGGGCAGGGACGGACTGTCCGACACTCGGTTGAACACGGAGGTGTCGATCTTGATCTGCCAACATCAAGTCATATTATTCACCACACTGATGTAAAACGACCGACACACACACACACGTAAAACACACATAACACACACACGTAAAACACACACACACACACACACAACACACACACACACAACACACACACACACACACACAACACACACAACACACACACACCACACACGTAAACACACACACAACACAACACACAACACACACACAAACACACACACACACACACACACACACACTAAACACACACACACACACACACACACACACACACACAACACACACACACAAACACACATACACACACACGAAAAAAAAGAAACACTGCCAAAGAGAAAGAAAGTTAAAAACAAAAAGCAACAGAGAGAGAGAGAGAGACAGAAAGAGAGGGAGAGAGAGAGCCAAGAGAGAGAGAGACAAACAGAGAGAGAGAGAGAGAGAGAGACAGAGAGAGGAGAGAAGGAGAGAGAGAGAGAGACAAGAGAGAGAGAGAGAAGAACAGAAGACAGAGAAGAAGAGAAGAGAGAGAAAGAGAGAGAGAGAGAGAGAGAGAAGAGAGAGAGAGAGAGAGAGAGAGAGAGAGAGAAGAGAGAGAGAGAGAGAGAGAGAGAGAGAACAACAAGAGCAAGAACAAAGAGTCAAAAACCTGTAAAATGGAGGCTTCTTCACAACCAGCCCTCATTTCAAATACGGTCTTCATCACACTACACAAAATTAATACCTTAGATAAGATAGATATTATCAAAGAGAGAGAGAGACAGAGACAGACACAGAGAAACAAAGAGAGACAGACAGAGAGAGAGAGAGAGACGGACAGACAGAGAGAGAGACAGACGGACAGAGAGAGAAAGCGAGGCAGACAGACAGACAGACAGAGGTGAGAAGTACAGAGAGGACCAGTCAGACTGCTCAGTGCAACGGACTACTCCTGTTCTTGACAGCTTCTTGTATCCAACAAGCGGAACTCCTGGTCTCTGTACGATACTGTCCTTAAGTTATTGTTATTGTTATTGTTGTTTAAAGCCCAGCCGACCACATAGAGCCATATCAGGGCTATAACCGCTTCAAAACTTCAACAGGAAAAAAAACAAAAAAACAAAAACAGAAAAAATTTAGCACATATATCAATGCATTTGCGCACATAATCTAAGGACATGCCCCCGGCGTTGACCACTCCGTCCAATTTATCGCAGAGCGGAATAAAAAAATTAAAAAAACACACACGAATACAAATTTAAGCATACCTAAGGACACCAAAACATATCAAAATGGGCATAAAATTGCTTCTGCATATCTCACCTGCCTAGAACCAAAAAAGCGCTCAATACATGTACCCAATTATCAATCCTAAGAAAAAGTACGTAAGACTGTATCAAACACATACAGGTGAATGCACCAGCAAGGCAGAAAATGACAGGGAAAAAAAATTCAGAAAGCAAAGGAACAAGGCAGAAACAAAGAGAGTGACAGAAAAGAGGAAATTTCTAGCACAGAATTTCCAGAAGGTGGGGATACTCTTTATACTGAAAGAGCCCCCGGCAGCGTAAGATCACAAACAAACAAACACCAGATACAAAAATTATGAGAAAAAGACTGAAACTTCCCTGCTACTGCGTCCAATGTGAGAAAAGGAATAAACTGACTTTTTCTCATAATTTTTGTATCTGGTGTTTGTTTGTTTGTGATCTTACGCTTGACAAAGGCCAGTTGGCCGAAAATTTGCGCCTGTCTTGTCTGGTTGTATTAAATACGCGTTCGTATTCTTCTTCCGTGTTTTTTCTGGTTCCTGTTTGCTTGAACGCGGGCAGTCACACTTGTTTTGGATTTCAATGTTTCATAGATCATGCCTCCATCCCAACCCTCATTTCCCTGTATCAAGATCTTGCCAGCGCATAGGGTTTTGCGCAGGCGGAAGGAGTCTGCCAACACAATTTCTAGCATTTTGGGGGTGGTGGTGGATCACATATGGAACTGTCCGAGTGCGATGAGTCCCTGTTTAACCCTTTGACTCCCGCACCCTGCCCACCAGCATCCTGTATTGTCAACCATGTTAGCAAAGCAAAAACAACCTTTTTGACTCCCGTACCCTGTCCACCAGCTTCCTGCATTGTCAACCATGTTAGCAAAGCAAAAACTTAACCCTTTGACTCCCGCACCCTGCCCACCAGCATCCTGTATTGTCAACCATGTTAGCAAAGCAAAAACTTAACCCTTGGATTGCAGGAAGCTGGTGGGTAGGGTGAGAGAATCAAAGGGTTGAGTTTTTGCAGCTGGTGAATAGGGTGCGGGATTTCAAGGGTTAACAAACAAACTCCGAAGTGTCCAGGTTGTGGACAGTTACAGAAACTAGAAAAAAAAAACAAACAAAAAAACAACAAAAAACAAAAAACACGCAAAAAGAATAAGAACGCGTATTTAATACAAGACAAGACAGGCTTGACTGGACCTGGTTGGTGCGCGTTGTGTGGCTGTGTCCTGGGGTCTGTAATCTCCCCACCTTGACATTCGGTTTGTAAACAAGGTAACTGGCCTTTGTCAAGCGTAAGATCACAAACAAACAAACAAACAAACAAACAAACAAACAAACACCAGGTAGCGTTTTGCACATTCTTAGTTTTGCATAACCAG
>JAPXFY010000035.1:17045989-17048489 GCA_030674185.1 Monoplex corrugatus
TACGGTTCAGGCGCAGGGGCGCTTAACTCTCACTCGAGACATCACAGAGTTTATTTTCGGGTTTCAATTTGTCGGCCACAAAAAAAAGTGTTACGAACGATTCAATGATTCAACAGTTTTAACATTTATTTTCAGTCTAGAGGCCACATTGGCTCAGCGGTTAACAGTGCATGCTCATAACACCGAGGATTGTGGGGTCGATCCTCGGGTCGGCTCCGGATTTCCTTGCAGCGCGTAGGGCTTATGCGCAGGTTATTGTTATCGTTATTGTTGTTGGATTGTTTAAAGCCCAGCCGACTGCATAGAGCCATATCAGGGCTATAACCGCTTCAAAACATACAAAACTTCAACAGGAAAAAAAGAAGAGGAAAGAAAAGTAAGTACACATATGAATACATTCACGCACATAATCTAAGGACATGCCCCCTGGCGTTGACCACTCCGTCCAATTCATCGCACATTGTTATCATCCTTGTCGTCGTTGGATCAAGGGGAAAAAATGTCTCAGATTCTGTGGCCATTTTCTCTTTGACTCCCGCATCCTGTCCACCAGTAACCTGCTTTGTCAACCATGCTACCAAAGCAAAAACTTAATCCTTTGACTCCCTCGCCCATTCCACCAGCTTCCTCCTGCAGGAAGCTGGTGGATAGGGTAATGGAGTCAAATGGTTAAGTTTTTGCAGTTGGTGGGAAGGGTGTAGGAGTCAAAGTGTTAATATGGTGTAGGAAATGGGAAGTTGGAAGCGAACACACAAACAAACGAACACACATACAAACGGACAAACAAACAAACGAAAACACAAACAACAAGAAACAAACGAACGAACAAACAAATCCCTTTATCTCAGCTAATAGGAAATGGGAAGTTGGAAGCGAACACACAAACAAACGGACAAACGAACAAACAAACAAACGTACAAACAAACAAACGAACGAACAAACAAATCCCTTTATCTCAGCTAATAGGAAATGGGAAGTTGGAAGCAAACAAACAAACAAACAAAAGAACGAACGAACAAACGAATAAAAACAAACGAACAAACAAACAAACGTACAAACAAACGAACAAACAAATCCCTTATCTCAGCTAATAGGAAATGGGAAGTTGGAAGCAAACAAACAAACAAACGAACGAACGAACAAACAAACCAACAAACGAACGAACAAATCCCTTTATCTCAGCTAATAGGAAAGAGAAGCTGGAAGCGAACAAACAAACAAACAAACAAACAAACAAACAAATCCCTTTATCTCAGCTAATAGGAAATAGAAGTTGGAAGCGAAGAAAGAAACAAAACGAACGAACAAACAAACACACAAACGAACGAACAAATCCCTTGATATCAGCTTCTGAACGCACCTGGAACTCTGTGTAGTTGCAGAAGCAGGAGCAGAACTGCTCCCGGCACTTGCCCGACAGACAGTTCTTGAGGCACCACTCCTCCATGCCAGGCACCAGACGATGGATGCCTTTGGCCTCACACTTGACGATCTTGGACAGAGGAGTACATGGCTCCAGCACCACAGAGTCCGTGGTGTTACCAGCCGGAGAAGACGTGGTGGTGGTGACGGCGCCTCCTCCGGGGATGGTGGTGGTTGTGGCGGCTGGGGGCGGGGCGGACGTGGGGGTGGTGACCCCTGAGGGCGGGGAGGTGGGGGTGCTGGCGGAGGGTGGGGCGGACGTGGGGGTGGTGGAGGGGCCGGTGGCGTTGGGGGCCAGGATGCGAATGTCTGCACAGTTGAAGTACTGCTCCTGCGGCCCGCAGCCCAGACACTGCTGACAGGTGCTCTTGTTGCGGTCCACCCGGTAACCTGCAGGAACGTGGATGGGGAACAAAACACACGTTGGTCAGTAGCCATTCAATACTCGTTCCCTATACTTAAAGGTCCACAATTCCCGCCCCGTCTTTATACAACCTGCATTTACTTAGGGACAGCCTGCATAAGGCGCTCCAAGAGTTAACGAACTTTTTCTTTTTATCAGATGACAGATCCACTGGTATCATTTTTCCTCCAACCAGGATAGGTTGAAGGAAAAATGATAAACAACATTTGTTACGCAGATGATACCTTGCTAATTGCAGAAGATGAAAGGGACCTACAAAACTTTGTGAATATAATAGAAATAGAAAGCAAAAATAAAGGGTTGGAGCTAAATAGCAAGAACACTGAAGTCATGGTAATCAGTTAAAAAAAAAACCCATGAAATTCCCTCATGCAAAATATCAGCAAACGGCACAACCTTGAGACAAGTTGATAAGTTTAAATATCTGAAAACGATCATCTCACCAGACGGCAGATACACATCAGAAATAGCCAGCACAATCGGCCAAGCCAAAACAGCATTCAAGAAGATGAAAAGCTTTCTTACCAACAAATACCTATCAATTAACATCAGGAAGAGAGTCCTTGAATGTTATATAGAACCGATAATGTTATACAATTGTGAGGCGTGGACAGTCAACAAGCAAAGCCAGAACAAGATTGAGGCAGCCGAGAT
>JAPXFY010000035.1:17058489-17063489 GCA_030674185.1 Monoplex corrugatus
CAGGCACACAGACACACACATGCGCGCGCGCGCGCACGCGCACAGAGACAGAAAAGAGACAGAGACAGGGAGAGACAGAGACAAGGAGAGAGACACACACACACACACACACACACACAACACACACACACACACACACACACAGAGACAGAGAACAAACAGAGAAAGACACACACAACACACGCACGCACACACACACACACACACACACACACACACACACACACACACACACAGACAAAGAGAGAGACATACACACACGCACGCACACACACACACAACACACACAAATACACACACAACATACCACACACACACACACACACACACACACACACACACACACACACACAACACACACAACACACACCAAAAGCGGAGAACTCTAAGAGGTGTCTTCAAGGCCATTAAAAAAAAACGCGTACACTCAAGGACGCTAGTTGGACTGGGGAGGGGGGGGGGGAGGAGAGAGGAGGGTTCAGGAGGGAACAGGGAGTAGATAGAACGAGAATGGAAGTATGAGGACTGAGGGAGGATAGTTGGGGGGAGAGGGGAGGGGAGGATGAAAGGTGCTGGTGGTGATGATGTTGGTGTTGGTGTTGGCGAAGCTGCTGCGAGAGAAGGTCAAGGACTTCCGGGAGGGCTATGATGTTGACACCTGTCTGGTGGTGACCTAATTTGGAAGAGGACAGGAAGTCGTTAAAAAGAACAACAACAAAAAAAGAAAATAAAAAAGAAAAAAAAAAAACGGAAAGAAAACTTGAAGGTCACTGACACACAGTCAACCCAGTTTCCGGCGACTTGAGTCACGGTATATGGGTGAGTGTGACCTCGAAAAGGACCATTATTGCCATCTGCGGCTGTGTTTTTTTTGTTTTCGCTTTTGTTTTGAACAACCTGCGAGTCATTCATTTCCGTTGTGGTTCGTTTGTTTGAAATGAACTGCTTATCATCATCATCATCATTGTGCCCTGCCACATGGCGTAAGCGATCATGCTTCTAAAATTAGCAATACTCAGGAGAGATTGTTTGCCATGAACCAAATGTGAGTGTGTGTGTGTGTGTGTTGTGTGTGTGTGTGTGTGTGTGTGTGTGTGTGTGTGTGTGTGTGTGTGTGTGTCTGTATGTGTTGTGTCGTCTGAATGTGTTGTGTATCTATTGTGTGATTATCTGTGTATGTATATATATATATATATATATATATACATATATATATATAATATAAATATACATGTGTGTGTGTGTGTGTGTGTGTGTTGTGTGTGTGTGTGTGTGAGTGTGTGCGTGCGCGCGCGCGTACGCGTACTCTACTCTTCAGGATCAGCGTCACCTGAAATTTAAGCTAATTCACCACACTCGCCAAATCACTGGACCAAACGACTAAAACCGTCTACTGAAAACAAACACAAACAATAACAAAACAATAATGGCAACATTTTAAAAAAACAATTAGAATCAACCAAACCAAACATAGCATTGTTATTGTTATTGTTGTTTAAAGCCCAGCCGACTGCGTAAAGCCATGTCAGGGCTATAATCGCTTCCAAACATACAAAACTTCAACAGGAGAAAAAGAAGACAAGAATATTAAGTACACATATAGGCCATTTTATCAGGAAAGGGGAACTGGAGCACCTGGTCACAACAGGACAGCTGGAGGGAAAGAGAACACCAGGTAGACCAAGGGAAAAAATATTGGACGGACTTGCAAGAGTGGCTGAAAACAGAGAGGGTGAAAGATGTGCTTGCAGATAGATATATATGGAGGACCATCATGATGATGATGATGATGATGATGATGATGATGATGAGATGATGATAAAAAGTTCATTCTTACCCGTGTTGTACTTCCACTGCAGCAGACAGTGATCGCAGGAGACGCCGGGTGGGAGCACGACGTGCATATCACTGTAGCCACCCATGCTGCCGGGGTAAAACCGGGTCATCCCTGTCTCCTCGATCTGCAGCAAGTTCTCGTCAAAACACGCCTGCAAGTCACTCACATCCGGGCCATCTTTGCGCGTGCACAAGCGGAACTCGAACCAGCCCAGCATGTTGGGACGGGAGTACACGGTGGCGTTAATGGAACTTCCGGTTCTGAAAGTTCTTTGAGGCGGGAACTGGGAATATTTCCCCGGGTACTGGTTCTCCGTGAACTGGCCGAAAGGGTCTCCACAGGCTCCGCACTTTCCGTTGGTCTTCTGCCATTGGTACTGACAGGAAAAGACAGAAAAAAGAAGTTATAAAACAATCAGTACTCGTTGTTGTTGTTGTTGTTATTGTTGTTGTTGTTTAAAACCCAGCTGACTGCATAGAGCCATATCAGGGCTATAACCGCTTCAAAACATACAAAACTTCAACAAGACCAAAAACAAAAAAAAAAAAAAAAAAAAGAAGAAAATTAAGCACACACACATCAATGCATTCGGGCACATAATCCAAGGTCATGCCCCTGGCGTTGACCAATCCGTCCAATTTATCGCACGGGGGATTTAAAAAAAAACCCACTGAATACAAATATAATCATACCTAAGGACACCAAACCGTATATAAAAACGGGCAAAATTACCAAAAATTGCTTCCGCATATCTCACCTCCCTAGAGCCAAAAACGCACTTAATATATGTACCCAATTATCAATCCTAAGAAAACGTACGTACGACTTTATCGAACACATACAGTGATGAACACATACAGTGAACGGACCAGCAAGGCAGAAAACGATAGGACGAAATGACAGAAAGCAAAAGAACAAGGCAGAAAAAAAGAGTGACAGAAAAGAGGAAATTTCTAGCACAGAATGTCCAGAAAGGGGGGGGGGGGATATTATTTATATTGAAAGAGCCCCCGGCATCCCCAAGGGGGTAATCAGAACTCAGATGAAAAAGACAGTTATGAAACAATGCAGTACTCAGCGTTCTCTACAAAGCTGCACGTGAAATATTTCACGCAGTCTGTGCTCCGCCACTGAGCTATCACTGTCTTTAGGAGGGTGGGGGTGTAGTGGGGGCTTAATAGGCACTGTCTACAGTCAGCTGGATCAGAACAAGCCCTGTAGAACTCCACTGAAGAGACCCGGGAAAAACAAGTTCAGGGTCTCCTCTAGTGAGTGGCTTCATGGCGCCAGGCTTGACATCGCTGGCTTCCATGGGCTGGTATTGAAACTGATTGAACAAGCGGTTGGAAGGTGGTGTGTTGGAATGCTGGAGTGAGTAGCGTAGCATCAACGCCAGAGAGGCAAAATCAAACAACAAAATAACAAATAATAATATATCTATCATCACTATTACTATCTATCTATTCTATCTATCTATCTCTATCTATCTTCTGTCTATCTATCTATTCATCTGCCTTCTATCTATCTGTCTCTGTCTGTCTGTTACTTCCTCATCTGCCCTGCTTCTATCTATCTATCTATCTATCTATCTCTATCTATCTATCTGTCTCTAGTCTTCTATTTCCTATCTATCTATCTATCTTATCTATCTATCAATCTATCTGTCTTGTTATCTACCTATCTTTCTATCTATCTTCATCTATCCATCTATCTATCTATCTATCTATCAATCTATCTGTCTGTCTGTCTATCTACTTATCTATCTATTATCTGTCTGTCTCTCTATCTACTATCTATCTATCATCTATCTATCTATTATCTATCTATTATCTGTCTGTCTGTCTATCTATCTATTTTATCTTCTGTCTCTATCTACCTATCTATCTATCTATCTATCTATTTATTTTATCTGTCTGTCTCTCTATCTACCTATCTATCTATCGATCTATCTATATAAAAGTGTTGAATGACGTGACCGTTACAAGAAGACAAGAAGACTGAAAGAAGATCAGCGACTGAACAAACAAACAAGTAAACATCAAACATGTCTTTGAACATAGTGTGCTGGTGTCCATCGTAAATAGCACCTTCCTTTCTTTGACAATGACCAGAACAGGTTTAACTTTTAACGACAGCGGTTACGGTCGATTTATTCATTCATTCACTCATTAATTAAATGATATTAATTAAATGATTAATTATTCATTCATTCGTTCGTTCGTTCGTTCGTTCGTTCGTTCGTTCGTTCGTTCGTTCGTTCGTTCATTCATTCATTCATTTATTTATGATTTAGTTATTGTTACAAGCTAACCATACTTATTTCCCCAATTAAAACATTAATCGGTTGGGCTCTCTCTCTCTCTCTTTCTCTCTCTCTCTCTCTTCTCTCTCTCTTTCTCTCTCTTTTTCTCTTTCTCTCTCTCTCTTTTTCTCTTTCTGTCTCTCTCTTTCTCTCTCTTTTTCTTTCTCTCTCTCTATCTCTCTCTCTCTTTCTCTCTCTCCCTCTCTCACTTTCTCTGTCTCTTTCTCTCTCTTTCTCTCTCGCTTGCTCGCTCGCTCCACCTGCCTCCTTCGTTCCCTCCCTTCCTCCCTCCTTCCCTCGCTTGCAGACAGGACAGAACATGACACATGTTTCATTGCTAACGCCGACACTGACATTGAGAGGAAGACACTTTTTGACGTGCACTAGATAACTTGACTCCCGTCTTCCGTTCCATTACACTGGTTCCCTGTCTCAAGCAGAATACAAAACAAACGCTCCTGCTTCAAGCACGTTGTCATTTCTGGATGATGGCTTGGTCTATTTTTACTCATTCGAAAAAAAACACACACACACACACACAAAAAAACCACCCTCACCGGTTGTCTCCATGAATGAAGGTCTGATGAGAACACAGCGAGTGTCTCCGTCTCAAGCGTCAGTAAGAAGACCTTTGGAGACAGATTTTCATCACGACACTGACAAATCACTAGGATTCAAAGAAATAAGAGGGAAGCAGGGAGAATTTTTTTTATGATATTAATCAAAGAACATAACTCTTGAGAGTCACGTAGGAATTATCTCCCAAATTGCAGAACTTCTCAAATCCAACAGAGTTCGCGCTACCCATTCAGCTAGCATAGAAGCAGATACAAGGCACAAAAACCGTAAGCTCAAAACACT
>JAPXFY010000035.1:17073489-17078489 GCA_030674185.1 Monoplex corrugatus
ATTATTATTATTATTATTATTATTGTTATTGTTATTGTTATTATTATTGTTGTTGTTGTTCTTCTTCTTCTTTTTCTTCTTCTTCTACTTCTTCTTCTTTCTTCTTCCTCTTCTTCGTCTTCTTCTTCTTCTTCTTCTTCTACTTCTTCTTACTATTATCATCATTATTATCATTATCCTTATTATCATTGTTATTATTATTGTTGTTGTTAATGTTGTTGTTGTTATTAAAATTGTTATCATTGTTGTTATCATTATTATAACTATCATTGTTATTGTTATCATTATTATCATTAAAAGCAACAGGAGGAGAAGAAGATGAGGAGAACGATGATGATAATGATGATGAAAACAATGAAATATCTGCTTTATTCTAAGTGGAACAGTTTTGAATAAATAAAGAATATTGGTAGCGTGAGAATAAGATCATCATCACAATCATCATCATCAACAACAACAACAACATCAGCAGCAGCAACAACAACAACAATAATGATGATAATGAAAAAAATTACAATAGACGTGTTCATCACTTTAACACACACAGTCCTGAAAGAAAAAAGGGGGAGTGGTGGTGGTGGTGGTGGTGGTGGTGGTGGTGGTGGTGGTGGACAAACGTACTAGAAATGCTTCATAATTTGATAAATAAGTTATCATTATCGAGAAACTATGTATAGTGAGGATAAATACATTATCACCCGAAATACACACAACAACGACAACAGACATTGGATAAAGACATCACCCAAAATACACACAACAACGACAACAGACATTGGATAAATACATTATCACCCGAAATACACACAACAACGACAACAGACATTGGATAAAGACATCACCCAAAATACACACAACAACAGATATTGGATAAATACATTATCACCCAAAACACACACAACAACGACAACAGACATTGGATAAATACATTATCACCCGAAATACACACAACAACGACAACAGACATTGGATAAAGACATTATCACCCAAAATACACACACAATAACGACAACAGACATTGGATAAAGACACTTTTCACCCAAAACACACACAACAACGACAACAGACATTGGATAAAGACACTTTTCACCCAAAACACACACAACAACGACAACAGACATTGGATAAAGACACTTTTCACCCAAAACACACACAATAACAACTACAGACATTGGATAAAGACACTTTTCACCCAAAACACACACAAAACAACTACAGACATTGGATAAAGACACTTTTCACCCAAACACACACAACACAAACGACAACAGACATTGGATAAAGACACTTTTCACCCAAAACACACACAATAACAACTACAGACATTGGATAAAGACACTTTTCACCCAAAACACACACAATAACAACTACAGACATTGGATAAAAACACTTTTCACCCAAAACACACACAATAACAACTACAGACATTGGATAAAGACACTTTATCACCCAAAACACACACAATAACAACTACAGACATTGGATAAAGACACTTTTCACCCAAAACACACACAATAACAACTACAGACATTGGATAAAGACACTTTTCACCCAAAACACACACAACAACGACAACAGACATTGGATAAAGACACTTTTCAACACAAAAACACACACAACAACGACAACAGACATTGGATAAAGACACTTTTCACCCAAAACACACACAATAACAACTACAGACATTGGATAAAGACACTTTTCACCCAAAACACACACAACAACGACAACAGACATTGGATAAAGACACTTTTCACCCAAAACACACACAACAACGACAACAGACATTGGATAAAGACACTTTTCACCCAAAACACACACAACAACAACTACAGACATTGGATAAAGACACTTTTCACCCAAAACACACACAACAACAACTACAGACATTGGATAAAGACACTTTTCACCCAAAACACACACAACAACAACTACAGACATTGGATAAAGACACTTTTCACCCAAAACACACACAATAACAACTACAGACATTGGACAAAGACAACAGTCAAAACGCACAATATCGCCTTGGAGTTTCATTCAACTAGTCAAAATTCATCGCCAATCTTTAAAATTCGACACATAAAACAGTGTTAAACATCAAACGACATTAGCACAATTAGTGTTAATATTGACACTGTTGAAGAAAATGGGTAGGTTTTTTCTTCTTCCCCAAATCAATTCATCAGACAATTTGTTTTTTTCTTCTTCCCCAAAATCAATTCATCAGACATTTGTTCTTTTCTTCTTCTCCAAACTCAATTCATCAGACAATTTGTTCTTTTCTTCTTCCCCAAAATCAATTCATCAGACAATTTGTTCTTTTCTTCTTCTCCAAAATCAATTCATCAGACAGTTTTGTCATATCTTTCCAGAGTACTGCTAAGGTGGGATTAGTTTGTAAATCTTTCGGCTTCGTTTACATATATTTCATAAAAAATATATACCAAAAAAATCTACCACAGCCAACAACAAATCGGAAACACAGTCGCAGGCAGTATAACCTGAAGAATTTGAAATCTGATTCAAACCGACTGCCAACATTCACACCAGCCATTTTCTCCTTTTGACCTGCCATGTTTGTGAAGTTGTCCACAGTTCTGTTGTGCTAGTGTTGTGCTTTGTTTTGCACCTGTCTTGTTTTGTTGATGAACATGCATTCCTAACTGTAGTTTTGTGCCTTAAATGAAGAATGTGTGTAAAGTTCAAATGCCTTTGCTATTCAGTAATTATTGTGCTTGCATTCATGTAGTTATTGTGCATAAAATCTTTGAACAGATATTTCTGTGCCAAAAGTGAAGAATGTGTATAAAGTTCAAATGCCTTTGCTATTCAATAGACTATTGTTGCATAAAATCTTTGAAGAGATATCTGTTGAAGTCTTTCTCAAGTGTAATTTCTTTTATTCATGAAATTGAATCTTACTATTTGATTTCATTCTACGAGATACAAGTTTCGTTCATTCTTTACAGAGTGGATTGAATGATAGTTTGGAACAGAATCTTCTAAGACGGGTTCCGTGATATCTTATGTAACTGCCAGCGTTGAAGCAAAGAGAACCAGAAACTGTGTATTATCATCTGTTTAGGAAAATAGAATATGAACGCAAATATCATTCACAACACAAAACAAGACTGGCGCAATTCTTCGGCCAACTGATACAGCGTACATACACACACACACACACACACACACACACACACACACACACACACACACACACACACACACACACACACACACACACACACACACACACACACACACACACACCACACACACACACACACACACACACATGCAGGAAAGTGAGAGAGAGGAGGAGAAGAGAGAAGAGAGAGAGAGAGAGAGAGAGAGAGAGAGAGAGAGCTTCGGACTGAAAACAACTAGCAGCAGATTTTCCTTGAAACAAACAAAACAAAACAAAAACAAAACAAACAAACAAACACAAAACAAACAAAAACAAAACAAACAAACAAAACAAAACAAAAACAAAACAAACAAACACAAACCAAAACCAAAAACAAAACAAAACAAAACATGGGAAACCAAATAAGGTACACATATCAATGCACTCGAACACGTAATCTGAGAATATGTCCTTAGCGTTGAGCATTCGTCCATTTATCACCAGGGGGGTTATAAAACAAACCTAAAACAAATGTTAACATAACTAAGCACTAACTCTGAGAGTCACGAGTTACTCCATGAGAATTCTCAACAACACGTTGGCACCATTAGCTAGCATAGACACGCCACAAGCATAAGGGTAACGCAAACTGGTTGTGTTTGAGATTCTACATGATATATCGACTCTCAAGAGTTATGTACTTATTGATATTAATTCTCTGCTTCCCTCTATTCTGTAATTTAACATGATTAACACTAATTAAAAAAAAATGTTAAATACTATAATGCTTCTACCATTACTTACAATAAGTAACCATACACAGACTTTCACCTGCTCTAAAAACAAGAACAAAACACAAAAACCATAGACAGACTGACTGACAGGCAGACAGACAGATACACAACACACAACACACACACACACACACACACACACACACACACACACACACACACACACACACACACACACACACCACACACACACACTACATCGCCTAAGAATTCAAACAGCCTGAAAATATCTCCATGACGTCACATCCGTAACATTGCACACAAAAGGCAGATTCTAAATACGCATCATCATCTTAATATAATTATAATTAGTATCATCATCTCCTTAGAAGCCACAAATTATAATTATGATTATCATCTGCTTAGGGACCACAAATAAATTATAATTACGATTTATCATCTTTTTAGGAATCACAAATTATAATGATGTATTATCATCTGTTTATGAATTACAAATGGCAATTGTGTATTATTATCCGTTTAGGAAGTACAATTTATAATGACATGTTATCAGCCGCTTATGAACTACAAATGTAATTAACGTATTATTATGCACTCAGGAACTACAGACAAATTACAGTGTTAATTATTCGTTTAGAAATAACAGAAAAACAAACGTATTATCATCTGTTTAGGAACCATAGAAAAATTATAATCAGTAGTAATAAGAAACTCTGGGGAGAGCTAGACAGCAAAGGTCCTTCGAGGAGAAACCCCCGTCAAGCAAGTGTTTCGGCCCTTAACCCTGACACTCTAAGGGGGCCAGGCCAGCATCCAGGTCATGACTCCTGGATGCCCCTCTGCTGCCGCCATTTAAAAGAAATTTTTTTCCTCCTCCGGGAATCGAACCCGCACATCCTAGGTGGTCAGGTTTCTAGGCAAAGTCATCCTTTGGAGGAATGTCTTAAACCACTTGGGTATCAGTCATCAGCAACGTATCGTGGAATTTTAAGCCTTATGAAGTTCACTTTTGTTCCTCCTGGTCCAGATCCAACTAGAGCTTTTTCCCCGCTGCTTCTGCCATTGCCTGTAGGGCTCTGGTCCTCTTTTCCCCGAAATCGACAGCTGCTACATGA
>JAPXFY010000035.1:17088489-17100989 GCA_030674185.1 Monoplex corrugatus
TTTGGTAGGACTTAACAGGGTGGCTGAGGACAGACAGCGCAGAAGATGTGCTTTTGGTGACAAGGGATAGATGCATATGGAGGGCTATGATCGCCAACGCCATGCGGCAGGGCACATGATGATGGTGATGATGATGATGTTGATGGCCCATAACTTCGATTGTTAGAGTTCCTTGTTCATAAACACAGGGCGTGTGTATTCAACCCACAATCGGGGCCACCGTTTACATTTTGGATCTTCTCGATCACATGGCAGTAGTTATATCAGTGCATATGGAATGTATTCCGCGCGAGGAGACGTCATCTTGAGAAACTGAAACTGAACTTGAAAACTGAAAACAGGCCGCATACTCTACGGGACGTCGGGAAGATGGACGGAGGGGGAGCTGAGTGGTAAACAGGACAAACTGGACCAACCTTTCATAAATATCTCTAACATGTTGCTTAGCTTAGTTCTTCTGGCTTTTCTACGTTCACTCGTGTTGCTCTCTCTCTCTCTTTCTCTCTCTCTCTCTGTGTTTGTGTTTGTGTTTGTGTGTGTGTGTGTGTGTAAGTGTAAGTGTGTGTGTGTGTGTGTAAGTGTGTGTGTGTGTGTGTGTGTGCGTAAGTGTAAGTGTGTGTGTGTGTGTGTGTGTGTGTGTGTGTGTGTGTGTGTGTGTGTGTAAGTGTGCGTGTATGTGTGTGTGTGTGTGTGTGTGTGTGTATGTGTGTGTGTGTATGTGTGTATGTGTGTGTGTGTGTGTGTGTGTGTAAGTGTGTGTGTGTGTGTGTGTGTGTGTGTGTGTGTGTGTGTGTGTAAGTGTAAGTGTGTGTGTATGAAAAAGCTGTATTTATCAGGTGATTTATACTTTGACTCCAGGATACATTATGATAGTAAGCGTAGAGTACAGCCCTGTCACGCAGTCTCAATCCTAGATGGAACTCCATGGCATCATGATTATCATCCTCATCGTCATCAACATCATCACATTGTAAAAAAAGTGTGCCAGCTTCTGTGGCCATTACGGTGGCATAGAAACTGGAACTACAACTAAACAAAACAACAACAAAATCATTACAATAATTATTATCGAAATCATTAACCTCCGTGTGCCAACCTTTGACCTGTTTGCTGCTGTACCACACAGAGCGCCATGGAGGGTCCTGTCTGCTGCAGTGCCCCATCCACCTTCCCTCCCCTCCTCTCCCGTTTCCCTCCCTCCCCTCACCAAAGATCACACTAGTTGTGACGGGCGCGCGGTAGTCAAGCAGGTAAACATCTGAACGCCCTGGGTTCGATCCCGTCTGGGTAGGCCCATCTCATTATCACCTGGTGGATACATCATCATCATCATCATCATCATCTCATATCATGTGCCCTGCCGCATGGCGTTGGTGATCATGGCCCTCCATATGCATCTAGCCCTTGTTGCCGCAAGCATCTCTTCCGCCCTCTCTGTCCTCAGCCACTCTGCAAGTCTGTCCAATATTTTCTCCCTGGGTCTACCTGGTACTCTCTTTCCCTCCAGCTTTCCTGTTGTGACCAGATGCTCCAATTCCCCTTTCCTCATAAAATGGCATATAAATGTTGCCTGTCTTTTCCTAATCTTCCTTATCAATGATTTTCTTGTGTCTGCCTCCATCAAGACTGTCTCGTTTGTTTTCTTTGCTGTCCATGGAACTTGTAACATTCTTCTTAGAAACCACATCTCGGCTGCCACAATCTTGTTCTGGCTTTGCCTGTTGACTATCCACGCCTCACAACCGTATAACATTATTGGTGCATATAACATCCAAGAACTC
The DNA here is from genome assembly GCA_030674185.1 of Monoplex corrugatus. Taxonomy (NCBI): domain Eukaryota; kingdom Metazoa; phylum Mollusca; class Gastropoda; order Littorinimorpha; family Ranellidae; genus Monoplex; species Monoplex corrugatus. The sequence goes on from JAPXFY010000035.1 coordinate 17,090,271, forward strand.
TCTTCCTGATGTTAACTGACAGGCATTTGTTGGTGACAACGCTTTTCATCTTCTTGAATGCTGTTTTGGCTTGGCTGATACAGGGATACAGGGTGGACATTTTCCCCATCTTTTAGGGAGCATTCATAGTAAACCTGGACAGACGGCCATGGACGGCCAGCTGGCCAGTCGTGGCCATGAAAGCGTTCATACTGTAAGGACGACGGAGCAAGATGGCCACGATTTTTTTCATTCGAGACGAGCCCACCAAAGATAAAATGGTGTGCACGAAGGGAGAGAAGTTGATATTGTGTGGTGGTGGTGGTGGAAGAAGAAAAGAAACATAGTACGTCCAACCTGTCGATTTTCTATATATCCAGTCTGTCCCAACCTCTCTGGCAATGTTTTCCCATGCAGCTGCAAGTATGTCTCTGTCGTGGTTTTCATCAACTTTCTCGTAAACGCACGGCCTTGATCTCACGGCAGCAATAAGCTTCTCGTCGTACATTGTTTTCTTGCAAGAAAGATAATTCGGTGTGAAATCAAGAGAAGAGTTCAATGTCTTAACCCGGACGGACGGGAAAAAGACTTTCAAAACACGACCGGAGAATTTTCGTCCGTGTACGGCGGGCCCGGCAGGGCTTACTGTAAACGCTCTTTTCTTCGCCAGTGAGAACAAACAGAGGTTTGCTGTACACGATCTTTTTGACAGGAAACGTCCGTGGCCGTCAGGGCTTACTATGAACACACCCTAAGGTTAACATCGACATGTGTACAGACTTCCCAGTCACTGCCTCAACTCCCCCGTGAATGTCATTAAGCACCATGTAGTAGGCATCCTTTCAGTCTCGGAAGACTATGGAGTTACGCTCTTGATGTTTATTCTGGTACAGCGCCGGGTGTGGCTGGCCAGTCCGACGCGGGAATAACAGTCCCTGTGGCAGAGGGCACAGATGAAGTCTGACGCTGGTCTGTCTGCCTGGGCTGCAGCCTTTCTTCTCATTCTCTTTTCCTCGTGCTGCTGAGCGAGTGTCTCTTCGAACTTGGAGAGACCTTTCTGCACAGTCTGTCTCCAGGCTGACCGTTCGAGGGCTGTTGCTTCCCAGTTGTTCTGATCGATGTTCAAGGCTTTTAGGTCCCTCTTGCACACGTCTTTGAATTGCAGCTGTGGTCTGCCTGTGGGACGCACCATAGAACATCACATACCAGCTATACACGTTACAGTCCTCTGAGCCAAGTCAGTGTCTTCAGTGGCTTATGAGCGACATGGAAACACCTAGCATGCATCCCACACCAAAGACGGAGTATGCAGACTATGCAGCAACAGGCCGCCGGCACATCATGGAGTAAGCAACCAGCACACACGTATAGTAGAAAAAATCCGAACGCTAAGAAATGAAAATAAAAGGCTACATTGGTCATGGGAATAGAGAATGACGAAAGTCTGTCAGCAGTGTCTTGAAAGAAAAGAGAGAGAGAGAAAGAGAGGAGAGAGAGAGAGAGAGAGAGGAGACAGGACAGACAGACAGACTGAGAGACAGAGAAAAACAGCGAGACAGACAGACAGACAGACAGACAGAGAGAAAAACAGAGAGAGAGAGAGAGAGTTTTGGACTTTGGATGTTTATTCAAATAGGCCATAGCTCCACAGAGAGACAGAGAGAAAGACAGAGAGAGAGAGAGAGAGACAGAGAGAAAGAGAAGAGAAGAGAGAGAGAGAGAGAGAGAGAGATGAGAGAGAGAGAGGGAGAGAGAGAGAGAGAGAGAGAGAGAGTTTTGGACTTTGGATGTTTATTAAAACAGGCCATAGCTCCTTATGAAAGGGTTGTGAACAACATTTAAACATACAAATACAAGTTCATGATTTCAGTACGTAAACAGTCGCATACATGAAATAAGCTTATGTCAAACAATTCAACACAAGTTAAACATAAATGATACTTCAGTTTGTAATATAATCTCTTCAAGTCTCTTTTAACATTTATACAAGATATATCGCGTGTTTCTTGAAACTGTCTTCATTTTTATATGAGAAAAGCAATGACAGCTGAAACAGACCTAGATTTTCACACTATGTAGAAGGAATTAAACCTTCATATAAATCGCTGAAATCAGGGCAAGATAAAACAGAGTGTACTTCAGTCTTCAATGGAAGTTTGACATAAGCATCAAGTTGCATTTTGCTCTTCAGGGTGTCTGTAGCTCTGTGAATGTACTGCAATATCTAAAATGCAAGATCTAAATTTTACAAGAACATTATCATTATTATCATATGCCCTGCCTCAGGGCCTCCATATTAACTATCCTCTTTTCAATGCTGATCTAACTTCATCTATCATTATGGGAGGTCCTTCAACGTTCTTTCTTATGTTTTCTTCCATTCTGTCATCGTCAAAAAAAGTCTTTAATGTACTCTCTCCATCTATCTAATATTTTGTTGCCTTTTTCCATGATAATCATACTATCTTTAGATTTAAAGCGACCAGTTGATGTGCAGGTCTTTTTCCAGATGGCAGTTTCTTCAATGTTTCTGTATATAAACTGAGGATATGTTTTGAGAACTTTGTTTCAAGCCAAGCTTCCTTAGCTTTTCTATACCTATTCCTGATTTCCTTATGTATCTTTTTGTATTCCTGTTCTTTTCCTTTTGCCTCCTCCATTCTTCCATCAAACCTAAAATTTCTTTTGTCATTCAGTTCTTCTTTGCGTTTCTTTCAACTCTAGGAATTTCTTCGCAGGCTTCATTTATCGAGATTCTCAACTTTTTCCATTGTTCCTCACTGTCACCAACGTCCTCCAGAGCACTGAATTTGTTTTGAACATATATCTTAATTTTGCACGAGTCAATTCATCTGTTTTCAAGAGTCCAAGATTTAGTTTGATATTACTTTTGGTTTGTTTTCTTCTCTTTAGTTTCAGCCTGAATCTTCCCATTACAGGATTGTGGTCACTGTTGCTGCGCCTGGTAATGTTTTTGCTATCAGTAAACAATTTTTAAATCTTTTATTTATCAGGATGTAATCGATTTGATTTCTTGCACAGTCTCCTGGATTTATCCGTGTCTATTTTCTTCTGCAAGGTTGTTCAAACCGAGTGTTTCTCATAATGAATCCATTTACTTTGTGTCCACTGAACAGGTTTCTCTCCCCTTTCATTTCTTGTGCCAAGGCCATGAGATCCAACTATGTCATCTACATTTCCCTGTCGCACTTTAGCATTAAAATCTCCCATTATTATTGTAATGTCCAGTGATTTACACCAAGCCTTGCTTGTCTTTAATTGTTCACAGAAGTTGTCAATTTCTTCCTCAGTACTTGCGGATGCTGGTGCACAATTATGTTGATATCAAATGGCTTGCCATCCAATTTAACTAATAAAACTCGGTCTGATATAGCCCATCCAGTATCCTTTGACAGACTTTGACTTAATGGCTACCTGGCTGAACCAATGTCAGTCTGCATATTGAAAAAAAGTTTTTTTCTCCGTTGTGTTGTTGTTGTTGTTATTGTTGTTGTTGTTGTTGTTCTTCTTCTCCTCTTCCTCCTCCTCCTTCTTCTCCTACTCTTCTTGCTTCTTCTTCTTCTGTCTTTTCTTCTTCTGTTTCTTCTTCTTCTACGTCTTCTTCTTCTTCTCCTTCTCCCTCTTTCTTCTTCTTCTTCTTTTTTCTTCTTCTACACTTAACAAAAGTGATTGGCTGAAAATTTATACCCATCTTGTTATTTCCTTCTTCAATAATAAACACACGTTCTTATTCTATTTCGTTGTAATTTGGGGATGATGATGATGATGATGATGATGATGGTGGCGGTGGTGGTGGTGGTGGTGGTTATGTTGTTTGTTTTTCGTACAGCAACGTACGTAGTTACCGATGTCAGCCAGCGGCGGGCTGTGATAGGCCGAGCCACTGTCAGTATCGTCCACTCAGCCCGCTACTCTCTCTTCCTTTCTTCATTACTCTACTTCCTCATAAACAACGTCCTTCAGGGCATTCATCATCAGCGCTTGCATAGCAGGCGATTGGTTTAAGCCCCTGGGAGGTGTAGGGGTCTGTTTACTTTACACTATATGTGTGATGACCACACAATCTGAGGATGATGATTAATAGTGGAAAGTGTGGCACATGGGCTCAAGTGGGCCTCAGTAGCTCAGTTGGTTTGAGCGTCGGATTCACATGATAATGGTTGTGGTGCGCTATATTAAAAGTGGCTATGTAACTGTTCCATCTTAAGTTAATACATTGTTGTTCTGGTGGTGTCAGTATAGGATTTGATAGGAGTGTCGGATTCACAAGCTAATGGTGTGGGTTCGAATACCGGGGTGCATGCACTATATAAAAGTGGCTATGTAACTGTCCCATCTTAACATCATTGTTGTTCTGGTGGTGTCGGTACAGGATTAGATAAGCCCCCTTCCCCCACTTCACTGGGATGGTTATCCCCGTCGGCCATATCACCTGAGGTGGGTGTCGACGTAAAAACTGAACCAAACCAAACATGGGCTCAGCTGTGAGAGAGCACCACGCCCGTAAGGTAAGGGGTATGGATTCATACCTTGGGTGAGTCAACGTGTTTTTTTTGTTTTGTTTTTCGTTTTTTTTGTTTTCCGGCTGTTATCTCAGCGGTTAAAACATCATACTCGCAACGCAAAGCTTGTGGGTTCATCCTGACGTCAGGCAGGCCAGGTTTTAACATGGGCTGTTTGGATCTTCTTGATAGAACCGTGGACTCAAGGTCATCATCATCATCATCAGGTGCCCTGCCGCATGGCGTTGGCGACCATGGACTTCCAACCATCTCTATATCTCGTTGCCCCCAGCATCTCCCCCACCCTCCTCATCCCCAGCCACTCTGCAAGTCCGTCCAGAATTCTCTCCCTGGGTCTACCTGGTGCTCTCTTTCCCTCCAGCTTTCCCGTTGTGACCAGGTGCTCCAAATCCCCCTTCCTCATAAAATGGCCTATAAATGTTGCCTGTCTTTTCCTAATCTTCCTTATGAGTGATCTACTTGTGTCTGCCTCCATCAAGACTGTCTCGTTTGTTTTCTTTATTGTCTATGGAACTGTCAACTCTCAAGTGATCAAGAATGATAATAACATTTTAAGGCGCTATATCATGATACGATAATAACATTTTTAAGGCGCTATAATCATGATACGATAATAACATTTTTAAGGCGCTATAATCATGATACGATAATAACATTTTTAAGGCGCTATAATCATGATACGATAATAACATTTTTAAGGCGCTATAATCATGATACGATAATAACATTTTTAAGGCGCTATAATCATGATACGATAATAACATTTTTAAGGCGCTATAATCATGATACGATAATAACATTTTTAAGGCGCTATAATCATGATACGATAATAACATTTTTAAGGCGCTATAATCATGATACGATAATAACATTTTTAAGGCGCTATAATCATGATACGATAATAACATTTTTAAGGCGCTATAATCATGATACGATAATAACATTTTTAAGGCGCTATAATCATGATACGATAATAACATTTTTAAGGCGCTATAATCATGATACGATAATAACATTTTTAAGGCGCTATAATCATGATATGATGGAGACATTTATGACGCACTGAATCTTGATGTCTGAAGCAAGTCAAGGCGCACATCTGATATCTCGACTTAACTCCCAACCCACCACATCAACAACACGTCTGTCTGCTCTCCATCTTTAACCTTTTGACTCCCGCACCCTATCCACCACCTTATAAAAAACCAACCCTTTGACTCCCGCACCCTATCCACCACCTTCAAAAAACCAACCCTTTGACTCCCGCACCCTATCCACCACCTTCAAAAAACCAACCCTTTGACTCCCGCACCCTATCCACCACCTTCAAAAAACCAACCCTTTGACTCCCGCACCCTATCCACCACCTTCAAAAAACCAACCCTTTGACTCCCGCACCCTATCCACCACCTTCAAAAAACCAACCCTTTGACTCCCGCACCCTATCCACCACCTTCAAAAAACCAACCCTTTGACTCTCTCACCCTATCCAGCAGCTTCCTGCAGGAAGCTGGTGGATAAGGTAAGGGAATCAAAGGGTTAAAGTTTTTGCTTTGCCGGCATGCTTTGCAATGCATAATGCCGGTGGACAGAGTGCGGGAGTCAAAGAGTTAACGTTTTCGTCATTCTGCTGGGTGTCAGCTTCGTGTTTCATGTGTCCCTTCCCTCCCCCTCGCCAAGACCCAGACTGAGTATAGAGTGTTGTGCAGGCTAGGGAAACTGCCAGATAGTTGCTGGCAGATTTGAGTGGAGCACATATGGAATTGTCCAATTGTGATGAATCGTTTTTTTTTTCTTTTTGTTATTGTTGTTGTTTAAAGACCAGCCGACTGTGCAGAGCCATATCAGGGATACAACCGTTTCAAGACATACAAAACTTCAACAGGACAAAAAACAAACAAAAAACCCCTGAAAATTAAGTACACATATCAATGCATTCGCGCACATAATCTAAGGACATGCCCCTGGCGTTGACCACTCCGTTCTATTTATCGCACAGGGGATTCAAAAAACACATTGGAACACAAATACAAGCATACCTAAGGACACCAAAACATGCATAAAAACAGGCATAAATTACCTAAAATTGCTTCCGCATAGCTCATCTCGCTAGAGCCAAAAGTGCACTTAATACATGTACCCAATTATCAATCCTAAGGAAAATCACGTAAGACTTTATGGAACACATACAGGTGAATGGACCATTAAGGCAGAAAATGATAGGAAGAAATGACAGAAAGCAAAGGAGGAAGAAGGTGGAAACAAAGAGAGTGACAGAAAAGAGAACATTTCTAACAGAATTTCCAGAAGGTGGGGATACTGTTTATACTGAAAGAGCCCCCGGCATCCCCACGGAGGAGGGGGGGGGGGGTGAATGGTCTTGACCAGTCTCCAAGCTAGACATCGCTCTTATGTAGTGTTATTCTCTACACACATTGGGGCTAACTGCGCATTTCACGTAATGTGAACAGACTTCAGTGTAGCCCGGAAAACGCCAACTGTTAGGCGTCTTCTCCACGGTTGCTCTGTGTGAATGATTGTCTTTCTACAATGACTGACTGAAGGATAACAACACACTTATCTGTGTGAATGATTGTCTTTCTACAATGACTGACTGAAGGATAACAACACACTTATCAAGGTTACTTGACTTTGCTTCTGTCTGTCTGTCTGTTTGTCTGTCTGTCTGTCTGTCTAGACATCTGTCTCTCCCCCTGTGAATATATATATATATGTGTGTGTGTATGTGTGTGTGTGTGTGTGTGTGCGTGTGTTCGTGTGTGTGTGTGTGTGTGTGTGTGTGTGTGTGTGTGTGTGCGTGCGTGTGTGTGTGTGTGTGCTCGTGTGTGTGTGTGTGTGTGTGTGTTTGTGTGTGTGTGTTTGTGCGTGTGTATGCGTGCGTGCGTGCGTGCGTGTGTGTGTGTGTGTAGGTGTGTGTATTCATGCGTGTTCGTGTGTCTGCGTGGTTTGTGCGTGCGTCCGTGCGTGCGGTGTGTGTGTGTGTGTGTGTGTGTGTGTGTGTGTGTGTATACGTGTGGTTTGTGCGTGTGTGGTCTGTGTGTGTGTGTGTTTGTGTGAGTGTGTGCGTGCGTGCGTGTGTGCGTGCGTGCGTGCGTGCGTGTGTGTGTGTGCGTGGGTGCGTGCGTGCGTGCGTGCGTGCGTGTGTGTGTTGCGCGCGCGCGCACACGTATGTGTGTGCTTGCGTGTTTCTCAGGCCTAGACTCGGATCTGCAGCAGTGAGACTTGTAGGTCAAGACACCCCATCTCCCTCTACGTCACTGCTAACCAACCCAGGTCTCAAAGAAGCGATGATAACGATGATAATAACGACGGTGATGATGACGATGATGATGATATATTGATGAGGATAAGAATGACGCGACGACGACGACGACGATAATGTCGATGATGACGGCCCCCTTCACCTAAGAATGATATATATATGTATATAAATTCTCTCAAAACCAGATTCTACCAACACCAGTCAAACATCCAAAAAAATACAGGCACTCAGGTCACCAAACACTTCAACCAAACTGGCCATTCACTTCAAATTTTAAAATGTATCGCAGTGGAGAAGGTGCACTCTGAGAATCTGGACACCAGACTGAGGAGGGAGTCTTTTTGGATGAACAAAGTGAAAACCATATTTCCTCTGGGCCTGAACTCTGTCAATTGACGTCACAACAATATCGAGTCAAGACTACGTAATGTAGCCTACGTAAAATATTCTGATGTGTTTGTGTAGCATATCGTACTCAGTGACTAAAGTCCCCTTGAGGAAGGCGGGTGTATCGCCGAAAATTTGGGAAATTTTTACATCGATTTGTTGCCTTTTCTGTGCACATGCTGCTTCAATTATACACACACACACACACACACACACACACACACACACACACACACACACACACACACACACACACACACACACATATATATATATATATATATATAGGCCTATATATATGTATATATATATGTATACTGCGACGATGACGATGACAACGATGGTGATGAGGATGATATGATGATGAGGATAGGGACGACGAGGACGACGATGATAATGATGATGACGACGACCCCTTTCACCTAAGATCGATACATACATATGTACATATATGATACACACATATATATATAAGTGTGTGTGTGTGTATCTATATCTATATCTATCTATCTCTTTCTCTGTCTCTCTCTGTCTATATATATATATATATATGTACACATATACGTCGTCTTGGTTATTTTGAGTACAAAGTACCGCCATCTATTTGCTAGCAGTGACTATGGTTGACAGTTCAAATAGGAGCTGGTGGATGTCGTGTGTCACATCAAACTGTCCCCGGATCGTCTGCCATGGACGGGTGATGTCAGCACCTTACACAGCAGGCTTTTCCCCTGTCTGTCAAAGGCCGTGAGGATATAGCACGTCTTGCTTTGTCACTGGGCATGGCAGTTTGTATAGTTCTATCTCTGCCGTAATAACGTTATAGCTTTGTCACTGGGCAGTTTGTATAGTTCTATCTCTGCCGTAATAACGTTACAGCTTTGTCACTGGGCAGTTTGTATAGTTCTATCTCTGCCGTAATAACGTTACAGCTTTGTCACTGGGCAGTTTGTATAGTTCTATCTCTGCCGTAATAACGTTACAGCTTTGTCACTGGGCAGTTTGTATAGTTCTATCTCTGCCGTAATAACATTACAGCTTTGTCACTGGGCAGTTTGCATAGTTCTATCTCTGCCGTAATAACGTTACAGCTATGTCACTGGGCAATTTGTATAGTTCTATCTCTGCCGCAATAACATTAGAGCTTTGTCACTGGGCAGTTTGTATAGTTCTATCTCTGCCGTAATAACATTACAGCTTTGTCACTGGGCAGTTTGTATAGTTCTATCTCTGCCGTAATAACGTTACAGCTTTGTCACTGGGCAGTTTGTATAGTTCTATCTCTGCCGTAATAACATTACAGCTTTGTCACTGGGCAGTTTGTATAGTTCTATCTCTGCCGTAATAACGTTACAGCTTTGTCACTGGGCAGTTTGTATAGTTCTATCTCTGCCGTAATAACGTTACAGCTTTGTCACTGGGCAGTTTGTATAGTTCTATCTCTGCCGTAATAACGTTACAGCTTTGTCACTGGGCAGTTTGTATAGTTCTATCTCTGCCGTAATAACATTACAGTTTTGTCACTGGGCAGTTTGTATAGTTCTATCTCTGCCGTAATAACGTTACAGCTTTGTCACTGGGCAGTTTGTATAGTTCTATCTCTGCCGAAATAACATTACAGCTTTGTCACTGGGCAGTTTGTATAGATCTATCTCTGCCGTAATAACATTACAGTTTTGTCACTGGGCAGTTTGTATAGTTCTATCTCTGCCGTAATAACGTTACAGCTTTGTCACTGGGCAGTTTGTATAGTTCTATCTCTGCCGTAATAACATTACAGCTTTGTCACTGGGCATGGCAGTTTGTATAGTTCTATCTCTGCCGTGATAACATTACAGCTTTGTCACTGGGCAGTTTGTATAGTTCTATCTCTGCCGTAATAACGTTACAGCTTTGTCACTGGGCAGTTTGTATAGTTTTATCTCTGCCGTAATAACATTACAGCTTTGTCACTGGGCAGTTTGTATAGTTCTATCTCTGCCGTAATAACATTACAGCTTTGTCACTGGGCAGTTTGTATAGATCTATCTCTGCCGTAATAACATTACAGCTTTGTCACTGGGCAGTTTGTATAGATCTATCTCTGCCATAATGATATTACAGCTTTGTCATTGGGCAGTTTGTATAGTTCTATCTCTGCCGTAATAACATTACAGCTTTGTCACTGGGCAGTTTGTATAGTTCTATCTCTGCCGTAATAACATTACAGCTTTGTCACTGGGCAGTTTGTATAGTTCTATCTCTGCCGTAATAACGTTACAGCTTTGTCACTGGGCAGTTTGTATAGTTCTATCTCTGCCGTAATAACGTTACAGCTTTGTCACTGGGCAGTTTGTATAATTCTATCTCTGCCGTAATAACGTTACGGCTTTGTCACTGGGCAGTTTGTATATTCTATCTCTGCCGTAATAACGTTACAGCTTTGTCACTGGGCAGTTTGTATATTCTATCTCTGCGTAATAACATTACAGCTTTGTCACTGGGCAGTTTGTATAGTTCTATCTCTGCCGTAATAACATTACAGCT
>JAPXFY010000035.1:17105989-17118489 GCA_030674185.1 Monoplex corrugatus
TTCATATTTCACAGTTCAGTTCTGGTGTCAAAATGCTCTTGTTCTGAAAGAACGATGGCGTGGTAGGCCAGAGTTTTAGTCAAGAGTATTCCTTGCGCTCGGACTTTGCCATATACGCACTATCTAATCTGATGTTTGTTATCTGGCAAACTCATTCCCCCAAATCAACAAAACAAAAACAAAAAAGTGCCTAGAGCTAGCACCTTTGGGGGGGGGGGGGGGCTAATATCAGTACTTTTAGAGACCTAAAACTTGCACTTTTGGGGGTCTAAGTTGTGCACTTTAGAAGTTTAACTTGTGTACTTTGTTACCCAAAATAAGTCACTTTTGGGGGCCTAAAATTACCACTTTTGGAGGGCCTAAATATATAACAGTTTTGGTGGCCTGAAACTAACACTTTTGGGAATCTAATATCAATGCTGTTAGGAGCCAGAAATCAGCACTTTTTGGAGTCTAAAATTAGCACTTTTGGGGAGGGATAAAATAAGTACTTTCGGGAACCTAAAATTATCGCTTTGGGGGCCTAAAATTTGCACTTTTGGGGGCCTAAAATCAGCACTTTTGGGCGCCTAAAATGAGCAAATTGGACGGCCTAAAAAGTACTTTTTGGAGTCTAAATTTAGCACTTTTGGAAGCCTAAAATAAGTACTTTTGGAGCGTACAATTAGCACTCTTAGGGGCCTAAATTTGGCACGTTAGGGGGCCTAAAATAAGCACTTTTTGGAGTCTCAAAATAACATTTTAGGGGCCTAAAATAAGCACTTTTGGGACCTAAAATAAGCACTTTTTGGGGTCTAAAATAAGCACTTTTGGGGTCTAAAATAAGCACTTTTGGGAGTCTAAAATACATACTTTTGGAGGTCTAAAATCAGCACTTTTGGGAGTCTAAAATACACACTTTTGGAGGTGTAAAATCAGCACTTTTGGGAGTCTAAAATACACACTTTTGGAGGTGTAAAATCAGCACTTTTGGGAGTCTAAAATACACACTTTTGGAGGTCTAAAATCAGCACTTTTGGGAGTCTAAAATGAGCAAATTGGACGGCCTAAAAAGTACTTTTTGGAGTCTAAATTTAGCACTTTTGGAAGCCTAAAATAAGTACTTTTGGAGCGTACAATTAGCACTCTTAGGGGCCTAAATTTGGCACGTTAGGGGGCCTAAAATAAGCACTTTTTGGAGTCTCAAAATAACATTTTAGGGGCCTAAAATAAGCACTTTTGGGACCTAAAATAAGCACTTTTTGGGGTCTAAAATAAGCACTTTTGGGGTCTAAAATAAGCACTTTTGGGAGTCTAAAATACATACTTTTGGAGGTCTAAAATCAGCACTTTTGGGAGTCTAAAATACACACTTTTGGAGGTGTAAAATCAGCACTTTTGGGAGTCTAAAATACACACTTTTGGAGGTGTAAAATCAGCACTTTTGGGAGTCTAAAATACACACTTTTGGAGGTCTAAAATCAGCACTTTTGGGAGTCTAAAATGAGCAAATTGGACGGCCTAAAAAGTACTTTTTGGAGTCTAAATTTAGCACTTTTGGAAGCCTAAAATAAGTACTTTTGGAGCGTACAATTAGCACTCTTAGGGGCCTAAATTTGGCACGTTAGGGGGCCTAAAATAAGCACTTTTTGGAGTCTCAAAATAACATTTTAGGGGCCTAAAATAAGCACTTTTGGGACCTAAAATAAGCACTTTTTGGGGTCTAAAATAAGCACTTTTGGGGTCTAAAATAAGCACTTTTGGGAGTCTAAAATACATACTTTTGGAGGTCTAAAATCAGCACTTTTGGGAGTCTAAAATACACACTTTTGGAGGTGTAAAATCAGCACTTTTGGGAGTCTAAAATACACACTTTTGGAGGTGTAAAATCAGCACTTTTGGGAGTCTAAAATACACACTTTTGGAGGTCTAAAATCAGCACTTTTGGGAGTCTAAAATACACACTTTTGGGGGGCTAAAATCAGCACTTTTGGGGGTCTAAAATCAGCACTTTTGGGGGGCTAAAATCAGCACTTTTGGGGGGCTAAAATCAGCACTTTTGGGGGTCTAAAATCAGCACTTTTCAAGGAAGGCGTGTGAACAGCACATTCTCAGAAACTGTTGACAGATCTATTCCCACTGTTATGACCATGTAACGTATTCAGAATTCTGCGGCCCGTCTTGCCCTTCGTAAAAAGAGGCCTGATCATGTCATTCCCTCGCGTCACATTCTCCACTGGCTTGCTTCCCTTTTGTCAAAGAATTTCAACACAAAAATCAATACATTATGCTACAAGCATATCAATGGTATTGCGCCTATTTATCTTCGTGATCACATCCAATTGTACACCCCTGCCCGACCTCTCTGTTTCTGCTTTTGATACTACTTGTTTACAAGTTCTTCGATACAGATATTCCACAGCTGGTTGCCGCTCTTGTTCTGTGTCTACATCTTACAGCTGAAATGATCTTCCCCTGTCTGATCGACAGTCGCACACTGTTTTTTTGTTTTTGTTTTTGTTTTTCTTTTCTTTTTCTCACGTGTGGCTTGAAGACATACCTTTTCATCCAGCAGTGATTTCCCCCTGGACATTTTCATTCTTCTGCCCCACTCCCCTCCCGTCCTCCCCCCCTTCCAGCTTGCGTGTGCATGTACTTTGTGCCTTGAAGTTTAGGTCGTTGTTGGGCGATTGGTGAAATGATGAGAGTGCGTGTCTAGGTTTGATTCTTGTATCACTATCTGTCGCCTTAAGGATGTCATTACTGTTATAATTATCATTATTACTATCATCATCATCATCATCGTCGTCGTCGTCGTCGTCGTCATCATCGTCGTCATCATCATCATCATCATCATTATTATTATTGTTATTGTTATTATTATCATTATTGTTATTATTGTTGTTGTTATCATAATTATTATTATTATTATTAGTTATGTAATCAGTAAAAAAAAACCTGAAATCCCCTCATGCAAAATAACAGCAAATGGCACAACTTTGAGACAGATTTATAGTTTTAGATATCTGGGAACGGTCATCTCGGCAAACGGCAGATGAAAATCAGAAATAGCCAGCAGAATCGGTCAAGCCAAAACAGATGAAAAGCATTCTTACCAACAAATGCCTATCAATTAACATCAGAAAGAGCGTTCTTCAATGCTGAGGCGTGGACAGTCAACAAGCAAAGCCAGAAAGAGATTGAGGCAACGAAATGTGGTTTCTAAGAAGAATGTTGAGAGTTCCATGGACAGCAAAGAAAACAAACGAGACAGTATTGATGGAGGCAGACGCAAGAAGATGATTGATAAGGAAGATTAGGAAAAGACAGGCAACATTTATATGCCATTTTATGAGGAAAGGGGAATTAGAGCACCTGGTCACAACAGGAAAAGTGGAGGGAAAGAGAGCACCAGGCAGACCCATGGAGAAAATATTGGACGGACTTACAGGGTGGCTGAGGACTGAGAGGTGGAAGATGTGCTTGCGGCGACAAGGGATAGATGCATATGAAGGGCCATGATCGTTAACGCCATGCGGCAGGGCACATGATGATGATGATGATTATATTGTTATATTATTATTATTATCATTATTATTATTATTATTATTATTATTACCATTGTCCTCGACACACGCTAAGTTTGATGCCACCCAAAGATTGTTTCAGGGTTACACAAACTCTAAGAAGTAGCAAATCTGGATTTTGCCTCCCAACCATTGTTGTATAAAACAACAACAATGACAATAAAAACAAAACTAAACAAAACAAACACTGGCTATTATTTATTAGAACACAGTTCAACTATCTTGATTCTGAATCCACGAGGAAAGATGGTGACATGGCTTGACCACCTGAATCTCTTTCCTCTCTTTCTTTCTTTTTTACTTCTTGGTGTGTATCTGAATCCCCCCCCCCTCCCCCAGTTCCCAACCTCCCACCCCACCCCTCCCAAACAAGTCCTTGTCATACAAGGTCTATAATCCCTCATCCGTCAAAGTCCTGTCACCTTGTTTCGTTTTGGGAACATGGGAAGGCTGCAACAGCTCAACGGTCTTTTTTCGGTGACACAGGTGGGATTTTTTTTTAGGTGGTGGTGGTGGTGGTGGTGGTGGTGATCTTTTTGTTCGTTGTAGTTGTTTTAAAAAAATTTTTTTTTTCATTTTGTTTTGTCAGTGAGCAAATTGATAATATCAAAAATTAACTTGTTTTTTTTGTGTTTTTTTTATTTGTTTTTGTTTTTAAATGATGTATTCTAAGGCAGTATGCTAGATCAGCAGTGTAGATGACAGCTTCACCAAAAAGAGCAACAACAAGAAGAACAAGACAACAACAACACAACAACAACAACAACAACAACAACAACACTGCACGAAAAGAGACAACAGTTGCAACGCAGTAGAAAACTGCTTATTAATACTGCTGCTGTTGATGATCATGATAGTAACATATAAAAACAATAACATTGATACTAATGATATTGATACTAGTACTAACTACTACATACTGAATACTACTACCTCACCACCACTACTACTAATTAGAAGAAGAAGAAGAGGAAGAAGAAGAAGAAGAAGGAAGAGAAGAAGAAGGAGGAAGAAGAAGAGAAGAGAGAAGAAGAAGAAGAAGAAGAAGAAGAAGAAGAAGAAGAAGAAGAAGAAGAAGAAGAAGAAGAAGAAGAAGAAGAAGAAGAAGAAGAAGAAGAAGAAGAAGAAGAAGAAGAGAAGAAGAAGAAGAAGAAAGAAGAAGAAGAGAAAGAAGAGAGAAGAAGAAGAAGAGAAGAAGAAGAAAAGAAGAAGAAGAATGCGAAGAAGAAGAGAAGAAGAAGAAAGGAAAGAATGCGAAGAAGAAGAATGCGAAGAAGAAGAGAAGAATGCGAAGAAGAAGAAGAAGAAGAAGAAGAAGAATGCGGAAGAAGAAGGAAGAAGAAGAATGCGAAGAAGAAGAAGAAGAAGAAGAAGAAAAAGAATGAAAGGAAGAAGAAGAAGAATGCAAGAAAAGAATGCGAAGAAGGAAGAAGAAGAAGCGAAGAAGAATGCGAAGAGAAGAAGCAAGAAGAAGAAGCAAGAAGAAGAAGAAGAAGAAGAAGAAGAAGGAAGAAGAAGAAGAAGAAGAAGAAGAGAATGGAAGAAGAAGAAGAAGAAGAAGAAGAATGCGAAGAAGAAGAAAGAATGCGAAGAAGGAAGAAGAAGAAGAAGAAGAAGAAGAAGAATGAAGAAGAAGAAGAAGAGAATGGAAGAAGAAGAAGAATGGAAGAAGAAGAAGAAGAAGAAGAAGAAGAAGAAGAAGAAGAAGAAGAGAAGAAGAAGAAGAAGAAAGAAAGAAGAAGAGAAGAAAGAAGAATAGAGAAGAAAGAAGAAGAACGAGAAGAAAAAGAAGCAGAAGAAAGAAGGAAGAAAAGAAGAAGAAGAAGAAAAAGAAGAAAAAGAGAGAAGAAAAAAGAAAAAAAGAAAGACAAAACAGAAAGAGGAGAAGACAAATGAAAAAGCAACGAGCATACACAAACAAAACACACAACTCAACAGAACAGCAACACACAGAAACAAACGACAAAAGAAGGAAAGCACAAAAAGAAAAAACACACACGACGCACGACAGACAACACATAAACACAACAGACAACACACAGACACACAACAGCAGAACAGACAGAAGACAGACAACACACACAACACATACACAAAAACACACAGGCAACACACACAACACACGACACACACACACTCACACACAGCACAACACAGACACACACACAGACACAGCAGAGCAAGAGTAACAGCACGACGAACGAACGAGAATGCAAGAGCAATCACGCATCACAGACAACACACAGACAACACACGAGACACAGACAGCACACAGAACACAACACACACACATCACCAACAACAAGACAAACAAACCACACAACAACACAACAACCACAACACACACAACACAGAAGCGAAGAGCAGCTGGACGACGAACGAAATTGCCAAGTGATATTACAATAAAAAATACAAAGACAAACTACAAAACAAAAAACAAAAAACACACAAAGATGCTACAGCGATCTCTTAGTGCCACATATGCTCTGAACTGACGAATCACTTTCAACCCCTTTGTGTGTGTGTGTGGTGTGTGTGTGTGTGTGATGTGTGTGTGGTGTGTGTGTGTGTGGGTGTGTGTGTGTGTGTGGTCTGTGTGTGTCTGTGTAGTGTGTCTGTGTGTCTTGTGTGTGTGTCTGGTGTGTGTGTGTGTCTGTGTGTGTGTGTGTGTGTGTCTGTGTGTGGTGTGTGTGTGTGTGTGTCTGTGTGTGTGGTGTGTGTGTCTGTGTGTGTGTTGTGTGTTGTGTGTGTGTCTGTGTGTGTGTGGTGTGTGTGTGTCTGTTGTGTGTCTTGTGTGTGTGTGTGTGTGTGTGTGTGTGTTGTGGTGTGTCTGTGTGTGTGTGCGCGTGTGTGTGTGTGTGTGTGTGTGTGTGTGTGTGTGTGTGTGTGTGTTGTGTGTGTAGTGATGTTTTATAGTCTTTATCGGTCTAAATTTTCGTTCAAGTGATACATCACAATGTTGTCATTGCCACCGTGCATTCAGTTCACCTTACTGCATGCGTTGAAACGATTAAAAAAAAAAAAAAAAGTGTACCGATTTTTTTCCAGGGATGTGTGTCTGTGCGTTGTTTTGCCCACACTGTGCAGACATTATGTTGCTGCACAGTCTGCATACTCCTGCTTCACTGGGTGTGCAGCCTGGGTGTGTTCATGTTTCCATAGGCCTCCAGACAGTGCCACGGCTGACACGGTTTTTAACATGCCTACATGATGCTCGAACAAATTTGAGGCAGCCGAGATGTGGTTTCTAAGAAGAATGGCGACAGTTCCATGGACAGCAAAGAAAACAAACGAGGCAGTCTTGATGGAGGCAGATCACTGATAAATAAGATTAAGAAAAAGACAAGCAACATTTATAGGCCATTTTATGAGGAAAGGGGAATTAGAGCACCTGGTCACAACAAGAAAACTGGAAGGAAAGAATAAGGAAGATTAGGAAAAGACAAACAATATTTATAGGCCATTTTATGAGGAAAGGGAATTAGAGCACCTGGTCACAACAGGAAAGCTGGAAGGAAAGAGAACACCAGGTAGACCCAGGGAGAACATATATTGGACGGATTTGCAGGGTGGCTGAGGACAGACAGGGTGGAATATGTGCTACGACAAGGGATAGATTCGTATGGAGGGCCATGATCGCCAACGCCATGTGGCAAGGCATTTGATGATGATGATGATGACGATATGATGCTTTGGGTGCCAAGGGGAATTAAACACTACCAGATCTGGACACGTGATGACCCAGGTGAGTGGAAACATCTCCACCGTTGACTCGACCAGCAGGAGGTACCAAGGCAGGGTGGATCAAACCCAGAGCTTCCGATTGGACGCCTGATGTCTTACCCACTTGACAGCCACCACAATCGCCACCACCCCGTCATTTTTCATGTTAAAAATCGTTGATGTTTGTTTGTCATCTGCGTCCGTTTTTCACTCTCACTCATCAACACTCCCCGTCCCTCCATCCCCTATCCCCCATCCCCCAATGTTTTCTGTGAATGGGCCGACATTGTGTGCGTAACAAGTCTCCTAGCCATCTTATACCTTGTCTATCTCTGTGTTGTAGCCATCTTACACCTTGTCTATCTCTGTGTTGTAGCCATCTTACACCTTGTCTATCTCTGTGTTGTAGCCATCTTACACCTTGTCTATCTCTGTGTTGTAGCCATCATACACCTTGTCTATCTTTGGGTTGTAGTCATCTTACACCTTGTCTATCTCTGTATTGTAGCCATCTTACACCTTGTCTATCTCTGTGTTGTAGCCATCTTACACCTTGTCTATCTCTGGGTTGTAGCCATCTTACACCTTGTCTATCTCTGTGTTGTAACCATCTTACACCTTGTCTATCTCTGTGTTGTAGCCATCTTACACCTTGTCTATCTCTGTGTTGTAGCCATCTTACACCTTGTCTATCTCTGTGTTGTAGCCATCTTACACCTTGTCTATCTCTGTGTTGTAGCCATCTTACACCTTGTCTATCTCTGGGTTGTAGCCATCTTACACCTTGTCTATCTCTGGGTTGTAGCCATCTTACACCTTGTCTATCTCTGTGTTGTAGCCATCTTACACCTTGTCTATCTCTGGGTTGTAGCCATCTTACACCTTGTCTATCTCTGGGTTGTAGCCATCTTACACCTTGTCTATCTCTGGGTTGTAGCCATCTTACACCTTGTCTATCTCTGGGTTGTAGCCATCTTACACCTTGTCTATCTCTGGGTTGTAGCCATCTTACACCTTGTCTATCTCTGGGTTGTAGCCATCTTACACCTTGTCTATCTCTGTGTTGTAACCATCTTACACCTTGTCTATCTCTGTGTTGCAGCCATCTTACACCTTGTCTATCTCTGTGTTGTAGCCATCTTACACCTTGTCTATCTCTGTGTTGTAGCCATCTTACACCTTGTCTATCTCTGTGTTGTAGCCATCTTACATCTTGTCTATCTCTGTGTTGTAGCCATCTTACACCTTGTCTATCTCTGTGTTGTAGCCATCTTACACCTTGTCTATCTCTGTGTTGTAGCCATCTTACACCTTGTCTATCTCTGTGTTGTAGCCACCTTACACCATGTCTATCTCTGTGTTGTAGCCATCTTACACCTTGTCTATCTCTGTGTTGTAGCCATCTTACACCTTGTCTATCTCTGTGTTGTAGCCATCTTACACCTTGTCTATCTCTGTGTTGTAGCCATCTTACACCTTGTCTATCTCTGTGTTGTAGCCATCTTACACCTTGTCTATCTCTGTGTTGTAGCCATCTTACACCTTGTCTATCTCTGTGTTGTAGCCATCTTACACCTTGTCTATCTCTGTGTTGTAGCCATCTTACACCTTGTCTATCTCTGTGTTGTAGCCATCTTACACCTTGTCTATCTCTGTGTTGTAGCCATCTTACACCTTGTCTATCTCTGTGTTGTAGCCATCTTACACCTTGTCTATCTCTGGGTTGTAGCCATCTTACACCTTATCTATCTCTGGGTTGTAGCCATCTTACACCTTGTCTATCTCTGTGTTGTAACCACCTTACACCTTGTCTATCTCTGTGTTGTAGCCACCTTACACCTTGTCTATCTCTGTGTTGTAGCCATCTTACACCTTGTCTATCTCTGGGTTGTAGCCATCTTACACCTTGTCTATCTCTGGATTGTAGCCATCTTACACCTTGTCTATCTCTGTGTTGTAGCCATCTTACACCTTGTCTATCTCTGGGTTGTAGCCATCTTACACCTTGTCTATCTCTGTGTTGTAGCCATCTTACACCTTGTCTATCTCTGTGTTGTAGCCATCTTACACTTTGTCTATCTCTGTGTTGTAACCACCTTACATCTTGTCTATCTCTGTGTTGTAGCCATCTTACACCTTGTCTATCTCTGTGTTGTAGCCATCTTACACCTTGTCTATCTCTGTGTTGTAGCCATCTTACACCTTGTCTATCTCTGTGTTGTAGCCATCTTACACCTTGTCTATCTCTGCATCTCCAAATGCACACCCCTTCTAGACCTCTCCGTTCGGCTTCTCTTACCGTTTCTTTACAAATGCTTCGATATAGTTTCAGATTCGGATTCAGTTTCAGTTTTTCAAGATGACGTCTCCGCGCTCGGAATGAATTCCATATGCACTACCGTCACAAGTGCCATGTGATGGAGAAAATCCAGAATGATCACGACACACACCTTTTAACTTAAGCCTGCACATAAACCCATGAGCTGGCCAGGTCCTGAGGTCGTAGGGGAGCGAGATGTGTGTGTGTGTGTGTGTGTTGGGGGGGGGGGTGAATGTGACAGAACGCGGGAACTTGCACCCACACACACCCAGCCCCCCCCCCCCCCCATCTTCCACCCTGCTGTGGTTTCATTACTCATAGTGGCATTGTGCAGCAGCGACACTGACATCAACCTGTCAGGAACGTCAACCTCCCTCAAACCCCCAATATCCCTACTCCACCAACCCAGCCCCCCCAGCTCTACCTCCCCTATCATCCCCATTGCAATTTGCTTTAGGAACGAGAAAGTACACCCACTGCATTATGAACCATGCTTGCAAAGCAAAAACTTAACCCTTTGACTCCCGCACCCTGTCTACCAGCATTCTGCATTGCTAACCATCCTAGCAAAGCAAAAACTTAACCCTTTGACTCCCGCACCCTGTCCACCAGCATGCTGCATTGCTAACCATGCTAGCAAAGCAAAAAACTTACACCCTTTGAGTGGGGGAATCAAAGAGTTAAGTTTTTGCAGTTGGTGCGGGAGTCAAAGGGTTAAATTAAAGGGGCGTGGTGTGGGGAATTTTTTTTTTTAACCAAGACTTCAGAAAGACAAAAAGGCTAATTGATCTTCAAGTGGAGGGACTTGGGAAATCAACCTATCTCCCCAATCCAAAACAAGTGTGACTGCCCGCGTTCAAGCAAACAGGAACCAGAAAAAACACGAGAAAAAAAAAAACGAAAAAAAAACGAAAAAAAACAAACCGCGTTCTTATTCTTTTTTCGTGCTTTTTTTTTTTCTGGTTCCTATCTCCCCAATGTTTTAGACGAAGGCAGTCAGGCAGTGCCCTGTTCTTCACGATTTTAAACGGCAGTGGGATCTTTAGCGTGCGCAGCCAGAAGGCAAACGGGACCGACTCGTTTTCGTCCCCTTCCGAAGGACTAGACGTTCAGTTCTATTTTCCGGTCAATCTCAGGAGAAAAGTCCAGGCTCCAACGAGGAACGAGCCCTGGAACAACGAGTAAGTTATTGACAGGGAAACTTCTTAACCATTCTGCTATTCTTCTCTTATTTGTCACTCTCTTTGTTTCTGTCTTGTTCTTTTGCTTTCTGTCATTTCTTCCTACCATTTTCTGCCTTGCTGGTCCATTCACCTGTATGTGTTCGATAAAGTCTTACATAATTTCTCTTAGGACTGATAATTGGATAATTATAATTATGTATTAAGTGCATTTTTGTCTCTAAGGACATGTGATATGATGAAGCAATTTTAGATAATTTAGCCCCGTTTTTAGATATGTTTTCGTGTCCTTAGTTATGTTTAAATTTGTATTCAGGTATGTTTTTTAAATCTCCTGTGTGATAAATTGGACGAAGTGGTCAACTCCAGGGGCATATTCTTAGATTATGTGCGCGAATGCATTGATATGTGTACTTGATTTTCTTTTCCATTTTTCCCCGTTGAAGTAGTGTGTATGTTTTGAAACGGTTACAGCCCCGATATGGCTCTACACAGTCGGCTGGGCTTTAAACAACAATAACAGCAACGATAACTTGCACTGCTAGCTTTCAAGTAAGTAGGAATCAGATACACACAAAAATGAAACGAGAACACGTATTCAATGCACAAAAAAACAGACGCATTTTTCGGCCACCTGGTCTTTGTCAAGCGTCCAAAAATGAACAACACAGAACACATACACAAAACTTAGGGAGACTAAAATCTTGCAGCAAGACATTCCCTGATGTTTCAGTGAGCAGGAGAAAACGGCGGATATGATAATGAATGAGATTGTTGTTGTTGTTGTTATTGTTATTGTTATTGTTATTGTTATTGTTATTGTTATTATTATTGTTGTTTAAAGCCCAACCAACTGTATAGAGCCATATCGGAACATACAAAACTTCAACAGGAAAAAAAAAAAAAAAGAAGAAAATTAAGTACACATATCAATGCATTCTTTGATGATATGTTTGCGCACATAATCTAAGGAGATGCCCCTGGCGTTGAATCATTCCGTCCAATTTATCGCACACCTGAATACAATTTCAGCCATGCCTAAGGACACCAAAACATACATAAAAATGGACCAAAATCACCTAAAATTGCTTTCGCATATATCACCTCCCTAGAGCCAAAAATGCACTTAATACATATACCCAATTATCAACTCTAAGAAAAAGTACGGAAGACTTTATCGATCACAAGAGAGAGAGAGAGAGAGAGAAGAGAGAGAGAGAGAGAGAGAGAGAGAGGGGAGAGAGAGAGAGAGAGAGAGAGAAAGAGAAGGAGAGAGAGGAAATTTCTAGCACAGAAATTACAGAAGGTGGGAATACTATTTACACTGAAAGAGCCCCCGGCATCCCCACGGGGAAAATGAGATGATAAACTGTGATGGTCGAAATGTTTTTTCTCTTCGTCTCCTCCTCTGGTCGTAGTCCTCTATCTTACCTCATCGTTCTACTCTTTCCCCCTTCCAAAGAAAAAGATAAAAAAGAACAGAAAAAAGGGAAACACAAACACATGTCCCGGATGGGGCGTACAACCATCACACGAGTCTGAACACAGGCAGTCAACACGACAGCATGTGTGTTGGAACAAGACCTGTTGACCCCAGGCAAAACATCCCGCCTGACACTGGGAAGGGGTCAGGACTTGTCCGCTCTGACAGGGGACACAGGCAAGTGGAGTGGAGTGGAGCATGTCCCACACACTGTAACCATCACCACA
>JAPXFY010000035.1:17125989-17128489 GCA_030674185.1 Monoplex corrugatus
TCTCGCTCACGTAGATTTGTGCAGCTCGTTAGTTCTTGAGACAGATATCTCTTGAGTTCAGTTCCAGCCGGCAACATTAAAAACTGACCTGTTCGCCTCCCGTCATAGTGATAGTGTGTCCATCATTCTGACGGTGCAGCTTAGTGCTTCATACGCCGCTTCCCCCACCACCTCACCATTTCAAGACCGTGTCAGCGCATAAAGTTTTGCGTAGGCTCAAGGTGTCTGCCACATGATTTTAGGCAGATTTGTGTGGAACGTATCAGAAACTGTCCGAGTGCGATGATGAATCTTTCAGCAAAGCTCAGACTCCAGACTTGTCCATTTTGAGCTCGAATGCTCCACTGGATTTCAGTCCTTTTCTGTCACTCTTTTTGTTTCTGCCTTGGTCCTTTTCTGTCATTTCTTCCTGTCATTTTCTGCCTTGCTGGTCCATTCTCCTGTATGTGTTCGATAGAGTCTTACGTACTTTTTCTTAGGATTGATAATTGGGTACATGTTTTGAGTGCATTTTTGGATCTAGGGAGGTGAGATATGCAGAAGCAATTTTAGGTAATTAGGCCCGTTCTTACGTTTTATTGTCATTAGTTAGGCCTATGTTTCAATTTGTATTAAGGTATGTTTTTTAAATCTACTTTGCGATAAATTGGACGGAGTGGTCAACGCCAGGGTCAACGCCAGGGGCAGGTCCCTTAGATTATGTGCGTGAATGCATTGATATGTGTACTTAATTTTTTCTTCTTTTTTTTTTATCCTGTTGAAGTTTTGTATGTCTTGAAACGGTTATAGCCCTGATATGGCTCTACGCATCGGCTGGGCTTTTAATAACAATAACAATAACAGTCCTTCGTACAACGTTTGGAGCTAGTTTCGGAGGGATTCATCGCATTCGGACAGCTCCACATTATCTGGCAGACTTCCTGAGCCTTGGCAAAATCGTATACGCTGTCACAGGTTGTCGTTTTTGACGTGATGTTAGCCCTGATATGGCTCTAGTAGTCGGCTGGGCTATAAGCAATATGAATTGAACTGAAATGTATGCGCTGGCAAGGTCATGAAATGGGTAAAAGTGAGGGTGGGATGTGGGAATGATGGAGAGAAGACACCTATGAAACACTAAGCTGACACCACCAAAACATTAAAAACATTAAGATGGGCAGTGAACTGGCAGGTTTTTGATGTTGCAGGCTGGGACTGAGCGGAGATATATCAGATCTCAAGTCACAGGTCTATCAAAAGAACCCACCAGCCTGCAGGGAAAACAAACAAACAAACAAACAAACAAACAAACAAACAAGTAGCGCTAATTTAGCACTAGGTTTAAATCAGGTCCAAAACCTAGCCCTCACAGTCTCACCCTGAGAAGTGGCATTCCGTTCATGAAAACAAAAAAACAAAACAAAACAAAACAAAAAACTGATCCCAGGGTGAAGGTTTGGGATAAGGCTTACGTTAGGACTAGGACCACTTTCAGGTTATTTAAGCAGTGTTAAAATGACTATCACACACACACACACACACACACACACACACACACACAAAGAGAGAGAGAGAGAGAGAGAGAGAGGGGAGAGAGAGAGAGAGAGAGAGAGAGAGAGACTCTAGAGAGAGGTTCGTGAATTAATTCGGTAGTTATTTGTTTCCATATCTTTGTGCCCGTGTTTAGTGTATTTCTTTTGATGAAGTGGAGCTTTTAAAGGTCTCTTCTTTACTACTACTTCTTTACTACTACTAATACTAATACTGCTGCTACTAGCGCTACTTCTGTTACCTGCTTCTCCTATCATCATCATCATCATCATCATCATCATCATCATTCTTATTATTGTTATTATTTTTTATTATTATTATAAAAAATGAAACTTACTATGATGTCCTGGATCCACCCGTGGGGATGCCGGGGGCTCTTTCAGTATAAATAATATCCCTGCCTTCTGGAAATTCTGTGCTAGTTTTTCTGTTACTCTCTTTGTTTCTGCCTCGTTCCTTTGCTTTCTGTCATTTCTTCCTATCATTTACTGCCTTGCTGGTCCATTCATTCGTATGTGTCCGATAAAGTCTTTCGTACTTTTTCTTTGGATTGATAATTGGGTACATGTATTAAGTGCATTTTTGGCTGTAGGAAGGTGAGATATGCGGAAGCAATTTTAGGTAATTTTGGCCCGTTTTTATGTATGTTTTGGTGTCTTTAGGTATGCTTAAATTTGTATTCAGGTGTGTTTTTTAAATCTCATATATGTGATAAATTGGACGGAGTGGTCAACGCCAAGGGCATGTCCTTAGATTATGTGCGCGAATGCATCGATATGTGTACTTAATTTTCTGTTGTTTTTTTTCCTGTTGAAGTTTTGTATGTTTTGAAGCGGTTATAGCCCTGATATGGCCCTAAGCATGTCGGCTGAGCTTTAAAACAATAACACTACAGTGACATTGACAATGTCCTGGATGACATTAAACGTGCAATGTCTCCGCTGAGAACTACATGATTTCCCTAACATAC
>JAPXFY010000035.1:17133489-17135989 GCA_030674185.1 Monoplex corrugatus
ATATAAGCATCATATTGTTGCCTTACAGTCACTGAATGTGGCAAATTGTAAATTACCTAAGTTAGAAGATTATCACTTTCCTCCAGTGACACACGTCTGTGACAATAACTCAAAGATTTATGCAGCCGTTTATGTACGCAAAGACGTGGATTATAAAATCATTCCGCCTCCTGTGCCAAAGGGCACTGACGGTGTTTATTGCGTGGCTGTGAAAGTAAAGATTAACTCTGTGTCATCTATAAACATACTTTCTGTGTATTATCCACGAGGGCCTAATAGTGAAAATAGTGACTGGCTACGGACTTTAGACAACAATGCGAAATGGTTGATCACGGGGGATTTTAATGCCCATTCTCCATTTTGGGATAAGGACTGTCACTATGTATCTAACAACCGTTTTGTTGAAAATGTCATTGACTCCGGATTAGTCTTCTTAAATGGCGGTAGAACAACTAGAATTCCGGATAATCCTCAACATAAGGTTTCTGCCATTGACCTAACTTTGTTATCACCTGACCTCGTCATTAATAGCATGTGGGATGTTACATCTGACTCCCTCGGAAGTGATCACCTGCCAGTTGTTACAGTTATAAATGAACCGTTTGATAACACACCAGAACAAGACGACGTTATACCTCGATATATGTACAAACGTGCTAACTGAGTAAAATACCGGAAGATTTTAATGAGAAAAGATTGCACGTTTAATGAATGCGCCAGTATTAATGATATGTATTCCCATTTCACCGACGCGCTACATGAGGCAGCAAACAATTCCATTCCAAAAAGGAAAAATGTAAACAAAGGTACTCATGTTGGAAATAGTCGGTGGAATCAGTTATGTGAAGAAGCAAAGAATGAAAAAAAGAAAATGTATAAACTCTATTTAAAAACTAAATCTCCAGAAGACCATTATAATTTGAAAATGGCTAAGATTAACTCAAACAAAGTCATAGCCCAAGCCAAAAAGCGCTATTGGTCAGATTTTTACTCTGAACAAATTTCCGGGCCTAAAGATCTTCCTAAAATTTGGAATAAGGTCAAAGAAATGAAAAATGGTTTTAATTTACCACAGTTTCCTATTAAGATTAAAGATACTTTCCTTCGTCATCTGAGAAAGCTAAAGAATTTGTACAGTTCTTTTCAAGAGCAAGTAGTTCCGTAGCTTGTCTCCTCCAATAAGGGAGGAAAGACAGAAAATTGAAGAGTCCGTAGCATACTCAGATCCTGCCCCTGATAGTCACATGTACATAAATTCAAAAATTACATTAAAAGAACTGAAAGATGCCCTTCTCTCGTTGAACAACAAAAAATCGGCTGTAGGACTGGATGGCGTTTCATATACCCTTTTAAATCATTTACCAGAGAAATGGATTGAATACTTACACAATATCATACTAAAATGCTGGGAAAGTGGTCGCTTACCTGACATTGGAAGACTTCGATTGTGTTACCAATACCAAAAGCTAATAAACCTCTTTCTGATCCAGGTAGTTACAGACCTGTCTCGCTTACATCCCATGTTTCAAAACTAATGGAAAAAATTATAGTGAATAGACTGAGTTACTTTTGTGAGAAAAATAATATAATACCTATCAATCAATCTGGGTTCCGAAAAGGTAGATCAACATCAGACCAGTTAGTTAAGTTAACAACTGAAATAAAAAATCAGTTTGCTAAAAGAAAAAATGTCTTAGCTACCTTCTTTGATCTTAAAAAAGCATACGATCAAGTCTGGCATGCGAGACTTTTGATGAAATTAAAACATATTGGTCTCAACGGTAATCTTTATAATTTTATCATAACATTTATAAGTGACCGAAGTATAGTCGCTAAAATAGGTAATACATACTCTGAAAAACGATCTGTAAACATGGGAATTCCTCAGGGTTCCGTAATATCTCCTCTATTATTAAATATTTTGATCTATGACCTACCAACTCAAATCTCAAACAATGTAAACGTTGCTCAGTACGCTGATGATATAGCGATTTGGATGAATGTTTCATTAAAAAGGAAGACTTCCTTGAGAGAAATAAAATACATTAAAAAGGTCTATCAACATGAAATTAATAATATTTCCACTTACTTGACAGTTAACGGTCTGGAAATATCCAATGAAAAAACACACATGATGCTTTTTGATAATGGTCTCAGTCCGAAAGAAGTACCGTTGTTTAAAATTGGTGATGAGGAAGTGAAATATACTACTCACGTGAAATTTCTGGGAGTACAATTGACTTCTAGTCAATGGAAAGAACATATTGATGCCTTGTTACGTAAAGCTATGAAAAGCTATAATTTAATAAGAATTATTAGTAAACAGTCCTGGGGACAGGACACTAAAACGTTGTTACATCTTGTCACAGCTTTAGTCAGATCTAAGTTGGCTTATGGCTTATTTTTCAGCTCCAAAATGCTATTTGAAAAAACTTCAAAGCTTAGATAGTAAAGCTATTAAATGTGCTCTTGGGGTACCGGTGTATACAAAAACACAAGA
>JAPXFY010000035.1:17140989-17148489 GCA_030674185.1 Monoplex corrugatus
GAGAGAGAGTGAGAGAGTCGAGGGTTTTTGCTGCGTTTTAAAATAGGTAACGGTGTCTGAGATTAACAGTCAGATACGTGTACATGGGGTACGGCACGTAAAAGATAACGTGAGGTGGTCTGTTTGCCATCATATTTCATGTGTGTGTCATCAGCTGCAGTTTGCTCAGGAAGGTGCTTGTATAAAACATGTAGGCCTACTAGGCCCTCTTTTTCTATCTGTCATGCGCCAGTAGGGTGTGACCGTGGCACAGTGGATAAACTTACTCTAGGAAATTTAAATATGATTGCAGAGGTTCGAATCCCGACTGGTCCATACACAGAGAAAACAACTGGTAAGATTTTTCTTCTCCCGACACCCCCTCCCCTCCTCCATGGGGCCGTCGGCGGTGGTCCAGGTGCTATTTTACGTATTGCACGAGGAGACAGCTGCTTGACAAAGGTTTCAGGATGAACCTCGCCTCATCTGCATAACGGGGTAAGTCGCCTTCTTTCATACAGAACATGATGAATAAGAGAATATCAGTCAACGTTCTTTTATTTTTGTTTTCTCTTGTGTAGTTTGAGATGAAAAGTCCCATCTATCTCTGATGCTACACGAAACAGTCTCCTCACAAACTAGTACCACAAAGCCATCACTGAGTTGTTTTAGTGACCGTTACTGTGACCACTGCCACTGCAGGTTAATGTCCCCATACCATCTTCGTTTCTATACAGACTGATAAAATTGATTACACAGATCCGAAAAACCGATGCGAGATTCATATTAGAAAAATAAAGAAAAATAAAAGCGTCAGCGTTTCTGTCATTGTGTAAAGTCAGAGAATCAAAATTTTGCACGAATTTCGCACGCTTTTCGCTGCGAAAATTTTCTTTTGCACGAAGGAGCGAAAATGTAGTCTTTGGCATGCGAACTTTTCAGAGAAGAGGGTCTCGTGCGGAACAGCTCCTCTGCCGAAAGCCGAAAAGCAATATGGCAACGATCATAAACCGCGAGAACATTGAAGAACTGATCGACTCGGTTCAAAAGCGAACAGCCAAATATGAGTGTGCCCGAACAGAAGGACGTATTTCTTGAAGAAATCTCCATCAAGACCAAGCTCATCGATCAGCTTGTGAAGACTGATAAAATACCGACATAAAATATAGACTAGGTCAAACATAGTCTAGGCGGGGCCTCAGGACCTGGCCAGCTCATGGGTTTATGTGCAGGCTTAAGGCTTGTGCCACGGTCACCATACACGTGGCACCTGTGATGTGAGTGCATATGGAATTCGTTCCGAGCACGGAGACGTCATCTTGAGAAACTGAAACTGTTGTCTGCATGGACGGCTCTTTCTTTGCATACGACGTAGCGTCATCGTTGAGCGGTAATAGAACTTCATCGCTGGCGGACAATTTCGTCCATTGCCAGTATCATCATCATCATCAGGTGCCCTACCGCATGGCGTTGGCGATCATGGACTTCCATCTGTCTCTATCTCTCGTTGCCCCTCGCATCTCCCCACCCTCCTTGTCCCTAGCCACTCTGCAAGTCAGTCCAGCATTTTCTCCCTGGGTCTACCTGGTGCTCTCATTCCCTCCAGCTTTCCCGTTGTGACCAGGTGCTCCAAATCCCCTTCCTCATAAAATGGCCTATAAATGTTGCCTGTCTTTTTCTAATCTTATGAGTGATCTTCTTGTATCTGCCTCCATCAAGACTGTCTCGTTTGTTTTCTTTGCTGTCCATGGAACTCTCAACATTGTTCTTAGAAACCACATCTCGGCTGCCTCTATCTTGTTCTGGCTTTGTTTCTTGACTGTCCACGCCTCGCATCCGTACAACAGTATTGGTTCTATATAACATTCAAGAACTCTCTTCCTGATGTTGATTGACAGGCATTTGTTGGTAAGAATGCTTGTCATCTTCTTGAATGCTGTTTTGGCTTGGCCGATTCTGCCGGCTATTTCTGATGTGCATCTGCCGTCTGATGAAATGATCGGTCCCAGGTATTTGAATTTATCAACCTGTGTCAAGGTTGTGCCATTTGCTGTTATTTTGCATGAGGGGATTTCATGTTTTTTACTGATTACCATGACTTCAGTCTTCCTGCTGTTTAGTTGCCAGTATATCTGCTTCTAATCCGCTTTCTTCTCATTAAACGCACAAGGTGCGAGTCAGACTTGCACGAAGGAGCGAATCAGAACTATCAGCAACTCTGTCACCTATATCGCTGTTTTTCCCCACCCTTGTATAGCCCATATAAATCTGTCACCTATATTGCTGTGTTTTTCCCCCCACCCTTGTATAGCCCTGTTAAACTCTGTCATCTATGATAAGGATAGACGATATCGGAACAGTGCATGCTTGGAAAACATTGTTATCGAACTTACCGGAAGTGATGAAACCAGTAACTAAGGATATAACTTGGCAACGGGAGAAGCGGAAGTGATAAGAATATCAACAAATCTGTATACGAGCCGAGGAGGCAATCTTCTAGGGACGTTTATAGTTTAACTTTTCAATCTATATCGCTGTGTTTTTTCCCCCACCTTTGCATAGCCCTGTTAAACTCTGTCACCTATATCGCTGTGTTTTCCCCCCCACCCTTGTATAGCCCTGTTATAAATCTCACCTATATTACTGTGTTTTTTTCCCCACCCTTGTATAGCCCTGTTATAAATCTGTCACCTATATCGCTGTTTTTTCCCCACCCTTGTATAGCCCTGTTATAAATCTGTCACCTACATCACTGTGTTTTTCCCCACCCTTGTATAGCCCTGTTATAGATCTGTCACCTCTATCGCTGTTTTCCCCCACCCTTGTATAGCCCTGTTATAATTCTGTCACCTATATCGCTGTGGTTTTTCCCCACCCTTGTGTAGCCCTGTTAAACTCTGTCATCTATATGGCTGTGTTTTTTTCCCCACCCATGCATAGCCCTGTTAAACTCTGTAATCTATATTGCTGTGTTTTTCCTCACCCTTGTGTAGCCCTGTTAAACTCTGTCACATATATCACTGTTTTTCCCCCACCCTTGTATAGCCCTGTTAAACTCTGTCACCTATATCACTGTTTTTCCCCCACCTTTGCATAATCCTGTTAAAGTGTCACCTATATCACTGTTTTTCCCCCACCTTTGCATAGCCCTGTTAAACTCTGTCACCTATATCACTGTTTTTGCCCCACCTTTGCATAGCCCTGTTAAACTCTGTCACCTATATCACTGTTTATCCCCCACCTTTGCATAGCCCTGTTAAACTCTGTCACCTATATCGGTGTGTAAAAACCTTGCATAGTCCTGTTAAACTCTGTCACCTATATCGGGTGTAAAAACCTTGCATAGTCCTGTTAAACTCTGTCACCTATATCACTGTTTTTCCCCCACCTTTGCATAGCCCTGTTAAACTCTGTCACCTATATCGGTGTGTAAAAACCTTGCATAGTCCTGTTAAACTCTGTCACCTATATCGGTGTGTAAAAACCTTGCATAGTCCTGTTAAACTCTGTCACCTATATCGGTGTGTAAAAACCTTGCACAACCCTGTTATAAATCTGGGCACCTGGCTGGGCTTTACATCTGATCAAAACGATATGTCATCCTTAAGAAGACGTGGTTTCCCTTCCTATTTGCAAATTCAGTAACATTGCATGAATGGTTTGAAAATCCAAAATGACAACGTTACACAAACAGTCACAAGAACAATAACATACATCAGCAGTAGGAAAGTTTCAGTCTTTGTATCTGGTGTTTGTTTGTGATCTTACGCTTGACAAAGGCCAGTTGGTCGAAACTTGTGTCCGTCTTGTCTGGTTGTATTAAATACGCGTTCTGATTCTTTTTTCGCGTTTTTTTTTTTTTTTCTGGTTCATCTGAAGTAGTGTCAAGAATCTAAAGATGAATAAGCCCAGCACAACCATAATTTACACTACCATCGTTTATCATCACTGCAGTTCTGCGCTTTTGATAGCGCCTCTCTCTGTTTTTCTGTCTGTCTGTCTATCTGTCTGTGTCTGTCTATCTCTCTGTCTGTCTGTCTCCCTCCATCCCTGTCTTTCCCTCTTTTTCTCTGTCTGAAGGAAACTTTCAGTATTCTGTCAGACATCATAAGGATGGACCAGAACTAATGTCTGTTTATGTCAAACAAAAAAACAAAAACAAAAAAAACTTGACCCTGTTGGAAGGGGACGAAAACAAGTCGGACCCGTGTGCCTTCCGGCTGCACATCCTAAAGATCCCACGGCAGTTGAAATTCGTGAAGGTGCAGAGTATTTGCCCGGTTGCCCAGGTATAGTCTTTATGACCAGTCAGACCACCACGTCAGTGACGAATTCACAATCATGGTCGACTGTTTTTTCCCCCCAATGCGGTGGGTGACCCTGTTCGTGTCCAGCATTGAACACACCTTACCAGACCTCCTGGCAGTGGCAGATGGACACCTACCCTTCTGTAGGGACCGGTTCATACGTCTTTACACAGGGCACTACACTACATCCATTGGGTGTCCCATTAAAGAAAAAAGAAAATGAAAACCAAAGGGACAGCAGCAGCCGATTGAGTGAGGTTGAAGAACATTATTAGCTTTTCTCACACTGGACGGAGCAGCAATTGTCTAAAAGCACCTTAGTGAATAGACATTAAATCAGAGACCAACGGAGCAGCAGGGACGTTTCAGTCTTTTCCTCCTAATTTTTGCATCTGATATTTGTTTGTTTGTGATCTTACGCTTGACAAAGGCCAGTTGGCCGAAAATTTGCGTCTGTCTTGTCTTGTTGTATTAAATACGAGTTCTGATTCTTTTTTCATGTGTGTGTTCCTATTATTAGCTGGTGCCACATTGTAAACATGCAAGTAAGAAATGAATTAACAGCGCCACCACTAGCATCAGCAGCAGTAACAACATAATAAAATTCTTATAGAAATTCATGCCCTGTAAATTTGTAGTTTGTGCAGGAGGGATTCTTTGCATTCGGAGTGTCACAGGCGCTCCACCTAAATCTGCCAGCAATTTTCTGGCAACCGCCTTAAGCCTGCGCAAAACCCTATGCACTGGTAAGGTCTTGTAATAGGGAGGTGGAGCCTGGTAGAGGAAATGGGAAGGTGGGGGAAGAGGGACCCGTGAAACACTAAGTTGAGGAGATCACTAGAATGATGGAATCCTTAAGATGGAGACGAAATGGCCTGTTTTATATGTTGCAGGCTGGAACTCGAGATATCGGATCTATCATCATCATTATCATCATCATGTGCCCTGCCGCATGGTGTTGGTGATCATGGCCCTCCATATGTTTCTACCCCTTGTTGCCGCAAGCACATCTTCCACCCGCTCTGTCCTCAGCCACCTGCAAGTCCGTCCAATATTTTCTCCCTGTATCTACCTGGTGCTCTCTTCTCTTGGCTGTATCAAAAACAAACAAACAAACAAACAAAAAACAAACAAACAAACAAAACAAAACGAAAAAAAAAAGAAAAAAAAACAAAAAACGGCTTCGTAGAAAACTGTAGGTATCCTATTTAGACGGTGATTTTGATGAGACGTCGGCGCGACCGAGGATGCAGCATAATATGCAAGCGGAAACAAACAATGCCTACTTTTTGTATAAATTTAAAAACGTAGTAGTTACATAATGTGTTAAAGAACAGATAAACAAACAAACAAAAAACACTTTTGTGCTTGTCCTGATTGTGTCATACAATCACTCAGGCGTGCGCTTGGAGAACAGAGGGTGGCGGAAGAAGTGGGTTAAACGTGATTTGTTTTAAGCGTTGATGCTTCGTTGCTGTGTCGGCTGGGAACGGTTTGAAACTGGACTGAATTAATGTGCTTGTCAGGCAAGCCGCGTAAAAACGTATGTTGTCTCATTCGACGATCTTTCTGGCTTCAAAACAAACGACAGCAGACTGATTACTTTCCCCTTTTAAGCTACAGTAGTCCATTTCCCACCTAGTATGACAAATGACGAGTCACTGTGGGGGCAGAGAGACAGCGCACACGTTCACTGTGACGCCGACAATGGTAAAGCCATACCCAAAACATAGCAGCAAACGGCACAACTTTGAGACAGGTTGATAAGTTTAAATATCTGGGAACTATCATCTCACCAGACGGTAGATGCACATCAGAAATAGCCAGCAGAATATGCCAACCCAAAACAGCTTGCAATAAGATGAAAAGCATCCTTATCAATTGCTTATCAATTAACATCAGGAAGAGAGTTCTTGAATGTTATACAGAACGGATAATGTTATACGGTTGTGAGGCGTGGACAGTCAACAAGCAAAGCCAGAACAAGATTGAAGCAGCCAAGATGTGGTTTCTAAGAAGAATGTGGAGAATTCCATGGACAGCAAACAAACGAGACAGTCTTGATGGAGGCAGACACGAGATCATTCATAAGGAAGATAAGGAAAAGACGGGCAACATTTATAGCCATTTTATGAGGAAAGGGGAATTAGAGCACATGGTCACAACAGGAAAGCTAGAGGGAAAGAGAGCACCAGGTAGACCAAGGGAAAAATATTGGACGGAATTGCAGAGTGGTTGAGGACGGAGAGGGTGGAAGATGTGCTTGCGGCAACAAGGGATAGATGCATATGGAGGGCCATGATTGCCAACGCCATGTGGCAGGTCACTTGATGATGATGATGATGATACCCAAAACGGCCCTGTAACCTTGAAGTCTTAGGGAAGTGAGACGGATATAAACCTGAAGCTTTCACAGGACCAGCTCTTGTAGAGTTGTCCCCATCTCCTGCATTCCACTGCTATATCTTCCCGAACCCCCACCCCCACCCCGTGGAGATGCCGGGGGCTCTTTCAGTATAAATAGTATCCCCTTCAGGAAATTCTGTGCTAGAAATTTCCTCTTTTCTGTCACTCTCTTCGTATTTGCCTTGTTCCTTAGCTTTATGTCACTTCTTCCTATTATTTTCTGCCTTGCTGGTCCATTCACCTGTATGTGTTCGATAAAGTCTCACATACTTTTTAAGGATTGATAATTGTGTACATGTATTAAGTGCTCTTTTGGCTCTAGGGAGGTGAGATATGCGGAAGCAATTTTAGGTAATTTATACCTGTTTTAATATATGTTTTGGTGTCCTTAGGTATACTTATATTGTATTTAGGTATGTTTTTAAATCCCCTGTGCGATAAATTGGAAGGAGTGGTCAACGCCAAGGGCATACCCTTAGATTATCATTTGTGTGCAAATGATTTGATATGTGTACTTAATTTTCTTTTCTTTTTTTTCCAGTTGAAGTTTTGTATGTTTTGAAGCAGTTACAGCCCTGATATGACTCTACGCAGTCGGCTGGGCTTAAACAACAATAACATAAAATCTTCCCGAGCCCTGAACAGAGTCAGGTATCGTTTACTGTAACCGGGTGGACGGACTGAAGGCTGCACGCACAACTTTTTTCGAGTCAGACACAGTGGATCTTTACCAGCTTAGATGAATTGAGGGGTGCGTGCCAGTCCTATCATAAAAGGGACAATTAAATAAACGAATGAAGAAAAATTG
>JAPXFY010000035.1:17153489-17180989 GCA_030674185.1 Monoplex corrugatus
CCACCTCACACACACACACACACTCACACACACACACATACACACACCACCACACAATCACACGCACATATCAGGGCACACACACATACCCCAAACACAAAACACACATACAGGGCCACCGCCAAACACACACTACACCACAACACACACACACACACATACACACACACACATGAACACATATACACACAGAAACACACACACAAACACACACACAGCAAACACAACACAAAACAACACACACATCACACAACCACACATACACACAAAACACACACACAAACACAATACACCCACATACCCACCACCGCACACATACACACACAACACACGCACACACACACACACACACACACACACACACACACACACACCACAACCACCACCACCACACACACACACACACACACGAACACACACACGCAACACACATACACACACACACACCGCGCGCCCGACGCACCACACACAAACACACACAAAACACACAACACACACACACACACACACCACACACACGCAAACACACACACACACACACACACACACACACACACACACACACAACACACACACACACACACACACACACACACACACACACACACACACACACACACACACACACACACACACACACTTTTCGTTTTCCTTCTACAGTTGAACGAATACTTTATCTCGCCAGACAGTTGGTTGTCATTTGTCTCTGTCCTTCACAGATCGTTTATGCGTGCGTCATCATGTTCTGTCAGTGTAGACATTTTTTTTATTTTTTTTTAGTTTTCTTGTTTTTACTCCTCGATTCATATTTCACCGAGATGGAGATCAGTTTTGGATAATTAGTCATAAGTAACAGGATGGGAAGACATTGTATGATTCACTGTATTACAAGTGAAGAGACAGATGTTGATGGCTTAAATCTTGTAAGGGAGGACAAACCTTTGGGGCTTTTTGTAATAGAATTTATTTTAGGCAGGTGGAAATGTGTTTGTCACAAGGGTGGACAAAAGTGAAGGTTCTTCGGTGTATATATATATATTTCAGGCAGGTGGGGATCTGTTTCTGTTCATACTACATATAATTATGTCATTAGGGTTGGAAAAAGGAAGTGTTCTCGTGTGGAGAAACGTTTATTTAATTAAATCACAATCATTTTTTGCTACATGTCGAGTAATCTCTCTTCCCTGTGGGGATGGCGGGGGCTCTCTCAGTATAAATAGTATCCACGCCTTCTGGAAATTCTTTGCTAGAAATTTCCTCTTTCCTGTCACTGTCTTTGTTTCTGCCCTGTTCTTTGCTTTCTGTCATTTCTACTATCATTTTCTGCCTTGCTGGTCCTTTCACCTGTATGTGTTGATAACGTTTTACGTACTTTTTCTTAGGATTGATAATTGTGCACATGTATTAAGTGCATTTTTGGCTCTAGGGAGGTGAGATATGCGGAAGCAATTTTCGGTAATTTATGCTTGTTTTATGTGTTTTGGTGTCCTTAGGTATGCTCATATTTGTATTCAGGTGTGTTTTTTAAATCCCCCGTGCAATAATTTGGACGGAGTGGTCAGTGCCAGGGGCATGTCCTTAGATTATGTGTGCGAATGCATTGATATGTGTACTTATTTTTGAATTTTTTTCCTCTTGAAGTTTTAGCCCTGATATGGCTCTACGCAGTCGCTGGGCTTTAAACAACAATAACAATAACAGTCATCTCTTATTCCAGCACAGAAAATGAGGGAGGAAGGGGGGGTAGGAATTTCCTACCCCCCCTTCCTCCCTCATTTTCTGTGCTGTCTTAATGGCCAAAGAAGCTGGGTTTAAGTTTTATCTTAGTGGGCTCACTTAAAGTCGTAGTTATTTCTGTCAACTGTGTACTGTGGTTTAAATCTTATTTTACTGGTTGTGTTTAGAGTCTCAGTTAGTTGTCTCTGATTTGGTTTAAATCTTATCTTACTGGGTGTGTTAAGAGTCTCAGTTAATTGTGATTTGGTTTAAATCTTATCTTACTGTGTGTTTACAGTCTCAATTAACTGTTTATGATTTGATTTAAATCTTATCTTACTGGGTGTGTTTACAGTCTCAGTTAATTGTCTCTGATTTGGTTAAAATCTTATCTTACTGGTGTGTTTAACTCTTCCTGTCCGACGAGCCGCAGTGAATAGCTTGGCTGACTTTCAAAATGGCCGCGAGCCGCTCACTGCGGCTCGGCACGGTTCGTCACTTTGTGCTTGCGTTTCTTCGCTATTTAACGACATACAACTGCATGACGGCAGATAACGACAGTCAGATACTTCCTTTCCTTTTCAGCCATTTTGCTTTGTCATTCCATGTGTTTTCTTTGTGTGTGCGCCTCGTTTGTTGATATGTTTTCACTTTCGGAAGTGGAGTTGTTATGGCGTCAGGCAGTTGGCGTTCTGTTAGGCTCACTGCTGCTCAGGCTGTCGCATTTTTTCAGAAATTTTTGACAAAAGTTATGATGAAATAGCTGCCAGTGACAGTGATAATAGCTTTGTTGAGAGTGCATCAAGTGCCGAGTCAGAAGAAGCGAGTGTTGACGATCATGAAGGGCCTTCTTGTTCTGCAAAGAGACCACGCCCCTCCCGTTCTGTTTCTTTTACATAATCTACAGACACATTGGGGCAGGAACAAGGCAGATCAGCTGATTCTCCTGGTGACAGTGGTGATGTGGGTTGTAGGGGGGAGAGTGACAAGGATAGAGGCAGGCCTGCTCAAAGTAGGCCTAACACCAGTGCAAGCCCAGGATGGACAGTGGTGTAATAACAGTAGTTTTGTGTTATTTTAGGTGCGTGACTTGACAATGATCAGTGTTATGTAACTTCATATTATATGAAAAATGAACTTTTTTTAGGTGCTGTGTTCATTTAATGGATGTTCAGGAATATTTTTTCTTCTTTGACTTTGGAGCTATATGGATTACCTGGAGCTTAGTTGGTACTAACTGTATGCATGAAAAATTATCTGCATCAAATAGTATGCATGAAAAACTCACAGGTCAAGGTTTATATGATGAACATTATCATAATTTTATTACCTGTATGTTGTTTAGAATTTAATTCTGCACAACCCAATAACAACCTTTTTGTTTTTTGTGTTAAATACAAACATATCTACAAGTGTTTTACTGACCTTACCCCCTGTTCCAAAACAGGTCGCAGATGAACCCTGCGTCCAGTCTGAAAACCCTTAACGTACAGGAAGAGTTAAAGTATCAGTTAACTGTCTGCGATTTGGTTAAAATCTTATCTTACTAGGTGTGTTTACAGTCTCAGTTATTTGTCTGTGATTTGGTGTAAATCTTATCTTACTAGGTGTGTTTACAGTCTAGTTATTTGTCTGTGATTTGGTGTAAATCTTATCTTACTGGGTGTGTTTACAGTTAATTGTCTGTGATTTGGTTAAAATCTTATCTTAGTGGGTGTGTTTACAGTCTCAGTTATTTGTCTGTGATTTGGTGTAAATCTTATCTTACTGGGTGTGTTTACAGTCTCAGTTATTTGTCTGTGATTTGGTGTAAATCTTATCTTACTGGGTGTTTACAGTTAACTGTCTGTGATTTGGTTAAAATCTTATCTTAGTGGGTGTGTTTACAGTCTCGGTTAACTGTCTGTGATTTGGTGTAAACCTTATCTTACTGGGTGTGTTACAGTTAACTGTCTGTTATTTGGTTAAAATCTTATCT
The DNA here is from genome assembly GCA_030674185.1 of Monoplex corrugatus. Taxonomy (NCBI): domain Eukaryota; kingdom Metazoa; phylum Mollusca; class Gastropoda; order Littorinimorpha; family Ranellidae; genus Monoplex; species Monoplex corrugatus. The sequence continues at coordinate 17,157,184 of JAPXFY010000035.1, forward strand.
TAGTGGGTGTGTTTACAGTCTCAGTTAACTGTCTGTGATTTGGTTAAAATCTTATCTTACTAGGTGTGTTTACAGTTTCAGTTAACTGTCTGTGATTTGGTTTAATTTTTTTCTGACTGGGTGTATTTACAGTCTCAATTAACTGTCCGTGATTTGGTTTAATTTTTTTCTGACTGGGTGTATTTACAGTCTCAGTTAACTGTCCGTGATTTGGTTTAATTTTTTTCTGACTGGGTGTATTTACAGTCTCAGTTAACTGTCCGTGATTTGGTTTAATTTTTTTCTGACTGGGTGTATTTACAGCCTGAGTTATTTGTCTCTACTTTAGATTCATTGTTATCTTAGTGGGCACGCTTAAAGTGTTAGTCAGTTGTCTCGTCTGTCCTGAAAAACGTCTGAATTATGGCCAAACCAGCATCTAGTGTTTTCGCCTCTTAGTTTCCGTCGCCGCTTTGCGAGATGATATCCAGGTTCATCATTGTGGCAATTTGATAGACTTAGATAGATGATTTTCACAACTGAAAATTGTAGAGCTGAACAAAGTTTTGGACGACAGAAAATGAAATCCAGCTCACCTCATCATTGCACTTAAGCTAAAAAAAAATGCCCTTCTCTTACATCTGGCACGCCTATCAGTGGCATTCTTCTCCATAGGTTCCAGAAAATTCAAGATAATGCTTCTTGGCTCCTGCTAAAGTTTTCTTCAAATATGAACACATCTCCTCTCTTCTGGAATAATTGCACTGGCTTCCTGTTCAGTTTACAACTAATTATAAACTCTCCAGAGTATGTTTTGTATCTGGAACAGGCCCTCAGTGTCTCTTTGACATCTTAACCCTTTGACTCCTACACCCTGTCTGCCACCTGCAAGAACTTAACCCTTTGACTCCCTCATCCTATCCACCAGCTATCCACCAGCCGTTTGACTCGCTCACCCTGCCCTCAATATCTCTTTGACATCTTAACCCTTTGACTCCCGCACCCTGTCTACCACCTGCAAAAACTTAACCCTTTGATTCCCTCATCCTATCCACCAGCCCTTTGACTCGCTCACCCTGTCCACCGGTTTCCTGCAAGGAAGCTAGTGGATAGGGTGAGGGAGTCAACAAGTTTTGCTTTGCTAGCGTGGTTGACAATGCAGGACGCTGATGACAGGGTGCAGGTGTCAAAGGGATAACATCTATATACACGCAGAAAGTTTTGCTCTACTCTGATTTTAGTGTGTGTGTGATCCATCTTTCAGAACAGAGTCTTTTGGCCAGCGTAGGTTAGCTTATCAAGGTCCAATTGCTTGCACTGAGCTACCAGTCTACATCAAACTTTTATTTGTGGTTCATCCGTTCGATCATAACGGTATGGGTTGGCGTAGTATATTAGCAAATACGTAAGTCCACCTCTTGTCACTTCTGCGGTTGTGAAACGCTTGGGGCTTCTTCAAAACGAAGCGCTGAGCAAGCAGTCAACATTATCATTTATAATGACTACCGGGCTAAACAGTATCATTATCACTGTTATCATTACCATCATCATCATTATCATCACCATCGTCATTAACATTATCATCGTCGTCGTCGTCATCATCGTCGTCGTCGTCATTATCATCATCGTCGTCGTCGTCGTCGTCATCATCATCATCGTCATCATCATCATCATCATCATCGTCGTCGTCGTCGTCGTCATTAACATTATCACCATAATTATCATAATCATAATCATCATCATCATTATCATCATCATCATCATCATGACTATTAAGGTGAGGCTTACAAGTAACTATCGCTCGTAATTCTACATCCACAGCATACTTATCACTCCGGAGACATTTTTCCGCCAGAAAAGAAGTAGGGACAGTTTTCTTCCTGAATAAAGTCGTATTACTGCGTACTACGAACTTGTATACGTATTTTCACTATACAAAATCTTGAGCTGAAAGCGTGTCATACCTGCCCATCCCCCCATCCCCCACCGCTGGTATCACTTCGACCCATGTGTCTCTCTGTCTCCGTCTCTCTGTTTCGCTTCAAGAAAATACAATCATTTCTTACCGATCGTGGTGTGTGTAAGTAGGAGATTTTTTCCCACAAACGATTGTCAGTAAACAGATCAAAAAGAAGAGCTAAAAAGTCTGAAACTAATCCAAGTGAAGGCCCGGAAATTAAACATTAAAAAGAAAAAAGACAAACAAACAAAGAAAGAAAGCAACCTTCCCCCTCCCCTGCCCCCGTAAAACAATCTATCTCTTGTCTGTCTGTCTCTGTTTTCCGTCTCTCTCTCTCTCTCATTCTGTGTGTGTGTGTGTGTGTGTGTGTGTGTGTGTGTGTGTGTGTGTGTGTGGACACGTGTGTGTATGTGTGTGTGTGTACACCTCTGTGTGTGTGTGTGCGTGGGTGTACACTGTGCATGCGTGCGTGCGTGTGTGTATGAGTGAATTTGCGTGTGTGTATGAGTCAGTTTGTGTGTGTGTGTGTGTGTGTGTGTGTGTGTGTGTGTGTGTGTGTGTGTGTGTGTGTGTGTGTGTGTGTAAGGGAGAGAGCTTTGTAAGTAGAAACTTAATATTTTTAAAATTTTGTTTCGGTACTTGACGGATTTTGTCCATAATGTAGTCGAAGATCCAGCCCTTCAGGAACTCTCGAACGCATAAAATTAAAAAGGTAGGACCCAACGTGAAAAGTTTTTGACAGTAATGACTTGGGCGTTGGCGTAGGCTTGACTGTGTAAGTTTTGAAATCACTGAGCCACTTTGTGTGACTACATTGAGAACTCGGTGTTTGATCCTAGTTCGTCTGTCCTCTAGTTATATCTTTTTCTGGTGTGTGCCCGTTCAGAGAGAGAGAGAGAGAGAGAGAGAGAGAGAGAGAGAGAGAGAGAGAGAGAGAGAGAGAGAGAGAGAGGGAGTGAGTTCAGACTTTTGATTTCAGATGGTTTATTCATATAGGCCACAGCCCTTAGAAGTTGAATGCGCGTAACTGTGCCTTCTCACAATCATATAATAATCATTAACGTTGTAGAGTAACAATAGTTCTACTTTTAAATATTTTGTAGGCCTACAAGTGCATACCAAATAAGTGGAAAGAGTATAACATACAGACATTCTATTCATATTGAAGACTTGTGGTCCTAGTAAATAGTTTATTCTAAATGAGACTCAAGAAATTGCTGTCTCTCTAAACTTAAAAACGCTTTGTAGGGAAATAAAACTAAATTACGAACAACTTTAGTGGCAGTTGATGATATCAGTAAAGTGAATTTAACAAGGAGGGTTCTCTATAATTTTTGAGCATATGTATTCTTCACGAACAGAATGTAGTACTGGACAACACAATACAAAATGAACTTTATTCTTTTTTGTTGTTATCAAAATGTTGCACAATGAACATAACCGATCACTATCACTGTGTACTCTATCTAAAATAATGAACTGTGACTTCTGACATACCTAACCTAAATCATGTCATTGTATGTTTCAGATGTCTATCCATATCTGTCTCTAAATGTGGTTTCAGATACTGCATATTAGGGAAAGTTTTGTGTATGTTATATCTCTCACTATTTTGAATATGTTCGTTCCATTCCTGCCACCTACTACAATCAGTTAAATGTGGACGAAAAACATAAGTGAATCGATTCAGTCTGTCAACATTTTGACTACCATACGACACGAGAGAGAGAGAGAGAGAGAGAGAGAGAGAGAGAGAGAGAGAGAGAGAGAGAGAGAGAGAGAGAGAGAGAGAGAGAGAGAGAGAGAGAGAGAGAGTTTCTATGGTTAGGTATGTGACCCCCTCCAAAAAAAAGTTTAAGGGTTTGTGTTGATATTCGTGTGCCTGATTTATGACAGCGCTCTGCTCTTGTTTCCCTATCGAGAAGGAGGGAAATGATTCTGTTAACACGGCTTGACCATTCTGTTGTTTTTTTTTCCCCTTGTTTCCGCGTTACTTTTTTTTCCACCCTTGTACCCCTGAAGGATGACGATCTTGTGGCTTACACAAAACACCGTAACTCAGTCGACGAGACAATACTGATAAAGAGATCAGTGCGTCACTAAAATCTATTCTCGTCCATGGACGCCGACGTCATAGGAGGGCGACCAACGAATGACGAAGCAACCGTGGTGTGCAGTACACTCGTCGCGGTTCCCGGATATTTTGCCTGACAGCTGATATAGATAGCGCTGCTTGTTGAACGGCTTGTTTCCGCTTCCGGGGGTCATCGCGGAAACTTCCTTCACCTCATTCTTCGGGCTGGTCGTCTTGGAGACTTTTTGCGGAGAGTGATATTTTTGATCTATTGCTAGTGTAGGATTTGTTGTTGTTGTTTTGTTCTTCTTCTTGTTGTTTTGTTCTTCTTGTTGGTGGTGTTTCTGTGTGCTGGCTTTGGTGACCTTTTTGATCTGTCGCCACTGTTGGATTTGTTGTTGTTGTTGTTTTGTTCTTATTGTTGTTGTATCTGTGTGCTGGCTTTGGCATTTCATTCGCTGTTGTTTCATGTCCAACACACTGTTTCATTCGACGGGAGAGAGGAGTGTATCTAGTCTGGAAGAGAGCTTTGAAAAACAGTGGTAAATGCATATTATATCGAAATTTCAAAAACGAATTTGGAATAGAGAAATACAACTCACAGTATCCAGATATTTATGTTTTCCTTTGATTAAATTTGGATACAGCTGTCACAAGCTTGAGATTGAACTGAATAAACGCAAAGAAGAAGATAGACAAAACAGAATGTGTGAGTTTTGTGATGACAACCCTTACGCGATGAGTTTCACTTCATTTTCCAATGTTCTAAATTCAGTGATGACCGATTGCAGTTTGTTCCACAAAAATATTTGTCAGTCAAATTAGTGTTCATGTTGTTCCTAGAAGGAAAAAAGATGAAATGAGCAAAATTTATCAGATTTTCTAATTTTATATAGTTACGTAATTTGAACATTTGACAATCATGTCGTAAAACATTTTCAGATGTACAGTTTTGTTTAGTCTGTTATAATTTTTTTCTGCTTCATGAGAGAGAGAGAGAGAGAGAGAGAGAGAGAGAGAGAGAGAGAGAGAGAGAGGGGGGGAGGGAAGGAGAGCACCAATACCCACAAATCCAAATATATATATAAAAAAAAAAAGGAAAAAAAAAAGAGCAAAGTTGGTAAGTATCTTACAGAGCGTCCACTCTCAGCAGGTGTACCTGCGATTAGTTTTTTCCAATAGCTCGAACATAGCATATGAAATCTGATTCAAATCAGTTCATAAAGATTTCAGTTTCAGTTTCTCAAGATGACGTCTCCGCGCTCAGAACGAATTCCATATGCGCTAACGTCATAGGTGCCATGTGTATGGTGACCGTGGCAGGCCCTGAGGCCCTACCTAGAGTATGTTTTACCTAGTCTATATTTTATACTGGTATTTTATCAGCATACCAATGGAATAATCCTGGTTACGTTAAGAGTGAGACGTGAATAGTCAAGTAAGTTTTACCTCTCTAGGTACAGCAATGCCAACAGTAGAGCGTGGTCGATCGGACCCAGGTCAACGGTGACGGGGCACTTAGCTTGACGACAGACCTACAGTGTAAGTTGGCTCATACAACCGTTCATCATTGCTGACACTCGTGAACGTGTTTTGCATACTTTGTGAGTATGGCCTTTGACCGGTCTTCGCGACAGTTGCAGGAATGAATTTTGGTCTTCTTGTTCTCTCTCTCTCTCTCTCTCTCTCTCTCTCTCTCTCTCTCTCTCTCTGTGTGTGTGTGTCTGTGTGTGTGTGTGTGTGTGTCTGTCTCTGTCTCTCTGTCTATCAGTCAGTCTGTCTGTCTGTCTCTGTCTCGCTGTGTCTCTGTGTGTGTCTCTGTGTGTGTCTCTGTGTGTGTCTGTCTCTGTCTTTCTGTCTGTCTGTCTGTCTGTCTGTCTGTCTGTCTCTCTCTCTCTGTATCTCAACTTCTGCGCTTCCTCTGTATATGTTGAACGCATACAGCTCATTCCGGGTCCACAACACACCACCACCAACCCCAGCTTCTTTCCCTGAAAGTTGGAAATCAATGACTCTCTGCAAAGTATATGTATACATTATAGTGGCTCAGCATGCGAGCTTCTTTCTATGAAAGGTAAGAAGCTTTATGGGGGTAGTTTTCTTTTTCACGTTTGATTCACGTATGACTTTGAAACGAAGAAAGAACTATGCCTTGACCATCTTGCTTGTTTTTAGGACTGATCTTTTTGTCTTTTTATCGCATTCATGTCTATAATTGTACAGAACTGGACTACATCGTTCTAGTCATGTCCTTACTAAAAAGTGTCAGATTTGAAACTTGCCCATTCTTTCAAAAAGTAAAATACGAAAGACAAACTGATAGCTTCTGGATGTTTTGTTTTTCTTTAAATTGGGCAGAGTAATTTATTTTATGTTTCTAAGGACCTTATTGGATGTTTGCGTGGTTTCTCAATGTGTACACACCTGAACTGGTGTCGGATGTGATGGCGGACATGAAAACGGTACTCCCAATTTTTTTATGTTGTCTTAGTAACATCATCCATCTTTCATTCCTCAGAAACTGACAGACTCCCAATTTTTATATGTTGTCTTAGTAACATCATCCATCTTTCATGAAATCCCCAGTTTCAGTCCTCTGTGCAATGGTAAGGTTTTCAGATGGGGGATGAGGGGGTGGGAAGTGGGTAAAAAGGGACCTATGCAACACGAAGTTGATACCACCAGCAGAATGTTGGAAATATTAAGATGGACAGCGAAGAGGCCTTTTTTTTTTCTGTTTTTCTTTTTTTTTATATTGCGAGCTGGGATTGAACTCGATATGTAAGATCTTGAGCCCTTGGTTTGATCAGAGGAACCAACCAGTCTGCAATGACACTGCAGTCGCAGAATGAGGCTTTTATCGATCTACACACATTTTCACAAAATGTGATTAACCCTTTGACTCTCGCACCCTATCCACCAACTGCAAAAACTTAAGCCTTTTCACTTCCTCACCCTATCCACCAGCTTTCTGCGGGAAGTTGGTGGATAGGGTGAGGGAGTCAAAAGGTTAAGTTTTTGCTTTGGTGGCATGATTAACAATATAGGATGCTGGTGGATTAGGTGCAGGAGTCAAAGGGTTAATGTCCACACTACAGACACACCATGTGATCTTCAACAAAGCGTTTTCATTTCAATAAGCACTCCGGTCCCAGTACTGAACCGTTTTCTCTCCTACGTAACCATTCGCGATTAACTAGTCGGAGATTTTTGATTCAGTCTCATTTTATAATAATAATAATTACAATATTCATATAGCGCAAAATCTTGATAAAATCAAATCTAAGCGCTGAAGCAGACACACACGCAAGCACGCACGCACGCACGCACGCACGCACGCACACACACGCACGCACGCACGCACACACACACACACACACACACACACACACACACACACACACACACACACACACACACACACACGGCTATAAATGGGGAGAAAGAATAAAAGCAATAAAAGCAAGAATAAAAGCAATGGAAAATTATAGAGAGCATAGCATATACAATTATATATTATAACCATGTGATTCCCCTCCGAGCGGAGACAGGCTGCAGAGGGGGGGGGGGGGGGGGGGGGGTTGAGTAAGGTTAGGATTTTATGCGGAGGAGAAAAGGTGAGTTTTGAGAGCGGACTTGAAGGAGACAAAAGTAGGTTGCTGACGGACTGAGAGAGGAAGTTTGTTCCAGGAGAATGGACCAGAAACAGAGAAGGCTCGTGGACCATAGGTATTGAGCTTAGTGCGTGGAAAGCGAAAAGTCAGAGGATCGGAGGCAGAGCGGAGGGTACGTGAGGGAACATAGATCTCAAGTAGGCTTGACAGGTAATCGGGGGCTGCGTTATTGAGGCTTTTGTAGCACATGGTGTCTAGTTTGTACTGTATGCGCTTTGATACAGGGAGCCAGTGAAGTTGTGCCAGGAGAGGAGATATGTGGTCAGCTTTTTTCTTTTTGAGTACAAGGCGTACAGCATTGTTTTGAATGCGCTGTAGGATGTGAATGGTGGAGGCAGGAAGACCAGACAGGAGTGAATTGCAATAGTCAATGCGAGACATTATGAAGGAGAGAACGAGTTTTGCAGTTGTTTCGACAGAGAGATACTTCCTGATCAGCCTTATACGATGGAGATGATAGTAGCAAGATCTGGCAGTTTGAGAAACAAAGTTGTTAATGGAGAGGGTAGAGTCAATGCAGACACCAAGGTTTTTAGCTGAATCAGAAATTGGGACTGATGTGTTACATAATGGGAGAGAAAGAGGAGGCAGCTGAGAAAGTTTCTGACGGGTGCCAATGAGGATAGCTTCTGTCCTGTCGTCATTAAGCTGAAGTTTGTTGAACGTCATCCAGTTCTTAATGTCTGAGTAACACTCAGTGGTGCGAGTCAACAGGCGCTGTATATTATCAGGTGAGTCACTGTCTTGAAGTTGGGTATCATCAGCATAGAAGTGGTGTTTTATAGAGTGGGAGTTGATGATGGTGGACAGGGGGGAGGTGTAAAGAGTGAAAAGAACAGGGCCAAGGACAGATCCTTGTGGAACACCACAGGTCAGGTATGCAGGTTGAGAGTAAGTGCCATTGATGAGAACAGTTTGTTTTCTGTTTGATAAATACGAAGTGAAAAAGGAGAGAGCAATGTCAAAGATGCCAAAAGTATGATGAAGTCTAGAAAGGAGAATACCATGGTCAGTGGTATCGAAGGCTGCAGACAGATCAAGGAGTGTGAGGAGAGAGACTTTGCCAGTATCAGTTGCAAGGAGGAGATTGTTGAGAATGTGTAGTAGGGCAGTTTCAGTGCTATGGCACTGGCGGTAGGCTGACTGGAAAGGATTGAGGAGATTGTTGGCAGACAGGTGAGAGTTCAGCTGGTTGAGGACGACTTTTTCAAGGAGTTTTGACAAGAAAGAGAGATTAGAGATAGGCCGGTAATTTTTCAGTTCATTTGGGTCTAAATTGTGTTTCTTGAGGAGAGGGTGAACAATAGCAGACTTGAAAGAATCTGGGACAGTTCCAGTTTGAAGAGAAGTGTTGATGATGTCAGTGATGAATGGGAGGAGAGTAGTGAGACAGTCGGAGTAGAGAGAACCTGGAAGAGGATCCAGTTCGCAGGTTTTGAACGACATGGATCTGATTGTGTTGAGAATTTCTTCTTGTGAGACTGGGGTAAAAGTAGTAAGAGGTGTGCCAGAGAAGAAAGGGTCAGGTGGGCATGGTTGACAGGGTGTCCTGTCAAGCCTGTCACGAAGAGTTTGTATTTTGGTGGTGAAATAGTTGGAGAATACAGATGGGAGTTCTTCATTTGTATGTTTTGTTGGGAGAGGTAAATCTTTTCGTGTGCCAAGGAGATGATTCATGGTTGTAAAGAGTTCTTTTGAAGAAGAGGCATTCAGGATTTTGGTTTGGAAATAGCTTGTTTTTGCTGATGCAATGAGGGTGGATACTTTTGTTTTAGAGGCTTGGAAAAGTTGCCTGTGTACAGTGAGTTTGGATTTTGTCAAGATAACGTCTCCACGCTCGGATTAAATTCCATACGCACTGACGTCACATATGCCATGTGACAGATAAGATTAAAGATGATAATGACATAAGCCTTACAGATGCCATGTGATAGATAAGATAAAAGATGATAATGACATAAGCCTTACAGATGCCATGTGATAGATAAGATAAAAGATGATAATGGCATAAGCCTTACAGATGTTATGTGATAGATAAGATAAAAGATGATAATGGCATAAGCCTTACAGATGCCATGTGATAGATAAGATAAAAGATGATAATGGCATAAGCCTTACAGATGTTATGTGATAGATAAGATAAAAGATGATAATGACATAAGCCTTACAGATGTTATGTGATAGATAAGATAAAAGATGATAATGACATAAGCCTTACAGATGCCATGTGATAGATAAGATAAAAGATGATAATGACATAAGCCTTACAGATGTTATGTGATAGATAAGATAAAAGATGATAATGGCATAAGCCTTACAGATGCCATGTGATAGATAAGATAAAAGATGATAATGACATAAGCCTTACAGATGCCATGTGATAGATAAGATAAAAGATGATAATGGCATAAGCCTTACAGATGCCATGTGATAGATAAGATAAAAGATGATAATGACATAAGCCTTACAGATGTTATGTGATAGATAAAATAACAGATGATAATAGCATAAGCCTTACAGATGCCATGTGATAGATAAGATAAAAGATGATAATGGCATAAGCCTTACAGATGCCATGTGATAGATAAGATAAAAGATGATAATGGCATAAGCCTTACAGATGCCATGTGATAGATAAGATAAAAGATGATAATGGCATAAGCCTTACAGATGCCATGTGATAGATAAGATAAAAGATGATAATAGCATAAGCCTTACAGATGCCATGTGATAAGATAAAAGATGATAATGACAAAAGCCTTATACCATGACAAGCCTTACAGATGCCATGTGATAAATAAGACAAAGATGAAAGATGATAGTGGCATAAGCCCTATACCTATGCATAAGCCTTACAGATGCTATGTGATAGATTAGATAAAAGACGATACAAGGCAGAAAAGATAAAAGATGATAATGGCACAAGCCCTATACCTGCCTTACGTGCTGGCAAGGTTTTGAATCCACAACCCCTGCGTTATGAGCTTGACGCTGTAACAGCTGAGCTAATAGGTCACTAAGGGCCAATAAAGTAAATATGGTCTGAATCCATCTATTGTTTCATTCTATAGGATCTTAGGCAGTTTACCTTGAGCACACCTTTTAGATTTTTTTGGCTTTGTATTTGTGTGTGTGTGTGTGTGTGTGTGTGTGTGTGTGTGTGTGTGTGTGTGTGTGTGTGTGTGTTTTTTTTGTTTTTGGGGGGGGGGGGGCATTTTCAATGTCACCTTAATGGTCACAGAAGCTAGGACACTTTTTACAATAGTATGATATTGACGATGAGGATGATAATCACATTGCTATGGCGTTCCATTGATGATTGAGACTAGGTGACAGGGTTGTACTGTACGCTTATCATAATAATTTATCCTGGCATCAACCAGGCCCGAGAGATACAGACACCTGCTGTGTGATCAGGAGGTTTGAACAAGACCGTCAATGGCGCGCCTGTGAAGTGGTTGAGAATCGATTGTATGGTCCCAGTCTTACCAGTGAGCCCATATCACTCTCAAATCCGAACAGGAGCCAGTACGGGCCGAAAATCCCTCAACAATATTGAAAGGACCGTTGGGGATTCGAACCCGCAACCTTCAAGTCGGTAGTCCGTTTCGCTAACCACTACACCACAATAAGTGGTTGAATCCAATTACATTTCATTAACAGACAGCGTGGTGGACATACATACATACAGACAGACAGGCAGACACATAGTCTTCCGTGTTATGCGATTAGATTAATCCCCTCCCTACACGCAGACGGACAGAATTCCTCTATGTCAGCATTAAATAATCTCTGTCAGCAGTAAACAATCTCCACCTTTCCTCCTTGTAAAGAGACATTATCGCCAGAACAGACACAGGGATTCATCAACCGGTCAGTTTGAACTCAAACCGGACTGTGCGTTGTCCATCCAAAGACGCAGAAGCGCCAGACATGATAAATTGCTGACTAAGTAAAATGTGTCGCTTTCTCCGGAATTACGCATACTGCTGAAGAGTTTGAAGATCGTTTTACCGAATTCCCGCACAATAAACAGAATTCAGCCAAATGATCAAGCCAAACTGAAAGTCTCCCATTCGTCTATGTACACCAGTAGAAAGCAAGCACAGAACAGAATCATCATCATCATCATCATCATCATCATCAAATGCCTTGTCACATGGCGTTGGCGATCATGGCCCTCCATATGCATTTGCCCCTTGCTGCCGCAAGCACATCTTCCACCCTGTCTGTCCCCAGCCACCCTGCAAGTCCGTCCAATATTTTTCCCAGTGTCTACCTGGTGTGCTGTCTTTCCCTCCAGCTTTCCTGTTGTGACCAGGTGCTCTAATTCCCCTTTCCTCATAAAATGGCCTCTAAATGTTGTCTGTATTTTCCTAATCTTCCTTATGAATGATCTTCTTGTGTCTGCCTCCACCAAGACTGTCTCGTTTGTTTTCTTTGCTGTCCATGGAACTTTCAACATTCTTCTTAGAAACCACATCTCCGCTGCCTCAGTCTTGTTCTGGCTTTGCTTGTTGACTGTCCACGCCTCACTACCGAACAGAATAAGACCAAGGACGATGCATCATAACACACATTGCGAGAAAGATACACAAAGAAAATAGAATGCTGCGTTCCTTGAACTTAGGAATTACATCCATTGTCTTACAATTTCATCACAGTACGATTTTGTTCACAGATATATATATATATATATATATATTATATTATAAATATATATATATATATATATATATATATATATATATATTGTGTGTGGCATGCAGGTTTGAAGTTAGTGATATCATGAAAAAAACAACTTCAGAATAGCTTAATTTTGTTTGCTTGTAACTGTCAGTTCTTTAGTGAATGAAAGAATGACAGTGTGCACTTTCCGAACTAAGTGCTTTTTGTCTCTTCATTATGCACTTTCCAAATCATTTGTTTTAGATGTCTTCACTCTAAACTTTACAAAGTAAGTGCTTTTGGTCTGTTTATTCTGCACTGTCCAAATAAGTCACTCGATTTCTTCATTTTACACTGTCTAAATTGAACGTTTTTGATTTCTTCATTCTGCGATTAGGAGAAAAACAATCATGGCTGACCTTGCTTTAGGTAATATCATGGAATCTTGGAGTAATTCAGGAATTATGATACGAAATATGATATAAAACTTAATCAGTTCACAAAGCCATTGATTTCTTATCGAGTATTTCATGAAAAATTAGTGTTGTGTTCATAATGTAAAAAGAAACGACAGAAAAAAGGAGGGGGAGGGATTTATTTGCGATTTGTAATATTGACTGTCTTGTAATCTTCTTTTTTAGATTTTCATTTTAAGTCGTAACATAAAAGAAACTACTTCAAATGATTTTGCCACAAACTTTTCAAGAAAACACCAGGTAGACATATACTAAAGCCAATAACGAACAAATAAACAAGCGTTTTACACCTTGTGACGGACACGGGTACCCAAGTGGGTAAATGTCAGACTCCCAGTTGGAAGGTGTGGGTTTGATCCGCCCAGACACTTCTGGTGGGTAAAAGGCTGGAGATTTTTTCCCGATCGCTCAGGCCAAGACGAGACAGTCTTGATGGAGGCAGACACAAGATCATTGATAAGGAAGATTAGGAAAAGACAGACAACATTTATAGGCCATTTTATTAGGAAAGGGGAATTAGAGCACCTGGTCACAACAGGAAAGCTAGAGGGAAAGAGAGCACCAAGTAGACCCACAGAAAAAATATTGGATTGACTTGCAGAGTGGCTGAGGACAAAGAAGGTGGAAGATGTGCTTGCGGCAACAAGGAATAGATACATATGGAGGGCCATGATCGCCAACGCCATGTGTCAAGGCGCATGATGATGATGATGATCAGGCCAAGATGTGTGCAGATGTGCCAGTGCCCGCACCCCCTTCGTGTGTATATGCATGCAGGAAGGTCCTTTATGCTCCCAGAGCTAGTGACGATCGTTTCGTTCTGCGTAGAACTCGTCAGACCTAAATGCCTTGGACAGCAGTTGAGAACTATGTTGCTATTGTTGTTTAAAGTCCAGCCGACTGCGTAGAGCCATATCAGGACTATAATCCCTTCAAAACATACAAAACTTCAATAGGAAAAAAAAAAAAATTAAGTACACATATCAATGCATTCATGCACATAATCTAAGGACGTACCCTGGTGTTGACCACTCCGTCCAATTTATCGCACAGGGTATTTAAAAAACACTCCTGAATACGTATTTAAGCATACCTAAGGACACCAAAACATATACAAAAAACAGGCATAAATTACCTAAAACTGCTTCTGCATGTCTCACCTCCCTAGAGCCAAAAATGCACTTAATACGTGTACCCAATTTTCAGTCCAAAATACATGTACCCAACTATCAGTCCCAAAAGAAATTATGTAAGGCTTTATCGAACGCATACGGATGAATAGACAAGCAAGGCAGAAAATGATATGTAGAAATGTCAGAAAGCAAAGGAACAAGGCAGAAACAAAGAGAGTGACAGAAAAGAGGATATTTCTAGCACAGAATTTCCAGAAGTTGGGGATACTATTTAAATTGAAAAAGCTCCCGTATCCCCACAGGGGGAGGTGGAGAGCAACGTGAGCACATATGCACACACTGAATGAGCCGCTTAACCCTTTGACTCCCGCACCATGTCCACCAGCATCCTGTATTGTCAGGAAGCTGGTGGATAGGGTGAGAGTCAAAGGGTTGTTTTTGCAGTTACTGCATGGAGCGCGGGAGTCAAGGGTTAATTAAACATCAGGTAGCAGCTCCCCGGACATGAAGAGTGTTGACCAAACTGACAGTGACTAACCAACCGAACACTCGGGAAGACACAAAATTAATTCCGATCAGTAGAAGTAGTAGCTACTTTTGACCGAGTCTTTGTTCTCACTTTTGGGGAGAGGAGGGGGGGGGGGGGGGCACATAAACAACTCACAGGAAAAATGCTGCTACATTCTTTACGTATTAGTAAGTTTGAAAGTAAAACCAGTCGCCGTGGTGTGGTAGTTGGTGCAACAGACTACCGACTGGGAAGTTGTGGGTTTGAATCCCCAAAGTCCTATCAACCAGTTGTATTAAAACGCCGAGTGTACGACGCATGCATTTACATATGGAGCCGAAACATGGAACCTGACGAAAACGTCAGCTCCTAAAAGTGCGAACCATGCAAAGGGCCCACGAACGGATCATGATGGGAATCACCTGGAAGGACCGGAAAACGGCGGCATGGGTGAGAGGAAAAACGAAAGTCCAAGACATACTAGACACAGTTTGTGAACGAAAGTGGAACTGGGCTGGTCATGTCATTAGGAGATCTGACAACAAATGGACCACCAAAGTGACGCACTGGACCCATCAAAGCCAAAAAAGGAACAGAGTTCACCAGAGAACCAGATAGCGAGACGATCTAGAAAAGTTCGACAAACAATGGACCAGAACAGCAGTTAATCGGCGACAGTGGCGTGCGATGAGGAAGGCTTACGTCCAACATCGTCATCATCAAGTGCCTTACCACATGCTGTTGGCGATCATGGCCTTCCCTCTGTTTCTATCCCTTGTTGCTGCAAGCACATCTTCTACCCTCTGTGTCTTCAGCCACTCTGCAAGTCCGTCCATTATTTTTTCCCCGGGTCGACCTGGTGCTCTATTTTCCCCCAGGTTTCCTGTTGTGACCAGGTGTTCCAATTCCCCTTTCCTCATAAAATGGCCTATAAATGTTGCCTGTCTTTTCGTAATCTTCCTTATGAATTGTCTTCTTGTGTCTGCCTGCATCAAGACTGTCTCATTTGTTTTCTTTGCCCAACAACGGACCCAAAACAAGCTGAAGTGAAAAGTGAAGTGAAGTGAAGTGAAGTGAAATCCTATCAAAAATCATTGTGGAGTTTTTGGCTACAGTTAGTAGTAGCGTATGCTGGATTCCGCTGCCACATCTGTTTTCATCACAGTGGTAGGGGTTGACATGCATTATTTGCCTTACATGTGTCTGCCTGCCTTTGTCTGCCATGCTTTTGTGAAGCACCTAGGGCTCTTATGAGGCGCTGCAACGTAGTTCTTTCTTCTTCTTCTTCTTTTCTTTGTCGTCTTCTTCTTCTTTTTTTTGTTCTTGTTCTTCGTCTTCTTCTTCTTCGTCGTCCTTCCTTCTGTTTTTTCGTCCCTCTTCTTGTTCTTCGTCTTCTTTTTCTTTTTCTTGTTCTTTTTCTTGTTCTTCTTCTTCTTATTTTTTCTTGTTCTTCTTCTTCTTCTTATTATTATAAGTAGTTGTTGTAGTAATAGTGGAAGAAGTAGTAGTAGTAGTATGATACACACAGACACACGCCGCAAGTCAATCTGAACTGTTCTCGTTTTTAAAGAGGAGCGAAAAGAAAAACAAAGAGGGCGGAGGGGACGGTTGTGCGGGGAGAGGTGGGCAGCAGAATCCAGCACACGGTACTATTTCAGTAGCAAGGGATTTTCCCCCAGCCGGCCATCAACCGTTGTCGACTACGTCAGAGCATTCACAGCCAACACAGTACTGCACGGAAACGTACAAGTTTCCGCCAGTGTCGTTGTCAGGATAAAAAATCGGTGCGGATTTCCCCTACTCCCCCCCCCCCCCCCCCCTTACCTCCTTCCCCCCTCCACCCCTCCACTTATTTATCTGTGTCCGTCATATTTTGCATGAGTGCTGTTTATCTTGCAGAAATGCGGGGCCGCGCAGCCACAGTGTGACCGGCTTAGAGAGAGATACTAGTAACACTGACAGTATGCAGATGAGGGGCTTGCCTTGGTCGCAGTAGATCTCAGACGGTATATGATGACTGCTTGTCTTCAGCCGGCAACTATTCTCATGCCAAGTTGATAGATAATAAGCAAGCGATCTTTATTTGTTGATTTAAAGAAGAACCATAATTAATGTTTAACCCCCGTGGGGATGCCGATTTTTTTTTTGTATAAATAGTATCCCCACCTTCTGGAAATTCGGTGCTCTCTTTGTTTCTGCCTTGTTCCTTTGCTTTCTGTCTTTTCTTTCTATCATTTTCTGCCTTGCGGGTGCATTCACCTGTATGTGTTTGATATAAGTCTTACGTACTTTTTCTTAGGATTGATGATTGAGTACATGTATTGGGTGCATTTTTGGTTCTAGGGAGGTGAGATATGCGGAAGTGATTTTAGGTCATTTAGGCCTGTTTTTATGTATGTTTTGTTGTCCTTAGGTACGCTTAAAATTTGTATTCAGGTATTTTTTGTAAATCACCTGTTCGAGAAATTGGACGGAGTGGTCAACGCCAGGGCATGTCCTTAGATTATGTGCGCGAATGCATTGATATTTGTACTTATTTCCTTTTCCTTTTTTTTCCCTGTTGAAATTTTGTATGTTTTGAAGCAGTTATAGCCCCGACATGGCTCTACGCAGTCGGCTGGGTTTTAAACAACAATAACAATAGCTATTAATGTTTAAAGCCCAGCTCATTGTGCAGGGCCGTATCAGGGCCATAACCATCTCAGAACACAACAAAACACCTCTTTGATAACGGAGAAACAGAAAACATCTGGAAAAGAAAATTAAGAATACATATCAGTGCCTTCGCGCACATAGCACATAGATATGATTCTGGCGAGGGGCATTGACCATTCCGCCAAATTTATCAACAGGAGGTTAGGATAAAAAAAATGAGTACAAGTGTACAAGCATAACTGAGTACACTGAAAAAAAAACATATAAAAGGTGACCCAAATTCACTGAATTTGCTCACATTTCTTTGGATCCAAAAATGCAGTTAATGCATGTACCCAGTTATCTATCCCAATAACAGGGATGTAAGGCTTTATAGAACACATACAGATGAATGGTGTCCAAGGTTGTCATAGCCGAGGGGTGGCAATGGGGACAAGCTCCCATTGTCTATAAAATGCCCCTCACGGCGCGCGTCTCCAACAGCCTCTGACAACTAAGTCCAGCTCCTAGCCTGCTCGTGTGGCTTAGATATAAGCCCGGCGGAACTGCTACTACTGATAGGAGAAGGGGTGAAGGCGGGTTACTGGCGCCTGAAAACCAGTGCTTTGGGTAGATGGGGCTCATCAGTCTGGGAAGACAGCTCATCTAAGAGAAGGAAAACTCTGATTTCAAACCTCCGCTGCCTTGCGGCCATACCCACTCATAGGAAAGGCTTCGGGAGTCAACCCTGAGGAAAAATCCGGAGCTGGAGTCCCCAAGGCAGTCCGAGGCTGTATACAGCAACGTTCTGGCAACTCCTGCGACGGCACTGGAACCATGTGTATCGGCGCTTGCCTTTCCAATGGACCATTCCAGCGACGTGGAGAGGGGGGGTCTGCTGCATGGGTAACAGCTTGCCCTCCACACTTACTTACCCAGGCCTTGCGCTCTGGAGAGGTCACTCCAGCTTCGCTTTGTAGCGTCGACTAAACACGGGAAGTAGCAGTTTACCGGTTTTAAGTCTGCATACTCAATTGGCGTAGAGTCAGACGCCAGGGGCTGCTTCCGACGGTGGGAGAGGTCATCGCATCTCACTGGGCAGCTACCGCCCGCCTTAAGCTGGGCAGCCCCCAGCCAGTAAGGTGCTGCCCCGCCACGGTCCGTTAGCCTCACTGGGTGCGTGGGGTTTAGGGTGAAAACCGACAAGCGGATCGACAACTGTGCACCAGGCAACAGAAAAACGAAGACTCCCGCCCTGAAATTGGGCACATGGAACGTAAGGACAATGACACCAGGCTTTTCTGACGATCTGCAAGAAGTAAATGATGCTCGCAAGACAGCCGTCATCGACAGAGAACTGAGCAGACTGCAGATGGACATCGTCGCCCTTCAAGAAACCAGGCTCCCAGAAACAGGATCTGTGAGGGAGAGAGACTTCACCCTGTTCTGGCAGGGCAAACCATCAGACGAGGTCAGAGAACACGGCGTGGGATTCGCAGTTAGAAACAGATTATTGGGATCCATAACCCCACCAGCAGAAGGAACAGAGCGAATCCTGTCTCTCCGACTCCAAACTACCTCAGGACCAGTCAGTCTAATCAGTGCCTACGCACCAACTTTGGCATCCACAGCAGAAGCAAAAGACAAGTTTTATGACGACCTCAGTGCTGCTATAAGGAGAATTCCTGACAGAGAACTACTGTTCATCGCCGGCGATTTCAACGCCAGAGTGGGTGTCGATTACAATTCCTGGCCCACCTGCTTGGGTCAGTTCGGCACTGGGAAAATGAACGAGAATGGCCAGCGCCTGCTAGAGCTCTGTTGTCATTATGGGTTGTGCGTCAGTAACACCTTCTTCAACACGAAGCCTCAGCATCGAGTCTCCTGGAGACACCCGCGATCCAAACACTGGCACCAGCTCGACCTGATCCTCACCAGACGTGTCAACCTTTCTAGCATCAAGATCACTCGCAGCTACCAGAGCGCCGATTGTGACACTGACCACTCTTTGGGTGTGCAGCAATGTGAAGCTCTGCGCGAAGAGACTGCACCGTACGAGAAAGGAGGGCCGACCTCGCATTGACACCACAAAACACGCGATCAAAGAAAAGTGGAGGAGTTTGCGCGTGTGTTGGAGGATTCTCTCCCTGGCCCACCCACTGCAAACGCCCAAGACCGATGGGAACACTTCAGAGATGCTGTCTACAATGCCGCCATGTCTACATTTGGCAAAAAGACCAGCAAGTCAGCTGATTGGTTCGAAGCCCACTCAGAAGAAATGACACCAGTCATCGAGGCCAAGAGAAACGCCTTGACAGCATACAAAAGCAATCCCAGTGAGCAGAACCTCCAGGTTCTCCGCGCTGCTCGCAGCAAAGTCCAGCAGTGTGCCAGACAATGCGCCAATGGCTATTGGCTTCAGCTTTGCTCCCAGATTCAGATTGCGGCTGACACAGGCAACATCAAGGCGATGTATGAAGGCATCAAGCAGGCATTGGGCCCAACGCAAAAGAAAACTGCCCCTTTGAAATCAGCTACAGGGGAGGTGATTCAAGACAGAGAACAACAGATGGAGCGCTGGGTAGAACACTACACTGAGCTATATGCAAGGGAAACTGTAGTCTCAGAAGACGCCCTGAATGCCATAGAGTGCCTACCAGAGCTGGAAGAGCTTGACAGAGAACCAACCATAGATGAGCTCAGCGAAGCCCTGGACTCTCTTGCCTCTGGCAAGGCACCAGGGAAAGACGGTATTCCCGCCGAAGTACTGAAGTGCTGCAAAGAGACACTCATCACCGAGTTGCATGAAATCCTCTGCCTCTGTTGGAGTGAAGGCGAAGTACCACATGACATGAGGGATGCTAACGTCGTCACACTGTACAAAAACAAAGGTGACAAAAGCGATTGCAATAATTATCGCGGCATATCCCTCCTCAGTATCGTTGGGAAAGTCTTCGCACGAGTAGTACTGAAGAGACTCCAGGTACTCGCAGAGCAAGTCTACCCTGAATCGCAGTGCGGGTTCCGTGCCAACAGATCCACTATAGACATGATCTTCTCCCTCAAACAACTTCAGGAGAAATGCAGGGAGCAAAGGCAGCCACTCTTCGTTGCCTTCATAGACCTCACAAAGGCCTTCGATCTGGTCAGTAGGGATGGCCTCTTCAAAATCCTTCCCCAAATTGGATGTCCACCCAAACTTCTCAGCATCATCAGATCCTTCCACGAAGACATGAAAGGCACCGTCGTCTTTGACGGTTCAACATCAGCTGCCTTCAACATACGGAGCGGAGTGAAACAGGGTTGCGTCCTGGCTCCCACCCTGTTTGGAATCTTTTTTGCTGTGATGCTGAAACACGCATTCGGTCCTGCAGCTGAAGGCATATACCTCCGAACCAGGACAGACGGTAAGCTCTTCAACCTCTCCAGACTAAGAGCCAAGACCAAAGTCCAGCTGAGGTGCCTGCGTGACTTCATCTTTGCAGACGACGCGGCAGTAACCGCCCACTCAGCTGAGGACCTACAGCAGCTCATGACTCGCTTCAGCGATGCCTGCCAAAACTTTGGGCTTACCATAAGCTTGAAGAAAACACAGGTCATGGGACAGGATGTTGACTCTCCCCCAGCCATCAGCATCAATGACCATGAACTGGATGTCGTCCATGACTTTGTTTATCTGGGCTCAACAATCTCAGACACCCTCTCACTTGACATAGAGCTCAACAGGCGCATCGGCAAGGCAGCTACCACCATGACCAGACTGACGAAGAAAGCATGGAACAACAGCAAGCTGACTGAGCACACAAAAATCCAGATCTACAGAGCCTGCGTCGTGAGCACCCTCCTGTATGGCAGCGAGTCCTGGACTTTGCGTGCCCGACAAGAGCAAAAGCTCAATGCTTTTCACATGCGTAGCCTCCGACGCATTCTAAACATCACCTGGCAGGACAAGGTCCCGAACAACACTGTCCTGGAAAGAGCTGGATGCACCAGCATGTACACGCTGCTGAAACAGAGACGCATGCGCTGGCTTGGCCATGCCGTGCGCATGGACGACGGACGGATCCCCAAAGACCTCCTCTATGGAGAACTGGTGCAGGGAAAACGTCCCACAGGCAGACCACAGCTGCGATTCAAAGACGTGTGCAAGAGGGACCTAAAAGCCTTGAATATCGACAAAGACAACTGGGAAGCAACAGCCCTCGAACGGTCAGCCTGGAGACAGACTGTGCAGAAAGGTCTCTCCAAGTTCGAAGAGACACTCGCTCAGCGGCACGAGGAAAAGAGAACGAGAAGAAAGGCTGCAGCCCAGGCAGACAGACCAGCGTCAGACTTCATCTGTGCCCTCTGCCACAGGGACTGTCATTCCCGCGTCGGACTGGCCAGCCACACCCGGCGCTGCACCAGAATAGGCACCCAGAGCGCAACTCCATAGTCTTCCGAGACTGAAGGACGCCTATGACAGATGAATGAACCATCAAGACAGAAAATGATAGGAAGAAATGACAGAAAACAGAAGAGCAAGGCAGAAAAAAAGAGAGTGACAGAAAAAAGGAAATTTCTGGCACAGAATTTCCAGAAGAAGGGGATTCTATTTACAATGAAAGAACCCCCGGCATCCCCACAATTTTTTGGAGTCCATGATTGTATCATTTAAACCAAACTGACGTGGAGATATCATAACTGGATCAATGGCTCTGTGAAATGAACCGGATTGAACTGTCGGATCTGGAGTCCACAGCTCTCTCATTTAAGCCAGACTGAACTTGAGATTTCAGATCTGCAGTGCATCATCATCATCATCATGTGCCCTGACGCATGGCGTTGGCGATCATGGCCCTCCACATGTATCTATCCCTTGTCGCTGCAAGTACATCTTCCACCCTCTTTGTCCTCAGCCACCCTGCAAGTCCATCCAATATTTTCTCCCTGGGGCTACTTGGTGCTCTCTTTCCCTCCAGCTTTCCTGTTGTGACCAGGTGCTCTAATTCCCCATTCCTCATAAAATGGCCTATGAATGTTGCTTGTCTTTTCCTGATCTTCCTCATCAGTGATCTTCTCGTGTCTGCCTCCATCAAGACTGCCTCGTTTGTTTTCTTTGCTGTCCATGGAACTCTCAACATTCTTCTTAGAAATAACATCTTAGTTGCCTCAATCTTGTTCTGGCTTTGCTTGTTGACTGTCCATGCCTCACAACCGTATAACATTCTTGATTCTATATAACATTCAAGAACTCTCTTCTTGATGTTAATCGATGGGCATTTGTTGGTAAGAATGCTTTTTGTCTTCTTGAATGCTGTTTTGGCTTGGCCGGTTCTGCTGGCTGTTTCTGATGTGCATCTGCCGTCTGGTGAGATGACCGTTCCCAGATATTTAAACTTATCAACCTGTCTCAGAGTTGTGCCATTTGCTGTTATTTTGCATGGCGGGATTTGATGGGGTTTTTTTTTTTTTTTTTTTACTGATTACCATGACTTTCGTCTTCTTGCTATTTAACTCCAACCCTTTATATTTTGCTTTCTATTTCTATTATATTCACAAGGGCAGTGCAGGGATCTATAAACCGAGTCTGCCATCTCACTAAAAAGAGGACAGAAGAAAAACAGATGAAGCGGGAAACAGGGAGAAGGAGGATGACCTATAGGATGGAGGGCACAGCACTGGACTGGTTATGTGACTAACCTCGGTCAAAATCCGTCGGTAAGTGACCGAGAAATCCTTTCTGACACTTGTAAACATGTTTTGCGTAGTTGTAAAACTGGCTTAGCGATGCCAGACACGGACATTAATCAAAACACTTGAGGAAAAGACTACACTGTCTACAGGCTGTGAGATTAGGTGTTTCTGAAGAGAATCAGACAATCCGTAAAGTGACATGATAACACGTAGAAACGAACTGATCCGAGAAATGCGTACGCTCTTTCGTACCTCTGGGAAAATCAGGATGTGGGTTGTATAAAGTCTTTTACAAAAACTTTCAAACAAAGATCAGTTGATTGTTGATGGCAAAATTGGGATTATCATATCAATACTAGTGATGTTTTTGTACAATACAGAAAGTTTAAACAGTCGCATGAGGTAGAAGCATACTTGTTGTTGGACTTTAACAGATTAAATATGTGTTCACAAGATTTAGGTTTGGTATGTCTGACTTATCATTGCATAGATTAAGATACAGAAGACTGATAAAGAGGGAACGAAATGCCCATTAAGTAACAGTGTTACTGAAAATGAAATTCACTTTATTCTTGTTGTCCAGCCCTTGAGGATCTGAGACGCCTGTTAATTCAGCCAAAGTACTACTATAAACCAAATGATTTCAGATTGATAATGCTCATGGCTTAAAAAAAAAAAATAAATGAGCGTACAATCAGAAATCTGGCAACATACATCTATAATGCTTCTAAGAGAAGATAGTTTGCCTTACCAAAAGTTAAATTCTTGTGATGTGTGTCTGTCAAACCTA
Organism: Monoplex corrugatus; assembly: GCA_030674185.1. NCBI lineage: Eukaryota > Metazoa > Mollusca > Gastropoda > Littorinimorpha > Ranellidae > Monoplex > Monoplex corrugatus. Next base: position 17,180,756 of record JAPXFY010000035.1, read on the forward strand.
TTTATATGTTTCTATTGTATTATTGAAGTTTGACCGTGAGTCCTATATTGTATTTCTTCCAAAATATTTGAAGTATGCATTGTCCAAGAACGAGTATGTATTACATTTTGTGTTTGTGTAATGTTTATAATGTGTTCACACTCCTGCAAGTGGGGCTTTGACCTTACTGAATAATTTCTGATTCTGATTCTGATTCTGATTCTCTCAATTTCTTTGCGGCCCATGTACCCATTA
>JAPXFY010000035.1:17185989-17188489 GCA_030674185.1 Monoplex corrugatus
TGTCAAGGTGTTTGTGTATGTATGTGCGTGAGCAGGCGTGTATGTGTGTGTGTGTGTGCGTGTGTGTGTGCGTGCGTGCGTGCGTGCATGCGTGTGTATGCGTGTGTGTGTAGCGCGAGCGTGTGTGTGTGTGTGTGTGTGTGTGTGTGTGTGTGTGTGTGTGTGTGTGTGTGTGTTTTTTCGTTCGCTATCTCTCGTGACCAGTCCTTGGGAGGTCGACAGTCAGACTACTACGTAGGACCTACGACCTCCATTCTTGTCGTACAGAGGACAAAATAAAACATCACATGTCAGGTCCCTGAACTGCTGTGTCATGATCGGAATACATGTTTCAATGTCACACCATCACACGCGTTCTCTTTTATGAGTATCACGTCCCCGTCCCTCCCCCCCCCCCCCTATAGTGCCCAGTGTTACAAAAAGTATTACGTTAACTAAACACAAAGCCAAAAGCAAGTGTGACTGTCCGCGTTCAAGGAAACAGGAACCAGAAAAAAAAAAAGAAAAAAAAAACACGAAAAAATATTAAGAACGTGTATTCAATACAAGACTTACAAGTACAAGTCTTGTTGTATTGAATACACGTTCTTATTCTTTTTTCGTGTTTTTTTTCCTGGTTATTCTTGTTGTATTGAATACACGTTCTTATTCTTTTTTCGTGTTTTTTTTTCTGGTTATTCTTGTTGTATTGAATACACGTTCTTATTATTTTTTCGTGTGTTTTTTTCTGGTTAGTCTTGTTGTATTGAATACATGTTCTTATTCTTTTTTCGTGTGTTTTACTGGTTAGTCTTGTTGTATTGAATACATGTTCTTATTCTTTTTTCGTGTTTTTTACTGGTTAGTCTTGTTGTATTGAATAGACGTTCTTATTCTTTTTTCGTGTTTTTTACTGATTAGTCTTGTTGTATTGAATACATGTTCTTATTCTTTTTTCGTGTGTTTTTTTCTGGTTATTCTTGTTGTATTGAATACACGTTCTTATTCTTTTTTCGTGTGTTTTTTTCTGGTTAGTCTTGTTGTATTGAATACATGTTCTTATTATTTTTTCGTGTGTTTTTTTCTGGTTAGTCTTGTTGTATTGAATACATGTTCTTATTCTTTTTTCGTGTTTTTTTCTGGTTATTCTTGTTGTATTGAATACACGTTCTTATTATTTTTTCGTGTTTTTTTTTCTGGTTAGTCTTGTTGTATTGAATACATGTTCTTATTTTTTTTCGTGTTTTTTTCTGGTTAGTCTTGTTGTATTGAATACATGTTCTTATTCTTTTTTCGTGTTTTTTTACTGGTTAGTCTTGTTGTATTGAATACGCGTTCTTATTCTTTTTTCGTGTTTTTTTCTGGTTATTCTTGTTGTATTGAATAGACGTTCTTATTATTTTTTCGTGTTTTTTTCTGGTTATTCTTGTTGTATTGAATAGACGTTCTTATTATTTTTTCGTGTTTTTTTCTGGTTATTCTTGTTGTATTGAATACACGTTCTTATTATTTTTTCGTGTTTTTGTTTCTGGTTCCAAAACACGAAGCGCATTTTTCTTTCTTTCGTGTCATTTTTTTTAACTAAAATCATAACAAGTACTAGTTCATTAGCTCTGCATATTTCATTTTAGCGTCTGTTCACCAAAAGTGCATTTAGGCAACCAACCAACCAACCAATCAACCGACCAACCAGTCAACCAACCGACAGACCAACCAACTAACCAACTGACAGACCAATCAACCAACCAACCGACAGACCAACCAACCAAACAACCAACAAATCAACCAATCAACCAACCAACCTTCCAACCAAACAACCAACCAACCGACCGACCAACCAAACCAACCAGCCGACTGACCGACAGACCAACCAACCAACCAACCAACCAACCAACAAACCAACCAACCAACCAACCAACCAACCAACCAACCAACCAACCAACCAACAACCAACCAACCACAGAAGGCTACTGGCTGGATCAGATTGATCCAATGTATGAAATAAAGAAAAAACAGTTATGGCGGTACAGAAATAGCAGTGGGTGCGATTGCGATAACCAGTGTTTTCATCTCTATATTGAACAAGTCGAAGATTTCTTGAAATGAGAACGAATGACCTTTACAAACATAAGACTGATAGTAAGTGACAGAAAACATGGTATTATTCGGTGTTGACGAATATATGCACACATATTCCATACTTGATTTAATTGTCTTTCTTGTTGGAAAAAAAAAGCACATTTTCAATTTCAAATTTGAAAAGACTCAACCGCACATGACCTCTTTCAAAAGATGTTTTGTCACGAAATATCACTTGGAAGACTACAGTGCAACACTGACGTAGAACTTGTACACCTTTAGAACTAAATGGCTGCAATACTTACCATTCACCCTTTGACCCCTGCACCCTATCCATGAGCCGCAAAAACTTAACCTTTAACTGCCCTCACCTTATCCACCAGTTTCCTGCAGGAAGCTGGTAGATGTACAGGGTGCGGGGGTCAAAGGGTTAAGGAACCGA
>JAPXFY010000035.1:17193489-17230989 GCA_030674185.1 Monoplex corrugatus
AACGGCCATGTTCATCCCAGTGGGTTTCACCTTTCTGAGAAGGGCGTGGAACAGTAATTCTTTAAAGACAGTAACATAGAAACAGCAGCAGCAGCAGCAGCAGCAGCAGCAAAAAAGAAGTGTACGGGGCATTCTCCATGCAGAGAGAGGCGGAAATAAAGTCCCGCAGAGATCAGACCCTACTTGCAAAGCTGAAGTCGGGTCACCACCCTTTGCTGCGGGCCTGTAAACATAGGATCGACTCAACAACGGATCCAGTGCGTCCCCTGCGCAACGAGGAGGAACAAGACTGGCACATCGGATCCAAAGATGCCCCGCAACCGAGTACATACGGTGGCAATTATTCGGGGAGGACAGCGGGAGGCTGGAGTGCCTCACCAAGTATCCCGTGAAGGCGGTGGATCTGGCAAGGAGAATGCTCCTCGGATCTCGACAACAGCATGCAATGATGTCGCCCATTTCCACACAACACACACAACAACAACACCAGAAACAAAACAGCTGGGATTGAACTCAAGATACCAAATCCTGAGTCCAAGGCTCTATCAGAAGATCCAACCTGCCCGCGTTATAAAACAGTCTGTGACCCACTTCAATGCTGAACTCACTAGCTCTGTGTCACAGGTAAGAATGTAGGTGACTGGTAGTGTCTTCCAGTTTATGCAGGTACATGAAGATCTGGCAGTTGATCATTCTTCTCCGAGATAGAATACACAGATCTGCAGTGATCATTTTTCTCCGAGATAGAATACACCATCCAGTCAAACGAAAACGATCCTTTATTTGAAGAACGTAGAAAACATAACAGGAACTGGGTAAATATTTCACACATCCGATGCACCACTCCTAGTTTGCAGAATTCTTCTTCTTCAGCCTTCAGCAGCAACTGCACGAATCTGCAGCGACTTCTCTATCTCTGACAACAGGCTTACACTTCAATTGTTTTGATCGCTCTTCTGTCGATCCACAGTCACGCTTTATTCATAACACCATGGAAAGTTCAAGAATATTGTCGGCTTTTCCCTAGATTTTCAGCCAGTCATAGCCGCATTCTCGAACCGTCCCTTTCTAGAATATTCTGTAGTTTTAGTCAATCATTGTACGATTAAATTTGTTTACGATTTCCGGAACATTCTAGAAAGATCCTTGTGATTTCTATATTGTTCCAAAGGATTCTATATATTTCCATACAACAAAATCGAACTTAAACATATATTTTCAGTGTTATCATAAACCGAAACAAATTTTCTTGATTCATTATCAAGTGAATCACAAACCAATCTTCAAGAACGAACAGCGGAGAGTAGCTGAATCGACAGATATTTTGACGTCACACTTCTCTTATCGGCATCCGCACTCTCTTTCTGTCTGTCTCTCTCTCTCTTCTGTCTCTCTCTTTTTTTTTCTTTTTTGTTGTTGAAATGTAACACTGTGCTATGGGCGTGGTATTCTAACACCTGAGCTAAGGGCAAAAACTGTGTACCAACCGAGGGTTGAACCTACAGCCCTGCGTTTCGAGCATGGCACTCTTAACACCTGGGCCCATGGACATGATAAGACATCATCATCATCAAGTGCCCTGCCACATGGCGTTGGCGATCATGGCCCACCATATGTATCTATCTCTTGTCGCCGCGAGCACATCTTCCATCCTCTCTGTCCTCAGCCACCCTGCAAGTCCGTCCAATATTTTCTCCCTGGGTCTACCTGGTGCTCACTTTCCATCCAGATTTCCTGTTGTGACCAGGTGCTCTAATTCCCTTTCCCCATAAGATGGCCTATAAATGTTCCTGTCTTTTCATAATCTTCGTTATCAATGATTTTCTTGTGTCTGCGTCTATCAAGACTGTCTCGTTTGTTTTCTTTGCTGTCCATGGAACTCTCAACATTCTTCTTAGAAACCACATCTCGGCTGCCTCAGTCTTGTTCTGGCTTTGCTTGTTGACTGTCCACGTCTCACAACCGCATAACATTATTGGTTATGTATGTATACATACATACATATGAATAAACAATAACTGTGCCAATCATAATAATATTATATTAATATCAGAAAGTACGTGAAACCTGGTTTTTGATAGCAAATTAAGACTTTCTAAACAGATTACACAACTCAACCAAATATGACTAACTGTTCCGTTTTTCCCCTTCCATGCATGAAATCGTAGAGAAAATAAGAAGATATGACAAATTGGACGAAATGGTAAATGCCAGAGGCATCTCCTCAGATTATGTGCACGAATGCTTTTATATGTATACTTAATTTTCATTTTCATTTTTTCTCCCGTTGAAATATTGCGTATGTTTTGAAAAGGCTATAGCCTTAATATGGTTCTACGCAATCCAAAACAAGTGTGACTGCCCGCATTCAAACAAACAGGAACCAGAAATTTTTTTTTTTAAAAACCCACGAAAACTGAATGAGAATGCGTATTTAATACAACAAGACAAGACAGGCGCAAATTGTCGGCCAACTGGCCTTTGTCAAGCGTAAGACCACAAACAAACAAACACCAGATACAAAAATAAGAAGAACAAGATTGAAACTTCCCCGCTGCTCCATCCACTGGACTTACGCTTGACAAAGACCTGTCTTGTTGTATTAAATACACGTTCTTATTCTTTTTTCGTGTTTTTTCTTTCTGGTTCCATGGCTCTACGCAGTTGGCTGGGCTTTAAACAAAAATAACAATAACAATAAAAATAACAATAACAATAACAGACATAGAATCAAGAAAAGAAGGAAGCAGCAAAACCAGCCAAGGAAGGTGGGGAAGACACGTCAACTATCGCAATGATTTTTATAGTGCCAGATCTTATACACAAATCAAATTAAAGCTGGCACTCTCATCATTAACCAAAGCATTCACCCGCAGTGACAAACATTCAAGGGTACAAAACAGACACACACAGGAAGGTTAGGACAGGAGGGGAATACAACAAAAGGGTGGGCTTACAGAGGGGGGAAATCACTGCTTGACAAAAGGTATGTCTAAACAGGTAGTATCAGAAACATAGTGAAGAAGTCCAGCAGCGATGCACATTCGGATGTGATCACAAAGATAAATAGGTGCAGTACCGTTGATACGCTTGTAGCATAATGTATTACTTTTATATGAAATTCTTTGAGAAACAGGCAAGCAGCAGAGAAAATGAAGCAAGAGGGTGGTACGATCGTGTCCGTTTTTACGAAGGGCAAGACGGGCGGCAGAATTCTGAATGCGCTGGAAGCTTGCGATGAAAGAAGCAGGAAGCCAGAAAGCAGAGAGTCACAGTAATTGATTTGAAAAAAAAAAAAAAAGAGAAGTCGCGAGTTTAGATGCTGCTGAAGTTGAAAGATAACGACGAACAGAACTGAAACGTCGCAGCTCACAGCAGTGACAGCGTATAATAACGTGTAGACCTGTCTGAGTGCGACGAGTCCTGCTTGAGAACAGCGTAATTCTCAGTTTCAGAACTATGTACGTTTTGCTGGTTGTTTGGTCACATCGATGTTTTTCTTGCTGTTCATATTTGTTTCATCTGATGTATATGGGCACTTGCTTTGCCCTCTTCCCACCCCCCCCCCCCTTTTTTTTTTATAAATTATGTAGACTGAAGAGAATGGTCTGTGATTCTCGTTCCAGTGGACTCGACAGACGTCTTACTATGCGATTCATCGGAGTTGGAAGCAATGACAGGAGTTTCTAGGTGCAGAACTGAAGAACTGAAAAGGACAACTGGTAAGAGAAGAATTTTAATAATCTATCTGTCTGTCTGTCTATCTATCTATCTATCTGTGTGTCTGTCTGTGTGTCTGTCTATCTATCTGTCTGCCTGTCTATCTATCTATCTATCTATCTATCTATCTATCTATCTATCGTCTGTCTGTCTATCTATCTATCTGTCTATCTATCTCTATCTATCTATCTGTCTATCTATTTATCTCTCTATCTATCTCTCTATCTATCTGTCTATCTATCTATCTATCTATCTATCTGTCTTGTCTGTCTGTCCATCTATCTGTCTATCCATCTATCTATCTGTCTGTCTATCTATTTGTGTCTATCTATCTGTATATCTGTCTATCCATCCATCTCTCTCTCCCTCTCTATCTATCCATCTGTCTATCTATCTGTCTATCTATCTGTCTGTCCATCTATCTATCTATCTATCTATCTGTCTGTCTGTCTATCTCTCTCTGTCTGTCTGTCTATCTGTCTGTCTATCTATCTATCTATCTATCTATCTGCCTGTGTGTGTTGTCTATCTTCTCTCTCTCTCTCTCTCTATCTATCTATCTATCTATCTATCTATCTATCTATCTGTCTGTCTGTCTGTCTGTCTGTCTGTCTGTCTATCTGTCTGTCTGTCTGTCTGTTCATCTATCTATCTGTCTATCTGTCTGTCAGTCAGTCTGTCTGTCTGTCTGTATCTATCTATCTATCTATCTATCTGTCAATCTGTCTATCTATCTGTCTATCTATCTATCTATCTATCTATCTCTCTTCTCTCTCTCTCTATCTCTATCTGTATATATATATCTCTCTCTATCTATCTCTCTATCTGTCTACCTATTTCTCTCTCTCTCTCTCTCTCTCTCTCTCTCTCTCTCTCCTCTCTCTCGAGCTGGGCTTTAAACAACAACAACAGCATGATGATGATGATAATAATAATAATACTGCATACTGCTACACTAATACTAATGTGATAATAATAATAATGATAATAATAATGATATTAATAATGATGATGATAATGATAATAAGAATGATAATAATAATAACAATAAAGTCACAAATGAATAAATGAATAAATAAATCAATAAATCAATAGGTAAATAAATAACTAAATAAATAGAAAAAAAGAAGATGAAGAATAACGCTCTGTCGTCATGTGAGATGTCCTCACCTTTCTGTGTATTAATACTATTATAACAGGAAAAGTGTCAGAGAAAGGCCACATAGGAGTATTGGTCTGATTTCTAAAGGCATCTTCTTGCTGAAGGAAAGAAAGAGAAGTGGGCACACACAGCTTGCATTGGACAAGAAAGGAAATTAACAACAACAACAATAGAGGGCAGAAGGAGGAAGGGGAGATGGAAGAAGAAGAAGAGGAGAAGACAAGAAGAAGAAGGAGAAGACAAGAAGAAGAAAGAAGAAGAACGTAGAAGAAGATGAAAGATGAAAGAAGGAGGAGGAGAAGGAGGGAAAGGAGGAGAAGAAGAAGAAGGAAGGAAGAAGAAAGAAGAAAGAAAAGAAGAAGAAAGAAAGAAGAAGAAAGAAGAAGAAGAAGGAGGAGGAGGAAACAAAAAGAAGAAGAAGATGAAGATGAAGAAAGAGAAGGAGGAGAAGAAGAACAAGAAGAAGACGAGGAGGAAGAAGAAGAAGATGAAGAAGAAGGAGGAGAAGAGAGAAGAAGAAGGTGAAGAAGAGGAGGAAGAAGAAGAAAACAAGAAGAAGAAGACAAGAAGAAGAAGAGGAAGAAGAAGAAGAAGAAGGGAAAAAGACAAGAAGAAGAAGGAGGAGGAGGAGTAAACATATCAATTCATTCGCGCACATAATCTAAGGACATGCCCCTGGCGTTGACCACCCCGTCCAATTTATCGCACAGGGGAGATTTAAAATACACATCTGAATACAAATATAAGCATACAGAAGGACACCAAAACACATATAAAACAGGCATAAATTACTTGAAACTGCTTCTACATATCTCACCTCCCCAGAGCCAAGAAATTCACTTAAAATATATACCCAATTTTCAATCCTACATAAGACTTTATCGAACACAAATGATATGTAGAAAATGATAGGTAGAAATGACAAAGCAAAGCAACAAGGCAGAAACAAAGAGAGTGACAGAAAAGAGGAAATTTCTAGCACAGAATTTCCAGAAGGTGGGGATACTATTTATACTGAAAGAGCCCCCGGCATCCCCACGGGGGGCTGCCTAACTTGACTCACCAGACTGAAACACGGGGTGGGACAGGCAGGCGTTGGTCAGCATCTGGTTCTGGGATCCTGGCGGCCAGATTTCGCACAACACTTGGGGGAAAAACAAAACTCAATACCACTCACTGCGCATCCTCACACAGACTCCGCAACTCCAGAACAGATCAAGGAGGCAAACCACTAATCCAGCAAAGCGCATCTCCAACCACACACGACCAAGTATCTGGGTTTTTGGTTGGGTGGAGAATGATGATGAATGAATGACCTGAAAGTGGGTCACATTGCATTCCACCCCCCACCCCTGTAGCGAGCGAGCGCCTGATGCGTGCTGCGTGGCCTGAGAGAGAGAGAGAGAGAGGCAAACAAGACAAGAAAGTTTTCATGGGAACCATAAAGCAGTCGACCTTCCCAGTCACCAGGTCAGCCAGGATGCTGACACCTCGTACATCTTAGGAAGCTCCAGCTAGCTAGCTGCCTGTGAAGGCGCCAAGGTTGGCTGTCTGGCTGCCTGATTGCCTGTCCGGCTGCAGGAGCCGACTTAAAACGGATGAGACAAAATCTCGGCGCATGGCGCCTTTTTGTCATTAAACAATACGAACATGGGGCGTGGGCACTCGCACACACACACACACACACACACACACACACACACACACATACACACACACACACACACACACACACACACACACACACCACACACACACAGAAAGAGAGAGAGAGAGGAGAGAGAGAGATTATACAAATATACAAACACCCCCCCCCCCCCCTACAAACTTTGAAATTGTTCCGGTATGATAATGGCAAACTGTATATACGCGTTCTTATTTTTTTTCGTGTTTTTTCTGGTTCCTGTTTGCTTGATCGCGGGCAGTCACACTTGTTTTGGATTTCGTAAAACACACACAAAACAAAACAAAACAAAACAAAACAAAACAAGAACACACATATGAAACAAGAACAGTGGTAGTGGCATGACGAGCCGAATATGAAAACTGGGTCCAGATAGAAGGGATCTGGTAAAAGGACGCTGGCCATATATTGTTGTCAAGAAAGTGTGCGGATTCCAGCGTCTGAAATGACGAGAGAAATTACAAAATAACGCTCGTGATGGATTCTTTGTTCAAAAGGGAGCCAGTGAAGGGAATGGAGAAGAGATGTAATGTGAGAAGAGCAGATGATTTGTATCCAAGTCTTGTGGGGTTAGTTTGGATTTTGTCAGTCTAGACAGCAGATTATGGGAACAGCCGGCTAGCTCAGTATGGCAACAATCAGTCGGTGACAGAACAGAAGAAGCAGTGATGAGGTTTAGTTATTCTTTCAGATAAAACTCTTTCTTCAAAGCTTAACCCTTTGACTCCCGCACCCTATCCACCTACTGCAAAAACTTAACACTTTGACTGTCTCATGCTATCCACCAACTTCCTGCACGAAGCTGGTGGATAGGGTGAGGGAGTCAAAGGGTTAAGTTTTTGGTTCGCTAGCATGGTTGACGATGCAGGATGTTTGGTGGACAGGGTGCGGTAGTCAAAGGGTTAAGGTAATAGATGCGACAAATACATGTAGAATTGATCGTGTTATTAGTACGAAAGTGTTTCATCAGTACTTATCCTTAAGTTACGAAGCACCTCGGACCCCCATCCCCACCCCCGATGGGGATGCTCGAGCTCTTGCAATATCAATAGTATCCCCACCTTCTGGAAATTCTGCGCCAGAAATTTCCTCTTTTTTGTCACTCTCTTTGTTTCTGCCTTGTTCCTTTGCTTTCATTTCGTCTTATCATTTTCTGCCTTGCTGGTCAATTCGCCTGTATGTGTTCGATAAAGATTTACGTACTTTTTCTTTAGATTGATAATTGGGTACATGTTTTAAGTGCATTTTTGGCTTTAGGGAGGTGAGATATGCGGAAACAATTTTAGGTAATTCATGTTCTGGTGTCCTTAGGTATGCTTGAATTTATATTCAGGTGTGTTTTTAAAATCCGACTGTGCGATAAATTGGACGGAGTGGTCAACGACGGGGACATGTCCTTAGATTATGTGCGCGAATGCATTGCTATGTGCACTTAATTTTTTCTCTTTTTTTTCCTGTTGAACTTTTGCATGTTTTGAAGCGGCTACAGCCCTGATATGGCTCTACGCAATCGGTTGGGCTTTAAACAACAATAACATCAACAGTAACAACAGCAGCTCGGACGACTGATTATCTGTTCCATTTAGGCGATACGAGTGTGGTACGGAAGGAGAACAAAGAATGACTTTGAGTGTGGTAAGAATCTTTTCGGTCATTTCGTCACTGAGTTTGTGTCTGTTGTGGCCATCCATGATTTCAGCTGAAATATACAGGATTGAATGGATCTGATGACGATGTCAAGCTGAGGTATATCATTGGATTTGTACAGTCAGCTGTCACAAAAAAGCTGTGGTGAAATAAAGAGTGACTTGAAACAATTTCAGCTAGTGGTTGTGCGTACTAGACATTATTACCGTATCAAATTATGTTATGTTTAAAGCCCAGCCGAATAACGAGAACCTATCAGGGCTATAACTATCTCAAAGCTCACACCTCGTTAACCATGAACAAAATCGGAAAAGAAAATGAAATACACGTATCTATGTATTCGCACACACAATCTAAGAATATTTGCCTGCCGTTGACTGTTCCGACTAATTCATTATCAGGTGGTTTAAAAAGCAAATCTAAATATAAATGTATAAACATAACTAAGTACAAGAACACATGTGAAAACAGGTGTAAACTACCTAAAACTGCTTATGCAGATCACATTCCATTAGAGTCAAAAATACAATTAATACATGGACTCATTTATCAATCGTAGTAAAAAGTATATCAGGCTTTATAGAATACATACGGGTTAAAATGATAAGAAGAGATGACAGAAAGCGAAGGAGCAAGGCAGAAAAAAAGACTGACAGAAACGAGGAAATTTCTTGCACAGAATTTTATAAAAATTGGGAATACTGATTATACTGAAAGAGTCCCCTGCGTCCCCACGGGGGGCGTGCAAGGCAGACAGAGTGGGGCCTAGGACAGAACTTTGAGACACACCACAGGGAGATGATGCTGGAGATGAGTACCGTAACGCCAGTTTATTGAGATGGATAGTTTCCAGTCCTACAAGTTGGAACTGAGCTAAGAAAATAGTCTCTTTCAGAATTACTGTTACTTTTATTTTTGTTTAAAGCCCAGCCGACTGCGTAGAGCATTATCAGGGCTATCTCATCTGTCTCACCTGTCGGCGTCACCGTGTGCAGTGTTGGCTGCTGCATTCTTTGACATCACCATCTCCCTCCAAGCCGCTCTGTCTTTACTTTTGTGGACAAGTTCTTGAATATTTAGGCCACTGATGTTGGTTATGTGTCAGCCTTTCTTTTTGCGACTGTTTTTCCTTGAAAAATGGTTGTTACGTGACACATGGCCAATGTGTTTTAGTCTTCTTTTGTTGATGACTGTTAGTAGTTTTCTTGTGGTATCAAGTTCTTCCAGGACATTTTCATTAGTTCATCTATCTGTCCCTTTGACACGTAGTAGTCTCCGATAAAACCACATCTCAGCTGCCTCAATCCTTCTGCAATCAGCTTTTCTCAGAGTCCAGGCTTCGCAGTCATAACTCATGACTGGCCAGATCAAACATTTTAAAAGTCTAACTTTCAGGACATATGGTATGCCTCTGTCTTTCCAGATGTTGTTGAGTTGGACTTTTTTTTTTTTTTTTTGTTTTTGCTGTTCCAATTTTTATTTTGATGTCTTTGGAGCAGGTTCCATCATAATTTTTTTACAGAACAAAGATATTTGAAATCCTTCACATTTTCTAAAGGAACTTTACTGATTAAGATGTCATGATTGTTTTCAGTGTCAGGACTATAATCGTTTAAAATACACACAATACTTCAACAACAACAACAACAAAAGAAAAAAAAGGAAGAGAAAATTAAGTACATATAACAATGCTGTGCCCACATAATCTAAGGACATCTCTGGCGCTGACCACTCCGTCCAAATTATCATACAGGGGATTTAAAAACATACATGAATACAAATTTAAATCATAACTAAAGACACTAAAACATACGTAAAAACAGGCTTACATTACCTAAAATTGCTTCTGCACATCTCACCTCCCTAGAGCCAAAAATGTACATGTACAGTATCAATCCTAAGTATTTGACTTTATCGAACATATACGGGTGAATGGACCAGCAAGTAGAAAATGATACGAAGAAATGACAGAAAGCAAAGGAGGAAGAAAGAAACAAAGAAAGTGACAAAAAAGAGGAAATTTCCAGCAAAGAATTTTCAGGAGATGGGGATACTATTTATACTGAAAGCCCCCGCATCCATGGGGGAAGTATTTGCGAATGCCAAATCTGTGTTGAAGACGGGATAAAAGAAGACCAGCATGGCCATTTGTGACAACTTTTTTTCAGTGGCGAAACTTGCTGGCTAAAATGTGCGTTAAAGAATAAGGGGGGGGGGGGGGGGGGGGGGGGGAAGAAGCAAAGAAAAAAGGACAGAAGAGGTAAAGAAAAAAGATACTTACAACATTGTGCTGCATCACAAGAAGACGACGAGAGGAGAGAAATGTATTGGAAAGGTTGAGACAGCACAAGAAGAGTTGAACAGAACGAAAAAGATAAGTAAGACACTGAGAACACCACGACAACACAACAGTTGGAGAAGAGAAAGCTCACAGTAAGTCATGAATGTCAGTTATCTGCAGAAAACAGTCGAGACTTTCAACTGTTGTTGTCCGTGACAGTCGAGACTTTCAACTGTTGTTGTCCGTGACAGTCGAGACTCAATGTTGTTGTCGTGACAGTCGAGACTTCACGTTGTTTCGGCATTTTATCTTTTATTTTGTTTTATGTATTTTATTCAAATTTAGGCAAGAATTCATACAACATAAACCGCTGCATTTTTGTAGAACACACACTTAAATAGATATCATACATGACAATCCAAATATACGGATAGGTGTGTATGCTCATTTATGACCACACACACACACACACACACACACACACACCACACACACACACACACACACACACACACGCACGCACGCACGCACGCACGCACGCACGCACACACACACACACACACACATTATATGCACACCACACAGACACACACACACACACACACACACACACACGTGCGCGCACACACATATACACACACCACGCACGCATATACATAAACACACACACCACGCACTCGTGCACATACACACATATACACATACAAACGCGTGCACACACACACATAAGCACAGACTGCACATAGACGTACAATCATATGTGCACGCACTATCAAGCTGACATTGAATATTTTGATAAAGATAGGAACACTCAAGAAAAGCAAAAAGACATGAGTGTATCAAACCAGACTTAAGAAAAGAACCAACACACTTCTCAAGAGAGAAGAAAAGAAGAAGAAGAAGAAGAAGAAGAAAAGAAGAAGAAGAAGAAGAAAAAAAAAACAAACAACAACAACAAACAAACAAACAATCAATCAAAAAAATCAACCAACAACCAACCCATTGTTCGTTTGCAGTGTTGTCATATTTGTATACGTCTTAATTGTTTTAACTGTAATACTGCAGTATGTCAAGTCATAGTCTGCAGAATAATTTATTCTAACGCAATATATGAAAAAGATAGTCATCTTTAAATGTAATAATTGGGCGGTAGTACATCCAACCCATTTCCTACTTTTGTGCGGTCATTCTCAACTTTTGATTGTATAGTTCATCGTCATATCTCGGTTTAATTTTTTTTTGCTAAAGATGTATAGATTTGGCATCAGTCTTTTTTCCAAACATTCCCACAGAAATATTTTATGATCTTTTCCCCGTCACCTTCCCATCTAGCTTGGGAGCGTTGTAAAACACCTACCACTTTTTTACGGCGCAATGCAACCAGCTGCTCATGTTTAGTGTGTAAACTGATGAGATCTCTTCATGTTTATGTAACTGTACTTCCAGATGTTTTATTTCATTTTCTAGGGTGTTTTCAAGATCCTGCTTTTGTTTCTTTTTCATAACAGAGTATACAATTGTTTTTTTTGCGAATTTCCATGGGTAATAATCCAAAAACAACTAATCAGTGATGGTAAAATCTATATCTTCAGTTGGGATATTCGGTAAGTTGTGTCTTGCATATGGAAGAGCTGCTTATTGTGGAATGAGTTTTTCAATAAGTTCATTTGTTTCTTTGACATACTGAGAATCTTTCAAAGACATTTTCAAAATTCAGTTTCGTGGGTCAATACCTGAAATACGTTCGACTGTCATAATGTACATTTTTGATTTATAAAGTGTAGTTTTAACTACGTTTGACTATCATAGCGTACATTTTTGATTTATAAATTATGGTTTTTAACTACGTTTGACTATCATAATATGCATTTTTGATTTCATGAAGTACGGATTTTAAATGCGTTTGACTGTCCTAATGTGCAAATTTGAATTCACAAAGAGAGAGAGCGAGAGAAAAAGAGAGAGAGAGAAGAGAAAGAGAGAGAGAGGAGAGAGAGAGAGAGAGAGAGGACAATCAGCCATCTATTTTTTTCTCCTCTTTCAGAGTAGACAGATTTATCAACTAAGTAACATAACTCTTGAGAGTCACGGAGTTATCTCCCATGTAGAATTTCTCAAACCCAACACAGTTTGCGCTACCCATTCAGCTAGCATAGACACAGCCACAAAGCATAAAGTGGTAAGCTCAGAACATTCCTTGACTGTCATAACGTGCATTTTTGAATTCACAAAGAGAGAGAGAGAGAGGAGAGAGAGAGAGAGAGAGAGAGAGAGAGAGAGAGAGAGAGAGAGAGAGAGAAACTGAAACTGAAACTGAAAATGGTTTATTGCCATTGACATTTTGTCCTTGTGGCAAGGAGCATAAAACAAAGTCATTAGATTTTTCGGCGACGTTTTCTCGAAACAAAGATTTATAAATATAGTCATGGCTGACAATACATCCATTTGAATTTTTTCCCTAAAGATGAAGAAAAAATTGAACGGAAAAAGTTGGAACAAAATGTTGAACAAAAAGTTGAAGAAACAGTTGACCACCCAACGTAATTAGTCATATAACTAAGAGGAAGACCCAAATCCGCCAAATAAACATAAAACAGTATAAAGTGATAGCTTCAATGAAGATAAACTTACATTAATTTAAAAAGTTGAACAAAAAGTTAAAGAAACAGTTAACCACCCGACATAATTAGTCATATAAGTAAGAGGAAGACCCAAATCCAGAAAACAAACAAAAAAACAATACAGAGTAACATCTTCACTGGAGATAAACGTACATTAATTTAAAAAGTTGAACAAAAATTTAAAAAAAAAAAAAAAGAGAGAGAGAGAGAGATGACAATCAGCCATCTATTTTTGTTCTGAGCTTACCACTTTATGCTTTGTGGCTGCGTCTATGCTAGCTGAATGGGTAGCGCAAACTGTGTTGGGTTTGAGAAATTCTATATGGGAGATGACTCCGTGACTCTCAAGAGTTATGTTACTTAGTTGATATTTAAAATTCTCCCTGCTTCTCTCTTATTTCCTTTGGTATAGACAGATTTAGTTCAGTATTCCCATGGGATGTTTCTCTCTCTCTTCTCTCTTTTTCTCTCTTTGTTGTGTGTTGTGTGTGTGTGTGTGTGTGTGTGTGTGTGTGTGTGTGTGTGTGTGTGTGTGTGTGTGTGTGTGTGTGTGTGTGTGTGTGTGTGTTAGCCCCGAACATGGGAGACTTAAAACTGGGACATGGGTTAATTCTCCATCAAACAGTCCGAAGCCCTCAATTATGTCATCATGATCACGTCACTCTTTGTGTGTGTGGGATTAGCTCAAAAGCGTAATGGTGAATCATGAAGATACCGATTGACAGGATGGATCATGGGACATGACAGCAGAGTAGAGGTACTGGTAGGGGTGGGGGGAAGAGATGTAACGCCATTATGACGTCAGCATGATGATGGATGTGATGACGTCTCAAGTCAAGTTATGCACTTGCGATCCAGCGC
This sequence comes from Monoplex corrugatus, assembly GCA_030674185.1. Taxonomy (NCBI): domain Eukaryota; kingdom Metazoa; phylum Mollusca; class Gastropoda; order Littorinimorpha; family Ranellidae; genus Monoplex; species Monoplex corrugatus. Next base: position 17,207,466 of record JAPXFY010000035.1, read on the forward strand.
ACTTGAGATCAGAAATCCTTGGAGATGATTGGATACACCTCCGTTCGTCTTTTCCCAGTGATGAAATGTTGACAGAGAGGGGATGAGGCAATAGAAAACCGAGAAAAAGAAACATTTCGAAAAATCAAAGGAAGGAAAAAAAAAAGAAAAATAAACAAAACAAAACAAAAACAAAAACAAAAAAACGAGACAAAGAAGTGACGGAAAGAGGAGATAAAAAACACAACAAAACAACAAAAAAACAAAAAAACACAAAACAAAAACAAAAACAACAAAAACAAATAAACCGAAAAAAATACTTGAATAAAAAGTCACCATGCATAAAACAGAAATATTTTGAACAAGACTGCGAAATGGGAATAAGCGTGGGTGTGTGGGAGGACTCAAGCCTGAGCTAGATGGATAGGAAAACTGTCTGTCTGTTATTAATTTGTACATACAAAGACATTGTTTTAACACATCATAGTGCACTGTGTTCTATATTGTTATATTTTGTATGTATTTTGTTCATCTAGTTTTTTTCATAGCTTAGAATTAACGCTTTTCTACCCTCCCTTCTCCTTTTCTGTTGTGTTGTTGTTTTTAACATGCCTTTGTCGCATGTATAGTGTGGCAAGGGCTTTGCTGAAGATAGGTCCATTGGGACTAACGCTACTCTCTATGGGTGATAAAGTGTTTTGGAGATTTGCGTTATATGTGTATAGTACTAGTAGCAAGGACTAGCTGTACGACTGCTTCAGTGGAACCTGATGCTACTGTCTTTGAGTGCTAAAGTGTTGTAAGCGTGAGGTTTGAAGTGTACCACGATGTGGTGTTTGTGTCATGAAATACTTTAGCATGTATCGATCGTGTTGGTTCTGTATCCATCTTTTCATGGGCCACCGCTCCTCTGTCCCGCCAATTCTTCTATACATTTTACGTAGAGCACTTGATCACAACAGGAAAGCTGGAGGGAAAAGAGAGCACCAGGTAGACTCAGGGAGAAAATATTGGATGGACTTGCAGTGTGGCTGAGAACAGAGAGGGTGGAAGATGTGCTTGCGGCATCAAGGGATAGATACATATGGAGGGCCATGATCACCAAAGCCATGCGGCAGGGCAGTTGATGATGATGATGAGTTTACGTAGCTATGCATGTCACCAGTTGTGCTGAGGAACTAGTGGACAGACAGCTCGTGGACGGATGCTAGATTGTTGCCCTCAGGCTCTTATCCGACCGAGCCTCTTGGAGCCTTCTTGCTGCCTCATGCGTGGCACGCTGCGGGGGTATCCAATTCTGTACCTGTCCACAGCACAATGATCAACCTTTCAGGAGGTTAGCTCAAAGGTTTCGTGTTGAGCGACGAAGATGATAATTGACAGGATATACAGATTGACAGGAGAGCGCGGAAGGGGAGTAGATGGAGGAAGGAGAGGCATTTAACGCCGTCATGGCGCCATCTTCATGATGGATGTGTGTGGACGTCATAAGTAAGGTCAGGCAGGTGCAGCCCCCTGTACAGGCAATCAGAAATCGTTGGCGGTGATTTGACACACTGTCAATCAAGATTTGTCGTTTATGAAAGGCAGAGAAGAACAGAACCGATAGAATTGCAAACAGAAAGGAACAATTGGAAGATGTAAGAAAGAATTTTTGAAAGAGAAGGAGGAATGAAAAAGTAAGCAAGAAAGAAAGAAAGAAGAAAGTAAAGACCGATAATAGCATAATGATAATAATAATAATAATATGATGATGATGATGATGATGATGATGATAACGATTATGATATTGATAAGGTGCTACGAGTAAATCTTGATGCGTAAATCAAATCATAGCACACTCAAACATCTCATCGTTCACTCACACATTCACTGCAGTGAACCCTTCAGCCCCAAGAGAAATCCTTGTTTATCTAAGTTTTCTTTACCAGTGTCATCAATGACCGAGAAATCCTTGTTCATCTAGGTTTTCTTTACCATTGTCATCAATGATCGAGAAATCCTTGTTCATCTAGGTTTTCTTTACCAGTGTCATCAATGATCGAGAAATCCTTGTTCATCTAGGTTTTCTTTACCAGTGTCATCAATGACCGAGAAATCATTGTTCATCTAGGTTTTCTTTACCAGTGTCATCAGTGATCGAAGAAATCCTTGTTCATCTAGGTTTTCTTTACCAGTGTCATCAATGACCGAGAAATCATTGTTCATCTAGGTTTTCTTTACCAGTGTCATCAGTGATCGAAGAAAAGCAAACAGGGAAAATGAATAAAAGAGATATGTGTTCTGAAATGGTTATAACCCTGATATGGTTCTATGCAGTCGGCTGGGCTTTAAACAAACATAACAGTAACAGAAGAGATTGGGGATGGGCTAGACTAGTGGGAAGACAAGGCTGTTGAATGAGATTAATCGAGCTATATGTAGATGCCAGCGTTCTTGGGGTCACCTGTAAGTAGGTTGGCAATTTGCATAAAGTCCTCCCAGTGTCAGCAACTACATTCCATCAAGAAAGCATTGTACATTACCGATGTTTGAAAAACAGTCCACACAATATGTGCTTTTTTTTTCTCTACAAGGAGTTTGACAGTATGCTTCTGTTGTGGGATTAGCTCAAAAGTTAATGGTGAGTGATGAAGATTAACGATGGATAGGACAAATCTGAAGGAGAAAGGAATGTAAGGGATGTACGAGTAAAGCCAGTATGACGTTAATTGAACTGGGGAGCGTCCAACCACTACTCTTAACAGAGTGGGGCCAACACTTCGAGACAATTCAGATGAACGAAATGACAACTAACGTGTTCACCAATATACTAAAGGCGGAGCTGATATGCGGGTCGGCGTGAAGAAAACTACCTGTGTGGCTGGTCTCAAATGAGTGAAGCTAACAATCGCACACAACAACCTAACTTTCTTCTTCTGAAGAGGACAATCGGTACACTGCATATCAGCGCCGTCAGAGGACGAATCGAAATGATGGTGGTCAGGCAACGTGCCAGGAGCCTGAGTCCACAACACACACACACACACACACACACACACACACCACAACACACATACAAGAGAGAAGAGAGAGAGAGAGAGAGAGAGAGAGAGAGAGAGAGAGAGAGAGAGAGAGAGAGAGGAACTGAAGACGAGAGGATAACTGGCAAGACAGACATCCAAGACACCTCCTCCACCATCATGAGCAATAGCCTGTGTGTAATGGCTTCCTCTGGTCGTTGACAGCTTTTCCGACACGAGGCCATCGAAGGTTCGTGCTGTGAAATGCAAATGGCATGTTTAATTCATGTTCAGCAGCTGCAGGTGACGAACTATTAGCATTGTGTCACGAAAGACGTGAGGAACCAGCCTGAGACCCGGCCTCCAGTGCATGATTAATTTTAACCTCCGTAAAGCGCTCGATTATGTCACTGTGAAACGTGGGACAGCAGCGTCACCCCCACCCACCATCCCAAACTGTGCATGACCATGTAGGGATATTAAGCCAAGATCAGTTGGTATAAGCTGTTCATTGCACGAGTGGAAAGAGCTGAATGAATACAAAGCGTCCGTTTGTTCGTCCCATGGTGCAATTATACGCAATGCCCTCAACTGAGACCACTTGCTCTAATGCTGCAAAAATGCTTTCTAAAAATAAGGTGAGAGCTAGGTGGGAGGAGTGATTTACAATATGTGTGAAATGATATTATTAGATCGTCCGTGAGAAGAAATATGAAAATAGAAACTCACTGCCGACAAGTTCAAGTCAAATTCATATCGCTTATAGCCCAGCCGACTACTAGAGCCATATCAGGGCTAACACCACGTCAAAAATGACAACAATTAACCTTGCAAGACTAAAATGCAATTGAAGAAAAACATACTCAGATGTAAAATCATATCAGGTGAAATCTATTGATCTCTTGTAAAAACTGGAAGATCACATCAGGAGGGACGTCTCTGAAGAGGTTCTTTAAGGAGTCCGCCGTGTAGTGTTTATGTCTCACATTGTACAAGTCCCAGCAATCAAGGAGATAGTGTCTGATGCTCAATGGCTTATCACATGGTACCACGGTGCTTCTTCATGTTTTAAAATGTACGAATGAGTGTAGGATGTGTGATCCATGTGTAACCTACATAACACTGTCTCTTTCTTACGGTTCCCTGCAGCAGATGGGAGAAGTTATTTCAGGTTGAGGTGGATTTGGAAAAGTTTGTTATCTGTCTGTTTATTCCAGTCCTCCTATCACAGATTTCTGACATAACTGTACTTTGGATTTTGTATCTGTGTAAGAAATTAAAGATTTAGATATCTTTTCCCTTGTGACGTTCTTGGTCAGGTAGTCAGCCTTTTAATTGCCTCCAATACCAACAAGGCCAGGAATCCAGGCAAAAACAATCCGGTAACCTTCACTTGTAAGAGTAGAAAACAGTTCACAGAACTTCAGAAGCTCTGGGTGACTAATATTTCGACCAGCAATTGCCTGCAAAGCAGAAAGGGAGTCAGAAAAAATGAAAAAAATCTTTATGCTTGTATTGAGACACTATTTTTGGTGCCATAGAAAAAAAAAGAGAAAATCTTTATGCTTGCATTAGGACGCCATTTTTAGTGCCAAAACCAGAGCAGTAAATTCAGCAGTATAAACGTCTGCCATACGGAATATGTTTTGAAAATGATCGATTTGGAGCCGTGGAACAGAAGGCAGCAGCAGCAACATCTTCGTTAGACTTTGATCAATCAGCGAAGATTCTGAGGATCACGGAAATGTCTGACACAGTTCTGCATAAAATGACATGTACGCCAGTGAACTGGTACAGTCTTTATGGAAGGAAGCAAAATCGAAAAAGACGTTCGGTGTCCATGGTGGGTTGTCTGGAAATTTAGAGAAGTCGGAAACAACTGATAAATTTATATCTAACTTTTCCATACGAGGACGGATACGGATTCATAAAGGAGGAGTGACTTTCGGATTTTTTTTCAAATTCATTCTGAAATCTGGGGTTGAAGACACAGTCATAGCCTGGATTTTCCGGTTCAAAAACAGTTTCAAACAGAAATTAAAGGTTAATTTCATTTGACGATTCGTCAAGGAGGCGTTACAGACCTGGCTATATTGTTGATCTTTATACTGAACAGCGCAGGAGAGAGAAGGCTCCCTTGTGGTACACCCAGCTCTTACTCAGGGATGTCGGACAGAGTAGTGCCAATCCGCGATTGAAACTGTCACTCAGCCAAAAACGTTTGGATAAACGGGGTTAAGTGACCCTGAAAACCCAGTTCGTGTAGATCCATTATTATTTCTGATTTCCAGGTGGTATCATATGCTTTCTCCAGATCGAAGAAGATAGCCACTATTTGTTCAAGCGGAACGAATCTCTCGAACAGACTCCAAACAACATTGGTGAACAGTGTATGTTGATCAAGGCTTTTCTGTGAAAATGTTTGAAACCAAGATGCGCGCTGCTGTGTGGCATGTGTCACTATTATAGATTTCCAGTGATATGTGTGTGTGTGTGTGTGTGTGTGTGTTGTGTGTGTGTGTGTGTGTGTGTGTGTGTGTGTGTGTGTGTGTGTGTGTGTGTGTGTGCGCGCGCGAGTGCGTGATGCATATACAGTATTGTCTGCACGCTGTAATTCCACAAGGAAGAAAAAAAAACCTGAAGACGGTTAATATGTCTTGGCCATTTGGCGTCAGAGAACATTGAAAAACAGCAAAAAATAACGTACAGACAATCCATCCTCTTCACAGAGCTCTTAACCCCTCCTCCCCTCCGTCGCCCTAACAACTGATCTGTGTGTTGGCTGTCTCCGTGATAAGATCTTGTCGTTAACAAGTTTACACACCAGCAAAAATATCAGGTTTAAAACAGCATGGCTTAGGGTGGGGGTGGGGGTGGGGGGAACCCCACCAAAACGACAGCGAAACTGAGACGTCCCTTGACAATAACGAATATATTGTTGTCCGTTTAGAACGTCCTCTGAGAGGTACACGTCAAAAAGGATTCAGCAGTAGTGGTTTTTAATCCCCTTTTGTTTGAAATAGAGATTGTTTTATATCGACCGCAGGGGGGCTGGTAAAATGCTGCATCTGGTTGTGTGTGTGTATTAGCTTGTGTGGGTGAATATCTTTGTCAGCTGACCAGTCAACGGAGGGAAGTGATTAGCGTAATGGACTGCTGACTGAACAGTCATGGGTTCTGACCTGTATCAGTTCATGAAAGAAAACATTGTGGGATTTTTCGGCCTCAACCAGTTTCTACCTGGAGTTGAGCGTCTATAATCTCGTTAGGAAGACTGGGGACCACACAGTCGAGTCTCGTCAATTTTATTCAAGATTCAAGAGTCAAGATTTCAAGAGTCAAGAATTTTTTATACGTCCTTTTCAAAACAGCAACGAAATTTGGTCTGCAGGCTTGTCAATGTCACATCATATTACACACGTATATGTCATGTGTTAGTTAGCCATCTTTTATTAGTACATGAGTCTTAGAAGAAAAAATACTGATTAGAGAGAAACTGCTGACCGACAAGTGGGCATACATACCTATCCGGTGAGGTCAGAAAGATAAATATACCATCGGTTGGACTGAATGGCACCGCCAACATTGTGGGCAACACTCATACCTTAATTGGAGCACAGTCAGGCTCTCAGCCCCTGCTGCAGACAGACAAAGCAGAAAGAGGACAGTGCAGAGCAGCGAGGAGCCGGACAGTTAAGACAACAGTTAGTTAGGGGATAGCCAGGGAGAAAAAGGAAGACAAAACCAGAGAGAATAAGAGCTGTCTTCAGTACTGAGTGTGGCACTACACCATTATTTAGTTAGTTAGAGATTCGAACCTTAGATATAGGAAACGGTGGGCTGGCACCTGGGAATATAATTATATCTTCTGTGCATACAGAATGTGAGAGGGGAGCAATGGTGTTCCCTCTGTGTGCATCACGGTCTTGGTGAAGTGTTGAATGCTGAACAAGCTGTGTACGGTGCTACAATGCTGTGGTCTCCTCTTGTATCTTTCATCAAGTAAGTTGTCTTTGATTAATGGGTTATGGATAGATTTGTTTGTTAACGTGTGTGACGTACAGTGATTGGATGAACCATGTTGTGTCTATGTTAATATATCCATATTCTTCTCATCTTGGAATGGGCTCTTGATTGTTCGACTGTACCTAGTCAGGCCGATCCTGTCCTCTTGTCTATCGTTCTGTTGTGGAATGATATGATCCCATGCTAAGATATGGTAAAGCAGTTGGACAGCTCGGTGCAAATGCACAAACCCCGCTAGACGTGGGCGAGAGCGAAGGAGCTCAGTCCTCAGATATTGAAGCGAGTCGACATTCCCAGCCCTTTCATGCTTGGTGGGAGGTGCAGGTTGCGCACCAAACCTTTCCTGCCACATTTGATTAAGATGCAAAACACTTGTTCCTTTGATACATACACGCACGCACGCACTCTCTGTCTCTATGTCTCTCTCTTTCCACACACACACACACACACACACACACACACACACACACACACACACACACACACACACACGTACTCTCTGTGTCTCTTTATAATTAATAATAATAATAATTACAATATTTATATAGCGCAAAATCTTGATAAAATCAAATCTAAGCGCTGAAGCAGACACGCGCACGCACGCACGCACGCACGCACGCACGCACACGCACGCACGCACGCACGCACGCACACACACACACACACACACACACACACACACACACACACACACACACACGCATGGCTATAAATGGGGAGAAAGAATAAAAGCAATAAAAGCAAGAATAAAAGCAATGGAAAATTATAGAGAGCATAGCATATACAATTAGGCCTATATATTATGACCATGTGATTCCCCTCCGAGCGGAGACAGGCTGCAAAGGGGTGGGGGGGGGGGGGGTGAGTGAGGTTAGGATTTTATGCGGAGGAGAAAAGGTGAGTTTTGAGAGCGGACTTGAAGGAGACAAAAGTAGGTTGCTGACGGACTGAGAGAGGAAGTTTGTTCCAGGAGAGTGGACCAGAAACAGAGAAGGCTCTCACACACTCTCATACAGACACATACACGCACGCATCGTTGAGGCGTTGCTCAAAGTTCCTGACCAACACGGCAGATGTCTGTATCTCTCAAGTCTTGTTTGCGCAAGGATAAATACCATGAAAATAAGTGCCGAATGTTGTCCTGTCATGCAGTATCAATCGTGGATGGAACTCTGTAGCATCATGACTGTCATTCCCGTTCTTGTCACCAAAGGATTGTGTAAAATGTGTCCCAGATTCTATGGCTGTTTTGGCACACATTGGAGTGCTAAATTTTACAGGTACTAGTTTGAACAGTTTGTTTCTGAACGTTGTATTAAGTTATTGTCCAGACGCCTTGCTGGCTTTCTTTTCTTTTCATTTTTTTCTGTCTTTTTGTGGGAAAATAATTTAGAAATTTTGGATTGTTTTGAGAAAACAGATTATGACGTAAAAGAAATGGCAGAGTAAAAGACAATTTTGCAATGTGAACTCTGTTTAGCAAGGGCTTGGTGGTTACAGTGCCTGCCTTAGCTTCATCAGCAACGAGCATTCTTTGATATTGATAATACAGACCAAACAGTCCATATCAAAACATGCTCCTTGGAGTTTATATTTTAAAAAAAATGCTCGTTGCAATTTCCGTGTAAAAAAAATAAGTCGGACACATACACTCATGCAGTGTAAATATAGTCGTGTACTGAATATCAACAGAAGCGCTCAGTTTGTCAGACTGCATTGTACATGTTTATCCATATTTCATTAGGCTGATTTTCCCTTTGATACGTTATTATTATAAAACGGGTTGTGCCCCTTGATATAAGGGACGTCACAAGCCAATGACGATAAAATGTCAAAACGTCAAAATCTCTCTTTCCCTCACCCCTCTCTCTAGAATATTCTATAGTCATTAAACGACTTAGTACAAAGCAGCAAGCTCTTAAAATCTGTCTCCTTGAACTTCAGTACGAAGCTCTTAAAATCTGTCTCTGAATTTGAACTTCAGTACAAAGCTCTTAAAATACGTCTCCTTGAACTTCAGTACAAAGCTCTTAAAGTTTGTCCCCTTGAACTTCAGTACAAAGCTCTTAAAATCTGTCTCTTTGAATTTGAACTTCAGTGCAAAGCCCTTAAAATCTGTCTCTTTGAATTTGAACTTCAGTGCAAAGCCCTTAAAATCTGTCTCTTTGAATTTGAACTTCAGTGCAAAGCCCTTAAAATCTGTCTCTTTGAATTTGAACTTCAGTGCAAAGCCCTTAAAATCTGTTTCTCTGAACTTCAGCACACAGCTCTTGAAATCTGTCTCTTTGAACTTCAGTACAAAGCTCTTGAAATCTGTCTCTTTGAACTTCAGTACAAAGCTCTTGAAATCTGTCTCTTTGAACTTCAGCACAAAGCTCTTAAAATCTGTCTCCTTGAACTTCAGTACAAAACTCTTAAAATCTGTCTCCTTGAACTTCAGTACAAAGCTCTTAAAATCTGTCTCTTTGAACTTCAGTACAAAGCTCTTGAAATCTGTCTCTTGAACTTCAGTACAAAGCTCTTGAAATCTGTCTCTTTGAACTTCAGCACAAAGCTCTTGAAATCTGTCTCTTTGAACTTCAGCACAAAGCTCTTGAAATCTGTCTCTTTGAACTTCAGCACAAAGCTCTTGAAATCTGTCTCTTTGAACTTCAGTACAAAGCTCTTGAAATCTGTCTCTTTGAACTTCAGCACAAAGCTCTTGAAATCTGTCTCTTTGAACTTCAGCACAAAGCTCTTAAAATCTGTCTCTTTGAACTTCAGTACAAAGCTCTTAAAATCTGTCTCCTTGAACTTCAGTACAAAGCTCTTAAAATCTGTCTCCTTGAACTTCAGTACAAAGCTCTTAAATCTGTCTCCTTGAACTTCAGTACTACGGGTATCTAAAGCTTCAACGTTGTTGAAATATTGACGTTGATCGATGTATAACGTATATGTACCGCAGAATTTGTTCAGGTGAGGGCTGGGTATAATACTAAAAAGAAAGCATAGTGGGCTGTCGGAGAGAGTCATACGGCACATGGACGTTCCCCACACCCACCCCTTTGTTATCGTTATTGTTGTTTAAAGCCCAGCCGACTGCGTAGAGCCATATCAGGGCTATAACCACTTCAAAACATACAAAACTTCAACAGGAAAAAAGAAAAGAAAATTAAGTACGCTTATCAGTGCTATCGCGCACATAATCTAAGGACATGCCCCTGGCGTTGATCACTCTGTTCAGTTTATCGCACTGGAGATTTGAAAAACAAACCTGACTACAAATTCAAGCATACCTAAGTACACCAAAACATACACAAAAAATGGGCATAAATTACCGAAAATTGCTTCCGCATATCTCACCTCCCTAGAGCCAAAAATGCACTTATACTTGTACCCAGTTATCCTCCTAAGACAAAGTACATAATACTTTATCGAACACATAGAGGTGAACGGACCAGCAAGGCAGAAAATGACAGGAAGAAATGACAGAAAGCAAAGGAACGAGGCAGAAACGAAGAGAGTGACAGAAAAGAGGAAATTTCTGGCACAGAATTTCCAGACGGAAGGGATACTATTTATACTGAAAGAGTCCCCGGCATCCCCACGGGGGACCCCCACCCCTTCATTGGCGACATGTCTAGTGCTTGGCGTGTGGCGTGGGGTGTCAAAAAGTTATTGTCTGGCCGGCACCCTGGGCTGTTTATTGAGAAATATTAACAGACCAAACATTGCTTATTTCATGCTCTCATAAATGAAAATCGTTCCTTCTCTTCCGCCCCCCCCCCCCCTTCTCTCTCTGTCTTTCTCTGTTTTTCTCTCTCTCTGCCTGTTTCACTGTTTCCCCTTTACCCCTTCGCTCCCGTGAGTTTGAGATGTGCCGCCTGCTGCAGGAGCTAATTAATTGGATGTCGTGGGAATGTGAAACTTGTGAAGTAAAGGAAAGTGGAACACAGGTTTCATGTCAAGTATGAAAAGCCATCAGCCAACCCATTTTTACGGTGAAGGACCCCGTGGGGCGTTTACAGTGTCTATTTGTTATGGTTCCCTTGACTTCCTCCTTCTCTCTGTCTCTCTGTCTCTGTCTCTGTCTCTCTCTGTCTGTCTGTGTCTCTCTCTCTGTCTCTCTTTCTGTCTCTCTCTGCCTGTCCGTCTCTCCGTGTGTCTCTTTGTTTCTCTTTCTGTCTCTCTGCCTGTCTGTCCTCTCTCTCTTCTCTGTCTCTGTCTCTCTCTCTGTCTCTATCTCTGCCTCACTGTCCGTCTCTCTCTCTCCCGTCTCTCTCTGTTTCTCTGCCTCTCTCTCTCTGTCTCTCCGTCTCTCTCTCTCTCTCTGTCTGTCTCTCTGTCTTTCTCTCTCTCTCTGCCTATCTCTGTTCTCTTCTCTTCTGTCTCTTTCTCTCCATCCCTCCCATCTCTCTCTCTCTCTCTGCCTCTCTCTGTTCTCTTCTCTTCTGTCTCTTTCTCTCCATCCCTCCCATCTCTCTCTCTCTGCCCTTCTCTCTGTCTCTCCCCACCCTCTTCCCCCTCTCTCTGTCTCCCTCTTTCTGTTTCTCTCTTTCCTTCTCTCTCTTGCTCGCGCGTTCTGTCTCTGTCTCTCTTTGAATACACTGTTTGATATCTATAGTTAAACTACTACATGTATATTTAGTTTCGTTAGAACAGATGGCAGGTTTAGTCAGCTAAATAAGCAGCATGATTATTGTTTGACTTATGATGTGGTGTGACTAGTCATGTCGTGATTGACGTGTCTGTAACTGAATTTATGTTATTTTCAGTGTTATTGTTGCTTATTTTGTATTCAGCCCTGTCTTCATCATCATCACCAAGTGCCCTGCCGCATGGCGTTGGCAATCATGGCCCTCCATATGTATCTGTCCCTTGCTCCCGCAAGTACATCATCCACCCTCTCTGTCCTCAGCCACACTGCAAAGTCCGTCCAATGTTTTCTACCTGGGCCTATCTGGTGTTGTCTTTCCCTCGACCTTTCCTGTTGTGACCAAGTGCTCTAATTCCCGGTCCCCTTTCGTCATAAAATGGCCTATAAATGTTGCCTGTCTTTTCTAATCTTCCTAATGAATGATCTTGTGTCTGCATCCATCAGGACTGTCTCGTTTGTTTTCCGTCTGTCTTGTTTAGGCTAAATGCTTTAAAAGAAGACGACCTAGTTCATCCTGGAGGCTGAGTGAGTGTGACAGAGAACGAATAAAATAAGCTGTCAGAGGTGTACTATCGCGACACTGACACTGTGTTGAAATCGAGCTGCATGTCTGCATGTGTGTTAAGGGGGAGTTCAGTATGTGGCCGGTAGTCCAAGGGTACACGGCAGACTTCCATTTGGAAGTCCAAAACAAGTGTGACTACCCGCGTTCAAGCAAACAGGAACCAAAGAAAACACGAAAAAGGAATAAGCACGTGTATTTAACCAGACAAGACAGGCGCAAATTTTCGGCCAGCTGGCCTTTGTCAAGCGTAAGATCACAAACAAACAGCAGATACAAAAATTAGGAGAAAAAGACTGAAATTTCCCTGCTGCTCCGTCCAGTGTGAGAAAATGAATCAATCAGTCTTTTTCTTGTAAATTTTCTACCTGTGTGTGTGTTTGTGATCTCGCGCTTGACAAAGGCCATTTGGCCGAAAATTTGTGCCTGTCTTGTCTGGTTGTATCAAATATGCGTTCTTATTCTTTTTTCGTGTTTTTTTCTGGTTCCGTCTGGAAGGTCCTGGCTTTGATCGGTTTGGATGCCTCCGGCTGGTAGGAAAAGAATGGAGATTTTCAAGACCTCCCGGGTCAACATGTCTACAGCTCTGTCAAAGCCTCGACTTTACTCCTCAGTCTGACCGGAAAATCGAACTGAGCGTCTAGTCCTTCGGAAGGGGATGAAAAACGAGTCAGACCCGTGTGCCTTCTGGTTGCGCACGCTAAAGATCCAACGGCAGTTGAAAATCGTGAAGAGCAGGGCATTGCCCGGCTGCCGTGGTTAAAAAAAAAACCCATTGCAGAGATAGGTTGATTTCTCAGGTCCCATCCCTTGAAGACCAGTTAGCCTTCTTGCCTTTCTGAAGTCTTGGTGAAAAAAATATGTGAATATGAATTTGAATCGAGGGAGAGGGGATAGGTGCCGCCCTCGTGGTGCTGGCCCCGGGAAAAGTTGAGATCTCTGCCACTTCTCCTACGACCCCAGGGTAATGGAACTATCTAGGTAGGACCTCAGGACCTGGCCAGCTCATGTGTTTATGTGCAGGCTTAATGCTTGTGTCGTGATCATTCTGGATCTTCTCCATCACATGGCACATGTGACGTTACATTACTGGATATGGAATTCATTCCGAGTGCGGAGACGTCGTCTTGAGAAACTGAAACTGTCAGTGCCTAAACCCGATTATGTGTGTACACACATGTAGAATATCAAATATACACGTTAAAGATCCTGTATATTATGTCAGTGGCTGGCTCATGGAAACATTAAAATACCTAGTATGCACGCCCACAGAAGATGTAGACTGTACAACATCATAGTGCAGTGTGGTCAGACACCAAACAGCTTGAGTTCTCGGTGTTCCACTAATAAGTCTGATTTTGTCCCCCGTGGGGATGCCGGGGGGCTCTTTCAGTGCAAACAGTATCCCCACCTTCTGGAAATTCTGTGCTAGAAATTTCCTCATTTCTGTCATTCTCTTTGTTTCTGCCTTGTTCATTTGTTTTCTGTCATTTCTTTCTATCATTTTCTGCCTTGCTGGTCCATTCACTTGTGTGTGTTCGATAAAGTCTTACATACTTTTTCTTAGGAATGATAATTGGGTACATGTATTAAGTGCATTTTTAGCTCTAGGGAGGTGAGATATGCGGAAGCAATTTCAGGTAATTTATGCCCGTTTTTGTGTATATTTTGGTGTCCTTAGGTATGCTTAAAAAATACTCAGGTGTGTTTTTTAAATCACCTGTGCGATAAATTGGACGGAGTGGTCAACACCAGGGGCATGTCCTTAGATAATGTGCGCTAATGCATTGATATGTGTACTTAATTATCTTTTCTTTTCTCCTGTTGAAATTTTTTTATGTTTTGAAACGGTTATAGCCCTGATACGGCTCTAAGCAGTTGGCTGGGCTTTAAATGACAATAACTAGTACGTCCGGCAGTGGGGTGCTGTAGAAGCAGAAGCTTTAAAGTTCCCTCCTGTTCTAGAACCACAGAGTAATCTAGTGTGCTTTTAGATATTTGGGGGTTCCTGTCACGCTCTCTTTTCCTCGCAATATTCTTTCTTATATCTTCTAGACCATTCACGGTAGTTCTTCCAAATTTTCTCCTTTTCTTCCCAAAGACTGAGTGTGACTGCCATTGTTATTGTTATTGTTGTTTAAAGCCCAGCCGACTGTGTAAAACCAGATCAGGGCTATGACCGCTTCAAAACATACAAAACTTCAACTGGGAAAAAAGAGAAAAGAAAATTAAGTAGACATTTCAATGCATACGCGTACACAATCCAAGGACACGCCCCTGGCGCCGGCCACTCCGTCTAATTTATCGCACAAGGGATTCACAAACCACACCTGAATACAAATCTAAGCATATACAATAGGACACCAAAACATACATAAAAACGAGTCCAAGTTACCCAAAACTGCCCCCGCACATCCTACCTCCCCAGAACCAAAAATGCTCCCAACACACGTACCAGTTTTGTCCCAAGAGAAAGTATGTAAGACTTTATCGAACACATACAGGTGAATGGACCAGCAAGGCAGAAAATGATAGAAAGAAATGACAGAAAGCAAAGTAAGAAGAAAGAAACATTGAGAGTGACAGAAAAGAGGAAATTTCTAGTACAGAATTTCCAGAAGGTGGGGGTACTATTTATACTGAAAGAGCCCCTGGCATCCCCACGGGGGGATGACTGCCATTAAGGCGTGACAAAGAACGGTCATACATGCAAAAATCTGTTCCCTCTGTCAGGTAGGTAGGTTTGTATGAAATTATCTTCTTAGACGGGGAGTGTTTGCAGAAGCTCAAGCCTGCGTAAGATGAAGTCCAGTTATGTGTAAGGCGTAGCGAATCCAAATGAATTTAGAGAACACGCTGTAAAGAATAATTTATTTTAACATCAACTTTGGTGAACAGTGTTGAACAACATGAGGCACTAGAGCCACAGTGTACAGTGAGTCGACAAGGAGCGTTCAGTAAGGGATAACACAACACGGGTGATAGGAACTAGAGATATGTGGGCACTGTGACTCTGGATTGACATATGACCGACTTGTGGGGCAGAAGTTCCAGAGGATACACCTGGAAAGTTTCAGTTTCAGTTTCAGTTTCTCAAGATGATGTCCCGCGCTCGGAACGAATTCCATAGGCACTAACGTCACAGGTGCCGCGTGTATGGTGACTTAAGCCTTAAGCCTGCACAAATATCCATGAGCTGGCCAGGTCCTGAGGCCCTACCTAGACTATGTTTTACCTAGTCTATATTTTATACTGGTATGAAAAGTTTGTTAAGCAACTGGGAAGGTGAGTTAGAGAGATAATGATGATACGTTTATTTCCAACGGTGGGAGCAATTAACTGAAGGGAATGTTTTCAAATTTGCGGTTGCTTGCGTGCTCGGCGTTTTCTTGTTTCCATTAAAATGCTCAGGAAAGAAAACAAACGAGACTGTCTTGAAGACACAAGAAGAGCTTTGATAAGGAATATTAGGAAAAGTCAAGCAACATTTATAGGCCATTTTATGAGAAAAGGGGAATTAGAGCACCTGGTACAACTGCAAAGCTGGAGGGAAAGAGAACACCAGGTAGGCCCAGGGAGAAAATATTGGATGGACTTGCATTGTGGCTGAGGACAGAGAGGGTGGAAGATGTGCTTGCGGCGACAAGGGATAGATGCATATGGAGGGCCATGATCGCCAACGCCATGTGGCAGGGCACATGACGATGATGATTAAAATGCGTTTTAGACTTAAAAGGATTATTGTGAACTTGATGTTGTTTTTAGCGTGGTGCTAGCCCTGGTATGGTTGTGATGGTCGGCTGGGCTGTAAGCAACATGGTTTCCATAAACCAGCCACAGACATGACTCACAGTCTTTAATGCACGTAACAGAAGAGATGAACAGAGCCCCCGGCATCCCCACGGGGGGCAGTTAAGTGGATAAGACGGGAAACTTTCAGTCAAGGTCCTGGAATCGACTCCTGCCCAGATATGGTAAAGGGATGGTCTCGTCTCCACCCCCCAACCCCCCATCAAGGAGATCTTGTGCAGACCTGTTAGTGCCTGAAAGAAAGGGTCGTGGCAGAGCCTGTCGTAGAACGCATGGCATTTGTGGGTGGCGCAAAAGGAATTGCACGAGCGCGCTGACGCCCCTCTTCACTGAGGTAAGACCCAGAGTTGAGAGTGTAATTGACAGATGAAAGACAGTGTGACCCCGCCACGACAAGAAGGGGCTTGGCCAACCTGTCGGCGTTTACACGTGTATCTATGTATTTTGTATGATATGCCCTGACCGTTCTGACTCACAGTGTACTTTTTGTTACCAACCACACTGTGCTTGTGGGCCTACACGTGGCATCATACACGTGGCACATGTGACGTTAGTGCCTATGGAATTCGTTCCGAGCACGGAGACGTCATCTTGAGAAACCGAAAGGGACAGTACATAAGGGACAGTACATACATACATAATGGCAGTATATACATACATATGGGGCAGTACATACATACATATGGGGCAGTACATACATACATAATGGCAGTACATACATACATACATATGGGGCAGTATATACATACATAAGGGACAGTACATACATACATAATGGCAGTATACGCATACATAAGGGGCAGTACATACATAATGGCAGTACATACATACATAATGGCAGTACATGTTATGTTAGTTTCATCTCTTACCTGTTTATTTATATACGTATTCCTTTATTTTGTATTTGTTTATTCACCTACTTACTTCTTATTCATTTACGTACTCACTCACTTACTTTCATGCTTACTTGCTTGCTTACCTAGTTAGTTACTTATTTACTCACTTACCTATCTATGATTAAAATAATGTTGGCTTCACCAAGTTGGTAGATGGTTGAGCATTTGGGGAATTGACCAAGGGGGGGGGGGGGGGAGTGTCTGTCATGTGAGACGAATTTATACAGAATAGCTAATTGTGTTGTGATTCAGACCTTTAATTATTTATTGATTTACTTCATGTATATGTTCCTTTTTTGAAGGTAAGATACACACATACACATGTCATTTACATGTAACCAAGATTATTCCAGTTGTAGGCTAACAAAAAATAACAGTAAAAAATACAGACTAGGTGAAACATAGTCTAGGTAGGGCCTGAAGACCTGGCTAGCTCATGGGTTTATATGCAGGCTTAAAGCATGTGCCATGCGTCGGTCATCATACACGTGGCACATGTGACGTTAGTGCGTATGGAATTCGTTCCGAGCACGGAGACGTCATCTTGAGAAACTGAAAAATGAAACTGAAACTGAAATTAGTAACGCCGAGATGTGTCTGGCAAACAGGCACAAACAATTCCCTGTCTACAGCGTTAACAGTCCATGTCTAAAGCATACTCTTGACAGGGGTGGCAGTCATTGTTATTGTTAGTGTTACTGTTGTTTAAAGCCCAGCCGACTGCATAGAGCCATATCAGGGCTATAACCGCTTCAAAACATACAAAACTTCAGCGGGAGAAAAAAAAAATGGAAAAGAAAATTAAGTACACATAGCAATGCATTCGCGCACATAATCTAAGGACATGGCCTTGGCGTTGACCACTCCGTCCAATCTATCGGACAGGGGATTTAGAAAACACACCTGAATATAAATTTAAGCATACCTTAGGACACCAAAACATATATATGAAAACAGGCAAAAATTACCTAAAATTGCTTTCGAATATCTCACCTCCCTAGAACCAAAAATGCGCTTAATATATGTACCAAATTATCAATCCTAAGAAAAAACATACACAGGTGAATGGACCAGCAGGGCAGAAAATGATAGGAAGAAATGACAGAAAGCAAAGGAGGAAGAAAGAAACAAAGAGAGTGACAGAAAAGAGGAAATTTCTGGCACAGAATTTCCCGAAATTTATACTGACAGAGCCCCCGGCATCCCCACGGGGGGCAGTTAAGTGGATAAGACGGGAAACTTTCAGTCAAGGTCCTGGAATCGACTCCTGCCCAGATATGGTAAAGGGATGGTCTCGTCTCCACCCCCCAACCCCCCATCAAGGAGATCTTGTGCAGACCTGTTAGTGCCTGAACCTGTCCTCCCTTTTCCTGTGTATACGTACGCACGGTTGTGAGGCGTGGACAGTCAACAAGCAAAGCCAGAACAAGATTGAGGCAGCCGAGATGTGGTTTCTAAGAAGAATGTTGAGAGTTCCATGGACAGCAAACAAAACAAATGAGACAGTCTTGATGGAGGCAGACACAGGTAGATCATTCATAAGGAAGATTGCGAAAAGACAGGCAACATTTATAGGCCATTTTATGAGGAAAGGGGATTGGAGCACCTGGTCACAACGGGAAAGCTGGAGGGATAGAGAGCACCAGGTAGACCCAGGGAGAAAATACTAGACGGACTTGCAGAGTGGCTGAAGACAAGGAGGGTGGAAGAGATGCTTGAGGCAACAAGAGATAGACACAGATGGAAGTCCATGATCGCCAACGCCATGCTGCAGGGCACCTGATGAAGATGATGATGATAATGATGATGATGATGACGACGTCGTACGCAGACTATTAAATATGCATGATAAAGACGCTGTTGTGTTTTGTCACCAGATCTGTTTTCACTTTACGGCGAAAACATCATGAGAAACCTAGAGGAAGACCCTGGATTAAAGGTTGGAGGAAAATGATAAACAACATTTGTTACGCAGATGACACCGTGCTTATTGCAGAAAATGAAAGGGACCTACAAAACCTTGTGAATATAATAGAAATAGAAAGCAAAAGTGAAGGGTTGGAGCTAAATAGCAAGAAGACTAAAGTCAGGGTAATCAGTAAAAAACATGAAATCCCCTCATGCAAAATAAAAGTAAACGGCACAACCTTGACAAAAGTTGATAAGTTTAAATATCTGGGAACGATAATCTCACCAGACGGCAGATGCACATCAGAAATAGCCAGCAGAATCGGCCAAGCCATAATAGCATTGAAGAAGATGAAAAGCATTCTTACCAACAAATGCCTATCGATTAACATCAGGAAGAGAGTCCTTGAATGTTATATAGAACCAATACTGTTGTACGGTTGTGAGGCGTGGACAGTCATAAGGGGCAGTACATACATACATAATGGCAGTATTCACATACATATGGGGCAGTACACACATACATAATGGCAGTATCAACATACATAAGGGGCAGTACACACATACATAATGGCAGTATTCACATACATAAGGGGCAGTACACACACACATAATGGCAGTATCAAAATACATAAGGGGCAGTACACACATACATAATGGCAGTATTCACATACATATGGGGCAGTACACATATACATAATGGCAGTATCAACATACATAAGGGGCAATACACACATACAATATGGCAGTATTCACATACAAATGGGGCAGTACACACATACATAATGGCAGTATTCACATACAAATGGGGCAGTACACACATACATAATGGCAGTATCAATATACATAAGGGGCAGTACACACATACAATATGGCAGTATTCACATACAAATGGGGCAGTACACACATACATAATGGCAGTATTCACATACAAACGGGGCAGTACATACATACATAATGGCAGTATATACATACATAAGGGGCAGTATATAGATACATAATGGCAGAAACTACATACATAATGGTAGTATATACATACATAGGGGCAGTACATACATACATAATGGCAGTATATACATACATAATGGCAGTAAATACGTAATGGCAGTAAATACATACATAATGGCAGTAAATACATAATGGCAGTAAATACATAATGGCAGTATATACATAAGTAAGGGGCAGTACATACATAATGGCAAGTATATACATACATAATGGCAGTAATATACATACATATGGGGTAGTACATACATAATGGCAGTATATACATACATATGGCGCAGTACATACATACATAATGGCAGTATATACATAATGGCAGTACATACATACATAATGGCAGTATATACATACGTAATGGCAAGTGTTTACATACATAATGGCAGTGTATATATATATAATATATATATATATATATATATATATATATATATATATATATATATATATATATAATAGCAAGTATATACATACATACATACATAATGGCAGTACATATATACATAATGGCAGTACATACATAATGGCAGTACATACATACATATATACATATGGGGCAGTACATACGTACATAATGGCAGTACATACATACATAATGGCAGTACATACATACATAATGGCAATACATACATACATAATGGCAGTACATACATACATATGGGGCAGTACATACATACATAAGGGACAGTACATACATACATAATGGCAGTATATACATACATATGGGGCAGTACATACATACATACATATGGGGCAGTATATACATACATAAGGGACAGTACATACATACATAATGGCAGTATATACATACATATGGGGCAGTACATACATACATACATATGGGGCAGTATATACATACATAAGGGACAGTACATACATACATAATGGCAGTATACGCATACATAAGGGGCAGTACATACATAATGGCAGTACATACATACATAATGCAGTACATACATACATAATGCCAGTACATACATACATACATACATACATACATACATACATACATACACACATAATGGCAGTACACACATAATGGCAGTACACACATACATAATGGCAGTTTACACATACATAAGGGGCAGTACACACATACATAATGGCAGTACATACACACATAATGGCAGTATACACATACATAATGGCAGTACGTACATACATAATGGCAGTGTACACATACATAAGGGACAGTACATACATATACACATAATAACAATATACGCATACATAAGGCGCAGTATATACATACATAATGGCAGTACATACATAATGGCAGTACATACATACATAATGGCAAAATATACATACATAAGCCATGATAAAGGGCCGTACATACATACATAATGGCAGTACTTACATACATAAGGGGCTGTACATATATACATAATGGCAGTATACACATAAAAGGGGCAGTACATATATAATAGCAGTATATACATACATAAGGGGCTGTACATATGTACATAATGGCAGTATACACATACATAAGGGGCAGTACATATATAATAGCAGTATATACATACATAAGGGGCTGTACATATGTACATAATGGCAGTATACACATACATAAGGGGCAGTACATATATAATAGCAGTATATACATACATAAGGGGCTGTACATATATACATAATGGCAGTACACACATACATAAGGGGCAATACATATATAATGGCAGTATATACATGCATAAGGGGCTGTACATATGTACATAATGGCAGTACACACATACATAAGGAGCAGTACATACATAACGGCAGTATATACATACATAAGCCATGATAGGGGCAGTACATACATACATACATACATAATGGCAGTGTGAACACACGTACAGGGCAGTACATACACACATAATGGCAATATTAACATACAAATTAACATACATAAGGGGCAGTACATACATTCGTAATGGCAGTATTCACATACAAAAGGGGCAGTACATACATAATGGCAGTACATACATATGGCAGTAAGCAGTGGTTCAACTTATCTACACGTTATCAATAGCCACCATGCATTGATATATTGCATGTAATACTGTTACCTGGATAGGCAATCTGGTTTGAATCATTCGTGACAGGACATTTGTCATATGGTAGGATGAACTACATGTATGCCAAAATTACTTTTAGAATCACACTGTTGACTGAACCGACTATCTACTCTACCATTTTACCTGTCGTATATGACTTAGAGAATAAAACAACACATGGAATAAAACAATGCAGTATAATAAACAAAAGCATGTACAAGAAGAAGACATTTACACAGAAATAAAGAGTGTGAGAAACGGACAGACTGGAAGCAGAAGTGTACTTAACAGTAACGTGAAATTCGTCTTACCGTCACTGGTGTGTCTGGCTACGACAGAGGCACAGCGTTTCGCTTACTTCTATCCATATATCAGGCATGTTCAGGGTCACAGTTTATGCAGACAGCTACTAAACTGTCCACAGTAGACGCTGCACATACTATCTGAGTCAGTGACTGTATCAGTGACGTCAGACCACTTAATGGAAATAAAAGATACACTCCGTTTAAAGCACAAATGCACGCACCAGAGTTCAGAGAAGTCTTCCTTCTCCATGATAAACAGTAGGCTGTATGTTGCAGCGTTACGCTGGTCCAGTTTTGTCCATTGAATATCGCGATGAAAATATCCATCTGTTTCTTTTTGCACGCGCATGACCATGAGCTTGCAGACACAGCTACACTCCTGTTGTTTGTAGGTGCGTTTGTAAGGAAGAACTTGCGCTGTTTGAATGACGCCTTTACAGGAGTGTAGTAAGGCATCGCACAAACCGTCTGTAGTGTTCCTCACAGGTTGTAACCTGCTCCTCGTCGTGCAGTGCAAGGTCACTATATTTCACGCGTAGACGGCTTTCAGGGATGGCATGCAAACCGACGGTTGGACGTTTGTTCTGCGATATGCTTGTATCCCACGCTGTATGCGCAAACATGCTACATGTTGATGCTGGTGGTGTGTGTGTTGTGTGTGTGTGTGTGTGTTTTGTGTGTGTGTGTGTGTGTGTGTGTGAAGAGGCTCCTGTCAGATTTTGTGCAGGTAAACAGACATGACAGGGACAGACGCAGGTAGCAACACACGAAAACATTCTCACAGCAATTTTATGACAGGCTGAGCTTGATATTACTTGTAAGTCGTCACATGGTTAGGCCGCACTCTGTGATGTATGTGGCCGGGTTTTTGTTTTGTTTTGTTTTGTTTGTTTTTCCAGTTTTTGCCGTCTGCGGTGGAGCTTGGTGGTCAGAGGGTTGTGGTCGGCCAGTCTCCTGTGACTCCAGTTGATAGAGACGACGTGGCACCAGTATGTGTTCAGCTATCTGGTCCTCTAGACTGCAGAGGCAGGTTGGTAAAGGTGTTGCTTGGAATTTACTCTTATTGGCGTTAAGCCAATTGTGGCCAGTGCGGAAGCTCATCGGAACCTCATCAGGACCCCCTTCCCATGTGGGGATGCCGGGGGCTCTTTCAGTATACCTAGTATCCCCACCTTCTGGAAATTCTGTGCTAGAACTTTCCTCTTTTCTGTCACGCTCTTTGTTTCTGCTTTGTTGCCTTGCTTTCTGTCATTTCTACCTATCATTTTCTGCCTTGATGGTGCTTTCACCTGTGTGTGTTTGATTAAGTCTTATAGACTTTTTCGTAGGATTGATAATTGGGTACATGTATTAAGTGCATTT
>JAPXFY010000035.1:17233489-17235989 GCA_030674185.1 Monoplex corrugatus
GGAACAAGGCAGAAACAAAGAGAGTGACAGAAAAGAGGAAATTTCTAGCACAGATTTTTCAGAAGGTAGGGATATCATTTACACTGAAAGAGACCCCGGCATCCCCACGGCGGAATGTAATGGTGGATAGGTAAAGGTGTATGAGGGCCATCCATATCAGGGCTTTGCTATCATGGTTGACAATGCAGGATGCTTGAAGATAGGGTGAAGGAGTCTGAGAGTTAAATGTTCCGTCTCCCCCCCCCCTCCCCATTTCAAGACCTTGTCAGCGTGTGAGTTTATGCGCAGGCTCAGGGCGTCTGCCAGATAAGTGCTGGCAGATTGGCGAGGAACACATATGGGGTTGCCTTGAGTGTGATGAATTTCTGTTGAACAAACAAAACAAATTCTTATCTCCTAACCACAGACAGTGGATTAGAAGAAAAGATATATGAATACTAAAAAACAGCTCACACACACACACACAACCACACACACACACTATCGACCACGCACGCGCGCGCGCACCACACACACACACACACGCACACGCGCGCGCGCGTGCGTGCACCACACATACACACACACATTCTCACATACACACAAACACACACACACACACACACCTCTCTCTCTCACACACACATACGCACGCACGCACGCACACACATCACGCACGCACGCACAGCACACACACACCGCACGAATGCATGCACGTAGGCGCACACACTAAATAAAGATGTGGGTACATTTAGCATGCTATATGTGTGACCCTTGACCCAAGTTGTCATCCTTGTTTCATCCTGCATCCCTCTCCCCTCCCCCCCCCCCCCACCTCCACACACACAGGTTGAATAGTCTGCCTGTTAGGAGTGTGACCCGTGACCCAATTTCTCTCTCTGTCTCTCTCTCTCTGTCTCTCTCTCTCTCTGTCTCTCTCTCTCAGTCTCACTATATCACTCACTTTATATGTCTTGTCTCTCGTCTTGTCTATCTGTCTGTTTGTCTGTCTCTCTGTCTGTCTGTCTGCTCGTCTCTCTTTTGTCTGTTTGTGTCTCTTGCGGGCTGTCTCAGTCTCTGCCACAATCTCTGTCTCTTTGTCTGCCTGTCTTTGTCTGTCTGTCTCTTTGTGTCTCTGTTGCTGTCTGTCTCAATCTCTCTCATAATCTCTGTCTGTTTCTCTGTCTGTCTGTCTCTGTCTGTCTGTCTGTCTCTGTCTGTCTGTCTGTCTCTGTTGCTGTCTGTCTCAATCTCTCTCACAATGTCTTTCTCTGTCTGTCTGTCTGTCTCTGTTGCTGTCTGTCTAGTCTCAATCTCTCTCACAATCTCTGTCTTTCTCTGTCTGTCTCTGTCTGTCTGTCTTCTTGATCTGTATGAGTGTGTGTGTGTTGTGAGCGCGCGCGCGCGCCGCGCGTGTGTATGAATTTTTCCATCCTCCCCCCAAAATCGGTTTTAGCGTCCAGAGAGTCAACATTCTAAAAGAACAGAAAAACGAAACAAAACAAAACAAAACCAAACCAAACCAACCAACCAAACCAAAACAAAAACAAAGGTTTGCCAACTATTTTTCATTAAAGCAAAAGGTCGCGAAGTCATCCAGACAATCACAAAGGGGGGCTGACCTTCTGACCCAAGTCGCTGTCATCATGGCTGGACTACAGAAGAAGGACGACAGCTAAGGGCCCCGACACTGGGCCCTTTATCTGTGAGGAGCCAGTCGCAAATCGTTGCCAAGGTTGTCTACCCCGCCCAGAGTGATTGTCTACCTTGTTCATTACTCATCTGCGTCGCGGACGGAAAGATGTAGGTTAGGTTTTTCTTTCAGCGCTTTGCGTGCATCTGTGTCTGTGTGTGTTCGTTCTAGTTTTGGTTGTAGATACGTGACTTGGTATGTGTTCTAGATTCTCTCTCTGTGTGCCGCTTTTTTTTAAAATGATGCAGTTTGTAAATGGTGGGTGGGTGTGTGGGACGGTGGCGGTTGTGAAGTGGCAATGTTGCGGTGTATTGACAAATCTTTAAGTCCGAGTGACTTGCCAGTTTCGTTTCGTGATCAGTCGTTTTCTTCTGCTCATCAAAAACGTCAGGAAAATTTTGCTGATTTTTCCCTTCAGGTTTTGTGTATTTCTGTCTTAGTTGTCTGTTGTGTA
The DNA here is from genome assembly GCA_030674185.1 of Monoplex corrugatus. NCBI lineage: Eukaryota > Metazoa > Mollusca > Gastropoda > Littorinimorpha > Ranellidae > Monoplex > Monoplex corrugatus. Next base: position 17,235,616 of record JAPXFY010000035.1, read on the forward strand.
CACTTAACAAAGGCTGGCTGGCCAGCAGTTTGTTCCTGGCTTGTTCTGTACATTAAACACACGTTCTGATTCTGTTTTCGTGTATGCATTAAAAAAAAAAGTTTAAAGATCATCCTGAGAAATAAGCATTGTGTGAAGGAAAACGTTTCTCTAACAAATGAAGAATGAGAAAAACTTTATTTTACTCATATTTTGCGTAAGCATATCTGTTTCATCAAATCAACAGAGAATAGTTCATATTCAGTATATTGTAAACCCTACCCCCCCCCCACCCCATGGTGTGTGTGTGTGTGTGTGTGTGTGTGTGTGTGTGTGTGTGTGTGTGTGTGTGTGTGTGTGTGTGTGTGTGTTGCCAGTTTTCTAAAAGTCACAAT
>JAPXFY010000035.1:17238489-17245989 GCA_030674185.1 Monoplex corrugatus
TGTCTTTGTGTCTATCACTCTGTCTCTGTCTATCTGTATTATGTATGTCTTTGTGTCTATCACTCTGTCTCTGTCTATCTGTATTATGTATGTCTTTGTGTCTATCACTTTGTTTCTGTCTGTCTGTATTATGTATGTCTTTGTGTCTATCACTCTGTCTCTGTCTATCTGTATTATGTATATCTTTGTGTCTATCACTCTGTCTCTGTCTATCTGTATTTTGTATGTCTTTGTGTCTATCACTCTGTCTCTGTCTATTTGTATTATGTATGTCTTTGTGTCTATCACTCTGTCTCTATCTGTATTATGTATGTCTTTGTGTGTCTATCACTCTGTCTCTGTCTGTCTATCTGTCACATATCTCTGTCTGTATTATGTATGTCTTTGTGTCTATCACTCTGTCTCTGTCTGTCTGTATTATGTATGTCTTTGTGTCTATCACTCTGTCTCTGTCTGTCTATCTGTCACATATCTCTGTCTGTCTGTATTATGTATGTCTTTGTGTCTATCACTCTGTCTCTGTCTATCTGTCGTATATCTCTGTCTGTGTTATGTATGTCTTTGTCTCTATCACTCTGTCTGTCTCTCTGTGTCTGTCTGTCTCTCTCTCTCTGTCTGTCTGTCTGTGTCTGTCTCTGTCTCTGTCTCTCTGTCTCCTTCACATATGTCGTAAGAACGCGCACACACACGCATGAACGCATACACGTACGCACGCATGCACATACACACTCACATCCACATACACACACGCACGCATGCACATACACACATCCACAGCCACACAGACGCATGTGCACACACACAAACACACACACGCGTACACGCACGCACGCACATATCCACACGCACACACACACAGAGGCATGCACATACACATACATCTACACGCACACACGCATGCTTGCCGATACACACACACACACACACACACCACACAACAACACACACACACACATAACACCACACACACACACCACACAAAAGCATCACATGCAACATTCACACGCACACCACGCCACATGCACAACTAACACGCATGCACACATTACACCACGCTAACTACTACTGCTGCATGCCTGTCTACTACTGCCTACTACCTACTACTACTGCTGCTGCACACTACTGCTACTATTACTACTACTACTCTGCGCTGCTGCTACAACTACTACTACTGCTGCTGCTGCTGCTATCTACTATTACTACTACTGCTGCTGCACTGACTCACTATATACTACTACTACTATACTATGCTGCTGCTGCTGCTACAACTACTACTACTGCTGCACTTGCTGCTTACAACTACTACTACTGCTGCTGCTGCTGTACACTATTTACTACTGCTGCTGCTGCTACTAATCTATACTACTGCTGCTGCTGCTGCTACTACTTACTACTGCTGCTGCTGCTGCTACATACTATATACTCTTACAACTACTATACTGCTGCTGCTGCTGCTATACTACTGCTGCTGCTGCTGTACAACTACTACTACTGCTGCTGCTGCTAAATACTATTACTACTACTGCTGCTGCTACTAATACTATATTACTACTATACTACTGCTGCTGCTACTACAACTATATACTGCTGCTGCTGCTCTACTAACTACTACTACTGCTGCTGCTGCTAGTACATATTACTACTGCTGCTGATTACTAACTACTACTATGCTGCTGCTGCTCTACAACATTACTATGCTGCTTACTAACTACTACTACTGACTGCTACTGCTACATACAAACTATACTATTGCTACTGCTGCTACATATATGTTGCGTGCTAATTATACTGCTCTTCAAACTACTACTGCGCTGCTGCTACAACAAACGCATTACACGCATCCACTTGCTGGCGGGGCGCACACACAGTACACAGACAGACAGACACAGAGAGACACGACACATACACACCACTTACAACACACACCACACCACACACACACATCCATACACTACACACACGCAACGCACGCACACGCACGCGCGCGCGCACAACACACACACAACCAACACACACACACAGGCCACACACACACACTCACAACACACACACGCAAAGGCACACACACACACTCACACACACATACGCACGCACGCACACACTCACACTCACACACTCACACACACACACACACACCACACCACACACACACACCACACCCACAACACACACACACACACACACGCGCACACGGAGAGACACAGACCACACGCACACGCCACACATACACACCACACACACGCGCGCGCGCACACACACACATACACACACCACACATACATACACACACATTACACACACACACACACACACACACACACACACACACACACACACACACACACACACACACACACACACACAATTCATCTCGTTCGTGCAAACATTCCTGGCTTATTTCGTTGATTTATCTGCAGCAGAAAGTGGGTCTCACTTTCACGAAGTCCTCTGTAAGCCTTCTGAACAAACCCTGGCGATGTTCACCAGTGTTGTTAAGAATAAGGGGGAAACCAAATGTTCAGGCTGTTTCGACAATGCTCGCTTTAGCGCCCATTTCAGAAGTATTGTGCATCGTTTATCAGGGTTCCAGGGTTCGCTACCCGTAGAGGCTTCGACGAGAGCTGAATGTAAACAACGAAACAACCCAGAACAAAAAAGATCAGGAAAAAGGTTTATGCCACTATCCTCGAATATGATAAAAGAGGTCTTCTTCTTCCTCCTCCTCCTCCTCCTCCTCCTCTTCTTCTTCTTCTTCTTCTTCTCTTCTTCTTCTTCTTCCCCCCCCCCCCTCTTCCCTCTCCTGTCTCTTCCCCCTCCCCCTCTCTCTGTCTGTCTGTCTCTCTCCTTCACTCCCTCTCTCTCTCCCCTCCCTCTCCCTCTCTCTGTCTGCCTGCCTGTCTCTCTCCTCTCTCTTATTCTATCTCCTCTTCCCCCCTTTCTCTCGGCTCTCTGTCTCTTTCTGTCTCTGTCTGTCTCTCTTCTCTCTGTGTCTCTCTCTCCTTCTCTCTCCTCTCTCTGTCTCTGTCTGTCTGTCTCTGTCTGTCTGTCTGTCTCTCTCTGTGTCTCTCTCTCCTTCTCTCTCTCTCTCTGTCTCCTGTCTCTCTGTCTGTCTCTCCTCTCTCTCTCTCTCTCTCTCTCTCTCTCTCTCTCTCTCTCTCTCTCAAGTCAGTCTAAAGTACATACAGTCTGTGTTCACCAAAGGAAGGTCGTGGAACAGGTTTAGCTTGGTGTCAGGCACATCAGTCATGGTAAGGACACAAAACACACAAATCATCACCGCTAAAACCTGATGCTGATAGGGCTATACCTCGATCAGTAAGTGGTAAAGTTTGTACCCTACGAGAAATATGTTTATCTACCAGTCGCCGTGATGTAGTGGTTAACGCAACAGACAACCGACTGGAAGGTTGTGGGTTCGAATCCCCATCGTCACTTCAAAGCCATATCATTGTGGGATTTTTCGGCTCTAACCGACTTCTACCCAGACTTGGGCGTGCTGTGGGCTCATTGGGAAGACTGGACCACACAATCAAGTCTCATCCACTTCACGATGCGTCATTGGGGTGTTGCTCCAATCTTCTGACCAGCACCGCAAGTGTCTGTGTCTCTCGGGCCTGGTTGACGCCAGGATATATTATGATAGTAAGCGTAGAGTACAGCCCTGTCACATAGTCTCAAACCGAGATGGAACTCCATAGCATCATGATTATCATCCTCATCGACATCATCATCATCGCATTGTAAAAAAAAACATGTGCCAGCTTCTGCGGCCGTTAAGATGACGTAGAAAATGGGACAGAGAAAAAAAAAGTGAGCACAAAAGTAATCTCCTTGAGTGCGATGATCCTTAAAAACAAAACAAAACAAAAAAACGAACAGAAAAAAAATCCCCTCCTCCTCCTCCTCCTCCCCCCACTCGTGCGCCATCTTATGCAGAGCTTCTACCCCTTACTATGCTGGGAGTTCTTTCAATATGAATAGTCTCGTATCCCCACCTTCTGGAAATTCTGTGCTGGAAATTTCCTGTCTCTTTGTTTCTATCTTCCTCCTTTGCTTTCTGTCATTTCTTCCTATCATTTTCTGCCTTGCTGATCCATTCACATGTATGTGTTTCCATAAAGCCTTACTTTCTGTTAATATTGATAATAGAGTCATCATCATCATCATGTGCCCTGCCACATGGCGTTGGCGATCATGGCCCTCCATATGTATCTATCCCTTGTTGCTGCAAGCATGTCTTCTACCCTCTCTGTCCTCAGCCACCCTGCAAGTCCGTCCAATATTTTCTCCCTGGATTTACCTGGTCTCTCTTTCCCTCTACCTTTCCTGTTGTGACCAGGTGCTCTAATTCCCCTTTCCTCATAAAATGGCCTATAAATGTTGCCTGTCTTTTCGTAAACTTCCTTATCAATGATTTTCTTGTGTCTGCCTCCATCAAGACTGTCTCGTTTGCTTTCTTTGTTGTCCATGGAACTCTCAACATTCTTTTTAAAAAACACAGCTCGGCTGCCTCAGTCTCGTTCTGGCTTGGCTTGTTGACTGTCCACGCCTCAGAACTGAATAACAATATCGGTTTGATAATAGAGTACATCTATATATATTAACCACATTTTTTTAGCTCTGAGGAAATGTGACATTAATAGCATTTTTAGCTCAATGATTTGTGAACTGGTCATTTGCAGTTTTAGTTACGGTAGGCCAGGCTTTATGAATGTTTTTGTGTACTTAGATGTGTTCCTGCTTTTGTATTCAAGTTTGTTTTCTTCGTTGTCTTGGTGATCACTTAGGCGGAATAACCAACGCCAAACAGCAGTGGGAAGGTACTGAACTCTCTTACAGGCTTTCTTTTCCCAGGGTTATCGATAGGTTTAAATGTGTATGTTTGTTTGAGGAGCATATAGCCCTGATATGATTCAAAGCAGTCGGCTGGATTTTAAACACTAGTAGTACTAATAATAACAACAATGATGAAATAATACTGACAACAATAACAACAATAATAATAATAATAGTAATGATGATGATGATGATGATATAATAATAATAATGATAATAATAATATATAATAATAATAATAATAATAATAATATAATAATAACAACAACACATGTGTGTGTTTAAGGTTCTCCGCTTTTCTCATTGGCTATTGACGATGATAATTGTAAAGTATGAATGTGAAACCAGCAAAACTTATCATTCCGTCCCCATCCAATATTCTTCTTCTTCTTCTTCTTCTTTCTTTCTTTCTCTTTCTTTCTTTCTTTCTTTCTTCTTCTTCTTCTTTCTTCTTCTTTTCTTTCTTCTTTCTTTCTTTCTTTCTTTCTTCTTCTTCTTCTTTCTTTCTTTCTTTCTTCTCTTCTTCTTCTTTCTTTTCTTTCTTTCTTTCTTTCTTCTCTTCTTCTTCTTTCTTCTTTTCTCTTCTTTCTTTCTTTCTTTCTTTCTTTCTTTCTTTTCTTTTCTTTTCTTTTCTTTTCTTTTTCTTTCTTTCTTTCTTTCTTCTTTCTTTCTTTCTTTCTTCTTCTTCTTCTTTCTTCTTTCTTCTTCTTCTTTTCTTTCTTTCTTTCTTTCTTCTTCTTCTTCTTTCTTTCTTTTCTTTTCTTTTTCTTTTCTTTCTTTCTTTCTTTCCTTCTTCTTTCTTTCTTCTTCTTCTTCTTTCTTTCTTCTTTCTTTCTTTCTTTCTTCTTTCTTTCTTCTTCTTCTCTTCTTCTTTCTTCTTTCTTTCTTTCTTTCTTTCTTTCTTCTTTCTTCTTCCATATTTCATTTATCATCATCATCATCATCTTCTTCTTTCTTTTTCTTTCTTTCTTTCTTTCTTTCTTTCTTCTTCTTCTTCTTCTTCTATTTCATCATCATCATCATCATCATCATCATCATCATCTTTTTCTTCTTCTTTCTCTTCTTTCTTTCTTTCTTCTTCTTCTTCTTCTTATTCTCATCATCATCATCATCATCATCTCTCTTCATTCTCTTTCTTCTTCTTCTTCTTCTTTCTTTCTTTCTTCTTCTTCCTTATTCTCATCATCATCATCATCATCATCATCATCTCTCTCTCTTCTTCTTCTTCTTCTCTTCTTCTTCTTCTTCTTCTTCTTCTCTTCTTCTTCTTCTTCTTCTTCTTCTTCTTCTTCTTCTTCTTCTTCTTCGCATTCTTCTTCTTCTTCGCATTCTTCTTCGCATTCTTCTTCGCATTCTTCATTCTTCTTCGCATTCTTCGCATTCTTCTTCTTCGCATTCTTTTTTCTTCTTCTTCTTCACATTCTTCTTCGCATTCTTCGCATTCTTCTTCGCATTCTTCGCTTCTTCTTCTTCGCATTCTTCTTCTTCTTCTTCTTCTTCGCATTCTTCTTCTTCGCATTCTTCTTCTTCTTCCTGCTTCTCTTCTTTCTTCGCATTCTTCTTCTTCTTCTTCTTCGCATTCTTCTTCTTCGCATTCTTCTTCTTCTTCTTCTTCTTCGCATTCTTCGCATTCTTCTTCTTCTTCTTCGCTTCTTCTTCCTTCTTCGCATTCTTCTTCTTCGCATTCTTCTTCTTCTTCTTCTTCGCATTCTTCTTCTTCTTCTTCTTCTTCTTCCTTCTTCTTCTTCTTCTTCTTCTTCTTCTTCTTCTTCTTCTTCTTCTTCTTCATTCTTCGCATTCTTCTTCTTGCATTCTTCTTCTTCTTCTTCTTCGCATTCTTCGCATTCTTCTTCTTCTTCGTCATTCTTCGCATTCTTCTTCGCATTCTTCTTCGCATTCTTCTTCGCATTCTTCTTCTTCTTCGCATTCTTCTTCTTCTTCTTCTTCTGCATTCTTCTTCTTCGCATTCTTCTGCTTCTTCTCTTCTTCTTCTTCTTCTTCTTCTTCTTCTTCTTCTTCTTCTTCTTCTTCTTCTTTCTTCTTCTTCTTCTGCTTCTTCTTCTTCTTCCTGCAGGCTTCTTCCTCTTCTGCTTCTTCTTCTTCTTCTTCTTCTTCTTCTTCTTCTTCTTCTTCTTCTTCTTCTTCTTCTTCTCTTCTTCTTCTTCTTCTTCTGCTTCTTCTTCTTCTTCTTCTTCTTCTTCTTCTTCTTCTTCTGCTTCTTCTTCCTTGCTTCTTCTTCTTCTTCTTCTTCTTCTTCTTCTTCTTCTTCTTCTTCTGCTTCTTCTTCTTCTTTCTTCTCTTCTTCTTCTCTTCTTCTTCTTTTTTCCTGCTTCTTCTTCTTCTTCTTTGCTTCTTCCTGCTTCTTCTTCTTCTTCTTCTTCTCTTCTTCTTCTTCTTCTTCTTCTCTTCTTCTCTTCTTCTTCTTCTTCTTTTTCTTCTCTTTTCTTTTTCTCTTCTCTCCTTTTCTTCTTTCTCTTCTTCTTCTTCTTCTTCTCTCCTCCTCTCTCTTCTTCCTTCTTCTTCTTCCTCTTATCTCTTTCTTCTCCTTCTTCTTCTTCTTCTGCTTCTTCTCTTCCTTCTTCTCCTCTTCTTCTTCTGCTTCTCTTCTCCCCTCCTTCTTCCTGCTTCTTCGTCTCTTCTTCTTCTTTTTCTTCTATCTCTCTT
>JAPXFY010000035.1:17250989-17265989 GCA_030674185.1 Monoplex corrugatus
CTACCACCAAAACCACCCCACTACCACCACCCCCACTACCACCACCACCCCCACTACCACCCACCACACCACCCCACTACCACCACTACCCCACTACCACCACCACCCCACTACCAGCACCCCACTACAACCCCACCACTACTACCACCACGACCCCACTACCACCACCACCACCCACTACCACCACCACCACCACCATCATCACCACCACCACCCCGAGACGTGATTAGCATCAAGTACAGTCGGGATCGTGAGGCGAGTCTGTGTCTGTACAGTACTTCTATACCTCTATGCCAGGCAAGGACAGTTTGATAGATGGGACAGATGGCCCAAGTCAGTGTTAACATCTCCTTTGGTCTTGTCGCCCAACTAGAAGAACCGGAGTGGAGTTCGGATCCTCCTTCAGTTTCTGGTTCGGCCACTGAATCACGGAGTGGGTGGTGTTGCAGAACAAGAAACCAGGCAAAGAGTTACGGAGTTTGGAGAAGGTTTGGTCGGGAGCTTGCCTGGCAAGGCAACAACGCAACAACTTGTCATTCTTTTGCTGGCTCTAGGTCCGAGTGTTTTGTGTTGTGGTTTTCTCCCGCTGCTGAAGTGACGTGACTTTGTTGCGTTGGGAACGTTGGGAAAAAAAAAAAGGTGTGACGGTACGTTGACTTTTTTGTCTCAATAGACGGCTAGAGAGATGCTGCTGGCTGCTATTATTATTATTTTTTTTTAATTACGATAATGATAAAAAAATAATGATAACGCTACTACTAGTAACAACAAAACAAGGATAATGATGATGATGATGATGATGATAGTAATAGCAGACAATGGTTACTTCCTATCATTAAAAGAACTAAAAAGAAAGCATGATATACATATAGATTTCAGTACATATTTAGGTTGTAAGCTTGCAACATGGCATGCTCTTACAGCTTCCAGTCTGTTAGCCACCCAGATGTTTTCCATATCTTACGGGAAGGGCATGCTTTAATTCCTGGTTTGCCGGTGTTTTGCAGCAGTTCTCCAGGTATGTTCTTTAGTCCTTGTCATTTCCCAATTTTCAATTGATTGATAGCTGCTGTCACTTCACTGAAGAGAGGTTCTGGTTCCGATTGATAAAAATCAAGACAGAGAGTACCTTGTAGATTTGTTGCTGCGGTGTTCTCGACTATATTTTTGCCGTCTTCATACCATCTTGCAAGAATGTCTTCTGTCGTGGTTAAAATGACACCATCTTTGCCGTTTATACACTGATTTTGTGATTGAAATTTGGTCGTTCTCGTGTTCATTATTTGTTTGAACATATCCCTTGATTTTCTTTCTGCATAGCAATCGGTGATTTTAGCACATTCTTGCTCATAGCCATGCTATCTTGTCTCTTCTGGTTTTGGTTTGTATTTCTCTTGTCACTTTCTTGTATAATTGTCGGTTGTTATTCGCACGTGCTTGACCTGTTTTCTTTTTAGCCAGTCCTGTTACTTTGTTATGTATATGTATTTTGGCCCCTTTGTTGTTTTTCTGCTCTTTTGCATCAGCAGATTCTTTCCAGATTCGTTTATGTCTTCCCACTGTTCTTTTGGAAATCACCGATTGCTATGCAGAAAGAAAATCAGGGAGATGTTCAAACAAATAATGAACACGAGAACGACCAAATTTCAATCGCAAAATCAGTTATAAACGGTAAAGATGGTGCCATTTTAACCGCGACAGAAGACACTCTTGCAAGATGGCATGAACACCGCGCGAGCATGCTTTATAGCATGAGATTTTTGTTGCGCGATATAAATTTTCATTCATCATCAAAATATCTGAGTTTCACACTATTTAAGATTACGTATTTAACACATCTTATGCGTTAAGTAGCTCTTCTATACATAGCAATGAGATCAGTGGCTAACACATTTTATACTTCTGAACTACTTAGCATAAAACCTTCTATGTTTTGATCTGATATCTTGTGTTTGCCTTATGGAAATATGTTTGTTGATTAATGTAGAAGTCAGGTGTGGTATAGATTTTTTTTGGGCGAGGGCTGGGTATAGACGAGCATATACATTGTTTATTTCACACTTTCGTAAATAAAAGAAAGTTGAAAGTGTTCTTGTTTCTTCTGTCTCTTCTGCTGTCTCTGTCTGTCTGTCTGTCTGTCTGTCTGTCTCTCTCTCTCTCTCTCTCTCGGCGCGCGCACACACACACACACACAGAGTGAAAAGACGCACACACACACACACACACGCCCCCCCTACACACACACACGCCCCCCTCACACACTACGCATGCCTCACACACACACCCACACACACACACACACACACACACACACACACACACACCACACCCCCACACACACACACTACACCTACACAACACACACACCCACACACACACACACACACACACATACACCACGCACACACAGCACACACACACACACACACGCACATCAGACACAACACACACACACACACACACACACACACACACACACACACACACACACACACACACACACACACAAAGAAACAAACAACAGCAAAACAGCTATAAAAGTCACACAACTGTTCACTTCCTGTGTTTACTGTAGCGAGCATCCTGTGTACGACATAACATTTTTGTTTGCTTATTTATTCTTTGTTGTTGTTTGATGTTGTTGTTCTGTGTTATCCTCCTCCTTCTCTTCTTTTTCTTCTTCGTTTGTCTTCCTTTTTCTTCTTCTTCTATTATCTTCTTTTTCTTTTCTCTTTTTATTTCGTCTTCTTTTCTTCTTCATCTCTTTCTTCCTTATTTCTTCTTCTTCTTCTTTTTCTTCTTCCTTATTTCTTCTTCTTCTACCACTACTTCTTCTTCTTCATCTTTATCATCTTCTTCATCGTCATCTTCTTCTTCATATCATCATCTTCTTCTTTTTCGTTTTCTTTCTTCTTCTTCTTCTTTTTCTTCCTTATTTCATCATCATCATCATCATCATCATCATTATCATCATCATCTCTCTCTCCTCTCCTCCTCCTCCTCCTTCTTCTTTCTTCTTTCTTTCTTCTTCTTCCTCTTCTTCTTTTCTTTTTCTTCTTCTTCTTTTATCTTCTTTCTTCTTCTTTTTCTTGTTTCTTCTTCTTCTTTTCTTTTCTTCTTCTTTCTTCTTTCTTTCTTTTTTCTTCTTCTTTTTCTTCTTCCTCTTCTTCTTCTTTTTCTTTTTTTCTTCTTTTTCATCTTCTTTCTTCTTCTTTTCTTGTTTCTTCTTCGTCTTCTTTTCTTGTTTCTTCTTTGTCTTCTTTTCTTGTTTCTTCTTTGTCTTCTTTCTTCTTTTCTTTATCTTCGTCTTCTTCTTCTTTTTTCTTTTCTTCGTCTTCTTCTTCTTTTTTTTTCTTTTCTTCTTCTTCTTTTTCTTCTTCTACATTTCTTTTCTTCTTTTTTACATGTTCTTGATGTGTGCATAAACAAAGAACGACTTAAATCCCACATGAAAACCTGATTCTTCTGCCCGCATCCCTTATCCCCCCCCCCCTTCCCTGTTTTAGATGTCCGTCCCGCTCTCCCCTTACTTTTAATTTTTTTTTTAAAGGCAGATTGTTTATTCGAGAAGAATTCCTGGCTGTCAGTTTGTCTCTCTGCCTGTCTGTCTGTATGCAAGTATTGTTGTAATGTATGGATATGTAGGTATGTGTGTATGAATCCATCATGTATGTATGCATATATGCATCTCTTTCTGCCTGTTTTTCTGTCTGTCTGTGTCTGTCTGTCGTCTGTCTTCTCTCTCTCTCTCTCTCTCTCTCTCTCTCTCTCTCTCTCTCTCTCTCTCTCTCTCTCTCTCTCTCTCACTTCAGCATTTCAGCATTTAATGATTTTCAGTGTACGTTTTTTTCCGTTAAATTTTTATAGACGACCACATATGTTTCAGTTGTATTTGTTATTAAGCTCAGGTCTTCATGATTATGTTAAAAACTTTGCTTTTTTGTCACTGCATTTTACGAAAGGAAAATGGCCAATTCACATGACAATTTGCTCATTTTGTCATTAAATATAGATAATGTTGTATTTTTGTTATTTATGTTATTTTTGTGCATACCATTGAAAGCGCCCCTTTAGAAAGTGCTTTTGGCTTTTTGGATATAAATCTGAAATCTGAACTCTCTCCCTCCCCGTCTCCCCCTCCCCCTACCCCCCTCTCTCTCTTGCCCCCCTTTTGCATTAATAAATATGAGTCTCTGGATCTCTCATTCTTTCGCTATGTATCTCTTTCAACACGCGCGCGCGCACACACAACACAACAACACACATACACACACACACACACACACACACACACACACACACACACACACACACACACACACACACACACACACACACACACACACACACACCCCACACACACCAGATAGATGGAGAGAGAGACAAGCGTAGTTGTGTTTAATAGTAGTAGTAGTAGTAGTAGTAGTAGTAGTAGGAGGAGGAAAAATATACGCCGACACTGAGGCATTCAGGATCAAATTATTTGTCAAACGTTCTTTTTTGTTTGCTTTATGTACAAAATGTTCGTGCTGTTTTCTGTTGTTTTTATGCATGTTGCTTAAAACCGGCAGATGATAATGGTAATTCACCATGGTGTTAATATCGCTGTGGTTGAGAGATAGTAATGTCATTTATACGTTTGAGCTAAAACATGATTTTTTGTTTTGTTTACTTCGTATGTTTTTTTTTTTTACTTTATTTTTATTTTAAAATTATATACGATTGATGATTTGTTTGTTAGATACTTATTTCTGGGGTGGATTCTGATAATATTTTGTTTACTTTGTATATATTCTTTTTTTACTTTATTTTTGTTTTCAAATTATATACAACTGATGGTTAGTTTGTTAGATACTTATTTCTGGGGCAGATTCTGATAATTTTTTGTTTACTTCGTGTACTTTTTAAATCTTATTTTTGTTTTAAAATTATATACAATTGATGGTTAGTTTGTTAGATACTTATTTCTGGGGGTGAATTTCTGCTTTCTGACCTAGGAAGTTATTTTGATTTCATGGGCTTCCAGTGGGAAGGTCTGGATACCTCCCGCCTGGCGGCTGGTAAGAGGAGACTTTTGTCCAATCCCCCAGGTCAGCGTGTGTGTAGTAGATACCAGGGAAAAAAACCCACGAAAAATGAACCAGAACGCATGTTTAATACAACCGGACAAGACAAGCGCAAATTTTCGGCCAACTGGCCTTTGTCAAGTGACTGCCCGCGTTCAAGCAAACAGGAACCAGAAAAGAAAAAAAAAACACGAAAAAAATCAGAACGTGTATTTAATACAACCAGACGAGACAGGTGCAAATTTTCGGCGTATTTAATACGCAATCCAAACCAAGTGTGACTGCCCGCGTTCAAGCAAACAGGAACCAGAAAAAAACAACAACGAACAAACAAACAAACAAACACACACACACACACGCACAAAAACGAAAAATGAATAAGGACGCGTATTTAATACAACCAGACAAGACAGGCGCAAATTTTCGGCCAACTGGCCTCTGTCAAGCGTAAGATCACAAACAAACACCAGATACAAAAATTACGAGAAAAAGACTGAAATTTCCCAGCTGCTCAGTCAAGTGTGAGAAAAGGAATAAGATAGGTCAAGTGTGATAACCATCACACTGGATTAGATAGGTCCCCCTTCCCTCACTTTCCTGGGATGGAGCAGATGGACCTATGAAACACTAAGTTGGCACCACCAGAATGATGGAAACATTTAAGATAGGACAGCCAGCAGGCCTGTTTTTAATGTTGCGGGCTCAGATTGAACTCCAGATGTCGGATCTTGAGTCCACGGTTCTACCACAAGAAGCAACCAGCTTGCCGCAAACGATCCTGTAAGTGGCTTATGGCAAGATCAAAACACCCAGCATGCACGCCACAGTAGCTCAGTTGGTTTGAGCGTCGGATTCACACGCTAATGGTTGTGGGTTCGAATCCTGGGGTGCGTTACATGAACACTGGCCTTCTCACTGTCCCATCATAACATCATTGTTGTTCTGGTGGTGTCTGTATGGGATTAGGTAAGTCCCCCCTCCCTCACTACTCTGGGATGGTTATCCCCGGCGGACATATCACTTGAGGTGGGTGTCGACGTAAAAACTGAACCAAAGCCCACCGAAGAGTGTGAAGATTGAGCAACAACATACCGTCTGTACTCTGTGTGTGTGTGTGTGTGTGCTGATGGTTTGGATTCTATGCTGATGACACCCAACTTCAAGATAGTGACTCACCTGATAATATACAGCGCCTGTTGACTCGCACCACTGAGTGTTACTCGGACATTAAGAACTGGATGACGTTCAACAAACTTCAGCTTAATGACGACAAGACAGAAGCTATCCTCATTGGCACCCGTCAGAAATTTTCTCAGCTGCCTCCTCTTTCTCTCCCAGTATGTAACACATCAGTCCCAATTTCTGATTCAGCTAAAAACCTTGGTGTCTGCATTGACTCTACCCTCTCCATGAACAACTTTGTTTCTCAAACTGCCAGATCTTGCTACTATCATCTCCATCGTATAAGCCTGATCAGGAAGTATCTCTCTGTCGAAACAACTGCAAAACTCGTTCTCTCCTTCATAATGTCTCGCATTGACTATTGCAATTCACTCCTGTCTGGTCTTCCTGCCTCCACCATTCACATCCTACAGCGCATTCAAAACAATGCTGTACGCCTTGTACTCAAAAAGAAAAAAGCTGACCACATATCTCCTCTCCTGGCACAACTTCACTGGCTCCCTGTATCAAAGCGCATACAGTACAAACTAGACACCATGTGCTACAAAAGCCTCAGTAACGCAGCCCCCGATTACCTGTCAAGCCTACTTGAGATCTATGTTCCCTCACGTACCCTCCGCTCTGCCTCCGATCCTCTGACTTTTCGCTTTCCACGCACTAAGCTCAATACCTATGGTCCACGAGCCTTCTCTGTTTCTGGTCCAGTCTCCTGGAACAAACTTCCTCTCTCAGTCCGTCAGCAACCTACTTTTGTCTCCTTCAAGTCCGCTCTCAAAACTCACCTTTTCTCTGCATAAACTCCTAATCTCACTCAACCCCCCTCTGCAGCCTGTCTCCGTTCGGAGGGGAATCACTTTGTTATAATATATAATTGTATATGATATGCTCTCTGTAATTTTCCATTGCTTTTATTCTTGCTTTTATTGCTTTTATTCTTTCTCCCCATTTATAGCCATGCGTGTGTGTGTGTGTGTGTGTGCGTGCGTGCGTGCGTATGTGTCTGTTTCAGCGCTTAGATTTTATTTTGTCGAGATTTTGCGCTATATAAATATAAATATTGTAATTGTAATTGTAATTGTGTGTGTGTGTGTGTGTGTGTGTGTGTGTGTGTGTGTGTGTGTGTGTGTGTGTGTGTGTGTGTGTGCGCGCGCGCGCGCGTACGCGTATGTGTCTGGGGGAAGGGGGGGGACAAGAACAGCATGCTTACACGCATCCAAGGAAACTCAGAACGCTAAAATATTGTGTCCATGACTTGACTATTCTTATTTGATTTTTTAAAAAAAAGATCGTAATAAAGCCATTTAAGATGTGCATATTTTGTGTTACAGCACCGGCTGAGTTCTCACCACAGGTTGCTGCGCTGCTCAAAATGAGCTCAAAAGGTAGGTCTGCTTTTCATGCCTTATTGGCAAAAAGAGCTTTGGTCAGAGAGAGAGAGAGAGAGAGAGAGAGAGAGAGAGAGAGAGAGAGTGTGTTCATTTTGCATCTTGACTCTGTTTAGAATGAGGTCATACAGAGAGAGATATATATATACATTTTGAATCCTGACTGCTTAGAATGAGGTCATACACAGAGAGAGATGTATACATTTTGCATCCTTATTCTGTTTAGAATGAGGTCATACACACAGAGAGAGATATACATATTTTGCATCCTTACTCTGTTTAGAATGAGGTCACACACACACACACACACACACACACACACACACACACACACACACCACACACACACACACACACACACACACACACACACACACACACAGATATATGCATTTTGAATCCTGACTGTTTAGAATGAGGTCATACACACAGACAGAGATATATACATTTTAAATCCTGACTCTGTTTAAAGCACAGCATTAGGAAACTAAATATCCTCCTCCAAAAAAGCATGACTGCCTGCATTCATGCAAACAGGAACCAGAAGAGAAACACGAAAAAAAAAATAATAATAATAACGCGTATTTAATACAACAAAACAAGACAGACGCAAATTTTCGGCCAGCTGGCCTTTGTCAAGCGTAAGATCACAAACAAACATACAAACACCAGATCACAAACAAACAAACACCAGATACAAAAATTATTCCTTTTCTCACACTGGAAGGAGCAGCAGGGAAGTTTCAGTCTTTTTCTCGTAATTTTTGTACCTGGTGTTTGTTTGTTTGTGGTCTTACGCATGACAAAGGCCAGTTGGCCGAACATTTGCGCCTGTCTTGTCTGGTTGTATTAAATACGCGTTATTATTCTTTTTTTCGTTTTTTTTCTTCTGGTTTTTGTTTGTTTGTTTTATTCTTCACACTTACGGATTTTTTGTTTTTGTTTCTGTTTATTTGTTTTACTGTTCACACTTATCCCGTCTCCTCTCCCGCCGCTATCCACGGCCAGAAAATGAGGTTAGCAGTGAAACGAAGAGCGCCTGTGGCTGTCTGTGTACAATAGGAAGAATGGACACGCCGCACAGACAGACAGTGAGCGATGAGAAAACATTCACGTCAGGACACAACTCATTTAGGACTGAGGCGGTGAAACACCTGTCCCCCCCCCCCCCACTTCCTCCACCACCCCCACCCTGCCCCATCCCACAGTCCACACCCTCACTCCTTTCTTCTTTAAAACAGTACGATGTAAACACGTGCGTGGGGATTATTTCTTATCGATTTGTAGGTAGTATGTTGGTCTGTCTGTCTGTCAATCTGTATGATTGTATGTGCGTGTGTGTGTGTGTACGTGTGTGTGTGTGCGCGCGTGCGCGTGCGCACGTATGTGTGTGTGTGTGTGTGTACGTATGTGTGTGTGTGTGTGTGTGCGCGTGTGTGTGTGTGTTTGTGTGTGTGTATGTATGTGTGTGCATATATCTGTGCATATGTGTGTGTTTGTATGTGTGTGTGTGTCTGTATGTGTGTATGTGCATATATCTGTGTGTGCATGTGTGTGTGAGTTTGTGTGTATGTGTGCGTGTTTGTATGTGTGTGTACGTGTGCATACATCTTTGTGTGCGTATGTGTGTGAGTTTGTATGTATGTGTATGTGTGTGTGTGTTTGTGTGTGTGTGAGAGAGAGACTTCTAGAGAGTGTGTGTGTATGTTAGTGTGTGTGTTAGTGTGTGTGTTGTGTGTGTGTGTGTGTGTGTGTGTGTGTGTGTGTGTGTGTGTGTGAGTGTGTGTGTGTGTTTGTCTGTATGTGTCTGTGTTTGTCTGTATGTGTATGTCTGTCTCTGTCTCTCTGTCTCTGTCTACCTCTCTCTCTCTCTCTCTCTCTCTCTCTGTGTTTCAGGAAAAGATCTTGGCTTTCTTGTACCTTTTTTCCATTCTCTCCCCCCTCCTCTCCCTCCCCCCATCACCCCTATATATTTTGGACAAGGGAAGGGCAGATTGTGAAAGTTTGTTGTGTGTGTGTTTTTCCTGTCTCATCTTGTGCACCAGTCCAGGGTCATTACTCCTACACCACTCACTTCACCTGTCTGACCCATCTCCAGACACACCGGCATTTGAGTCACTTTGAGGGCAGGCATGAAGGGTCGCAGAATCTCTGTTACATTTAAAAAAAAAAAAAAAAAAAAAAAAGAGAGAGAGAGAGAGAGAATGTTTGTACTGTTTCACCACTTAATATACTTTGACAGTGGGGTTTTATTTTTTTCATTATTGTTTTCTTCTTCCAGGCGTGGATCACTGGGTGAGCTCACCTTACTGTTTCTGCAAAGATCTACCATGGCGTAAGTAGATTAGTAGTTTGTTGGTGGTAGGTTGGATAGGCAGCCTAGTTCATTCCCCTTGCCTTGCCCTACCTCAGTGTTGTTCTGCTCTGTCCTCCTACCCCCCTGTCTGTCTGTAATTCTCTTTTTCTCTGTCTCTATCTCTGTCTGTCTCTGTTTGTATGTCTGTCTGTGTTTCTGTCTGTCTGTCTGTCTGTCTGTCTCTCTCTCTCAGTGTTATTGTTCATATTCTCTTTTTCTCTCGAGAAGCCTCTCTCTCTCTCTCTCTCTCTCTCTTCTCTCTCTCTCTCTCTCTCTCTCTCTCTCTCTCTCTCTCTCTTTCTCTCTCTTTCTGCCCCACTGATGATAATTTGATGGATTATTGATTTTTATTTGCTGATTACTTTGTTGAATTGTTCATTTGACTGATTAGCTGACTGCTGATAATTTGATGGACTGTTTATTTTACTATGCTGATTAATGTACTGATCGATTGATCTAAGTGATCAGTTGACTGATGAGTCAATTGACGAGTTAACTGATCCCTTGAATGACTGACTAAGTATTTGGCTGTTGGTTTTTGGTGTTTGCATGGTTGACTGATTCACTGATTTACTGACTGACTGATTCAGTGACCCCACACACTTTATAGGGACGCCAGGGGTTCTTTCAGTATAAATAGTATCCCCACCTTCTGGAGATTGTGTGCTAGAAGTTTCCTTTTTTTCTGTCACTCTCTTTGTTTCTGCCTTGTTCCTTTGCTTTTCTGTCATCTCTTTCTTTCTCATTTTCTGCCGTCTTGGTCCATTCACCTGTATGTTTTCCATAAAGCCTTACTTTCTATTATGATTGGGTGGGCCTACATGTAGTTATTGTGTTTTCAGCTGTAAGGAAATGACAACCGTGTAGTGGCAATTTTATGTACGATATGCCAGTTTTTATGTATGATTTTGTGTACTTTGTTATGTTTATTTCTATCCTCCTGGTGATAAACGAGGAGGAATGACCAGTGCCAGGGGCATGTCCTTAGAATATTTCCGTGAACGCAGTGATATGCGTATTTGATTTTCTTTTGTAGGTTTTCATTCTTATAGTGTCGTCGATGTGTTTAGATGTCTGTTTTGTTTGAGATGATCATAGTCCTGATATGGCTCTGAGCTGTCGAACGTTGATAGTAATGATGTTGATGATGATGATGAATAAAAAGAATACAGATGATGATGATGATAACAGTAATACCGATGATGAGAATAATAATGATGATAATACTAGTGATAATACTTCTAATGATGATGATAATATGATAATAGTTACAACAGTATGGTGATAATGATGGTAATATCGCAGGAAGAAAGTGTTTGTGTCCACCATGCATCGCAAGGGGGATGCAGTTGGGGGTTGGGGGTGAGCATGATAAACTGATTCTCTACTTGGAACTATCGTAAGGAGGATTTGGTCTTGCCATCTATCAGGGAAAGAATTTAGTCTCTTTTTATCATAGGAGAATTTAGGGTCACTCTGTCTCCAACATCACATACAACCAGAAAGGAGAGTGACAGAAGAAATACACAAATACGCTGGACATGATTCTCAAAGCAGTCCACACATAGATTGATAAACACAAAGCCTTTATTCAATTAAGAAAAAGCGTAATTCACCAAGCGTGTGTGCCATGAATCCTAATAGTCCTAAAACCCTAAGATGCACTACGAATCTTCACTAACTTACTTATCACTGAAATACTGAGCACTTCCATAATTCCTACTCTATTCCCTCTCTCTCTCTCTCTGCTTCATGGCAAAGAAAACATACTACCTACTTCTATCCCTACCCTAACAAAAGTATAAGATGAAACGTAGTCACATACCTTTAAGATAGATTGGAGACTTCTCTGACTCACTGTCACACTGGGTGCCAACTCAGTGCTGACTCTCCCACTCTGGTTACTCTCCCACTAGTAAGTCACTCCTAACGACTGACTGCTAGCCTATATACAGTGCGATTCCCATTTACCGGTCTTTGTCTCAGCTACAAACATTCCCAGCTGCCCTCTAGCTGTCGATATCAATAAAACTGGGCATTTCAAATTTGGGGAACTTGGCGATCCTGGCATAGCTGCCTTGGTCGTCATTCAACATTCCTATAATTTTCTTGGACACTGATGGCGATATTGACATAGCGGCCATGGTCGTCATTCCGCAGTCCCGTAATTTGCTTGGGCATTGGTATTTGCTGAGAAATGTTGGTATTCTGGGTTATCTACCCTTTGTGCCCATTAAAGGTGGATAAGAACCATGTGAGAGTTAGATCCCGTTTGAATGGAAATTGCTGAGTGACAAATTGAATTATGGATGGCTGATCTCCAGTGCGCCCACCTCATTAACTCGTCTACCGAGTCGGTCGAAGGAATGTTGGTAATTCAGGTTATCTGCCCTTTGTGCCCACTAAAGATGGATGAGAACCACGTGGGCGCCAGACCCTGTCCGAATGGAAATAACTGAGTGACCAGTTGAATTATGGATGGCCTGATCTGCAGCACACCCACCTCATTAACTCGTCTCTCAAGTCAGTCGAAGGAATGTTTCTTCCCCTAGAGGGGGGCCCTGTGATAGTAATAATAAGAATAAGAAGAAAGAGAATGAAGATGTAGCAGCAATAACTTGACTATGGTTAACATCAGAGAATGTAAAGTAGAGACAGACAGACAGACAGACAGACAAAGAAGGAGACATAGAGAGAGACAGACAGACAGACAAAGAAGGAGAGAGAGAAAGAGAGGCAGAGACAGAGAGACAGACAGAGAAAGAGAGAGAGAGAGAGAGACAGACAGACAGACAGACAGACAAAAGAGACAAAGAGACAGACAGACAAAGGAGACAGAGAAGGAGAGAGACAGACAGACAGAGGAGACAGAGAGAGAAAGACAAACAGAGATAAAGATATAACCCTCACAGTGCTGGCCTCCAAAACCAAGTTGAACACACTACCACCTCACGCCCCTATAACCTACCACCACACTTGCACCGTTCTGCATTGCTAACCCTGATGTTTCCAGTGGTGCTGTCGGGACTGCCAGCCTCCCCGGCGCTTCTGGGTGGGGGCTGGGGCTGGGAGGACTGGGCCATTTTGGCTGCCACTCTCATCGCCCTGGCCTTCTTCCTCCTGCTGCTCTTCCTCCTCTGTTGCCTGCTGTGGCCGGGGGCTCTGTGCTGCCGGAAAGGCTGTTCCTCTTGCTGCAAGACTGGGGCCGGTGCTGCGGGGGCCGGCGCTGGCACTAAGAAAGAAAAGAAAGGGTGAGTATTCAGTGCCATGCATTTCAGTGCCATATTCCTTGATGTTCAGGGAACGTCCACCTTAACTTTTTTATTTATAAAGGATCATGTACTCAGGAAGGTTACCTTTGTGCTCACCTTTTTTTTTTTTTTTTGTCCCATTTTTTTTTTTACGCCACCTTAATGGCCACAGAAGCTGGAACAGTTTTTATGTTGCAGTGATGATGATGTCGATGAGGATGGTAATCATGATGCTTTGATGTTCCATCTAGGATTGAGACTGCGTGACAGGGCTGCACTCTACGCTTACATTCATAATATATCCTGGCGTCAACCAGGCCCGAAAGATATAGACATCTGCGGTGCTGGTCAGAAGATTTGAACAACACCCTCAATGACGCATCCGTGAAGTGGATGAGACTCGACTGTGTGGTCCCAGTCTTCCCAATAAGCCCACAGCACGCCAGACTCTGGGTAGGAGCCGGTTAGAACTGAAAAATCCCACAATGATATAGTTTTGAAGGGACCGATGGGGATTCGAACCCACAACCTTCCAGTCGGTAGTCCGTTGCCCACCTCAACTTGATAGTGGGTCCACCGTCCGTATGTGGCGGATGTCCATCAAACATGGAGGTTAGTTGTGAAATAAACCAGACTTGACTGGACAGATAAGGAGACCCAGATCGACGAGTTGTTTCTGTCAGGGTGGGGGACAGGGTCGGCATTTGTTATGGTCACACACAAAAGACAAAAACCTTGAGACAGGTTAATAAGTTTAAAATAATATCTGGGAACGATCATCTCACCAGACGACGGATGCACATTAGAAATAGCCAGCAGAATCGGCCATGCCAAAACAGCATTGTGTTTATTGTGATGTGTGTGTGTGTGTGTGTGTGTGGTGTGTGTGTGTGTGGTGTGTGTGTGTGTGTGTGTGTGTGTGTGCTGTGTGTGTGTGTCTGTGTGTGCGTGGTCTTTGATTTAATGTCTATTCACTAAAGTCATTTTAGACCAAAAAAAAAAAAAAAAAAAGGGGGGGGGGGGGGGGAGGGGGATAGAGGAAAAGTGAAGAGGATATTTTGAAAATTGTCATTTTTGATCTTGAGAAAAGATGATCCAGAAAAAACAACTGTTTCGAGGAGGGGAAGGTAAAACTAACAAATAACGTTACCTTAATGAGTGATTTAAGCAAATTAACAAACAAAATTAATAAATATCGTATGTGTGTGTGCGTGTGTGCGTGTGTGTGTGTGTGTGTGTGTGTGTGTGTGTGTGTGTGTGTGTGTGTGTGTGTGTGTGTGTGTGTGTGTGTTTCAGATTCGGTTCCGGCCAAATTATGGAGATGTCGTCGATCGGCGGATCAGACGAATCTAATCTGGTGTACGTATTTCCACTGACAATTGCACACAGGCACAGACGTACACACACGTATACACACATACGCACTTACACGTACACACGTATGTACACACATTATCTGTAACTCGTCTCTACCCCTGCCTCTCTTTAGCCTATGTATGTATAGTACGTATGTTCGCGTGCGCGCGCGCGCGCGCGCGTGTGTGTGTGTGTGTGTGTGTGTGTGTGTTCTTGTTTCTTTTAACATCTAATTCACATATGTGCTTTTAGACGAGAAAAAAGAATGGACAAATAAATAGATAAATTAATAAATATTAAATAAAAAAAGTAAATAAGTAAATAAATAAAGAATATAGAGAGGTGTCTACGGGTTGGATGAATCCATGTTGTCATATTGGCATTGTACCATATAAGGTAAGGAG
>JAPXFY010000035.1:17270989-17278489 GCA_030674185.1 Monoplex corrugatus
AGTCTTAAGTTTGTGTGTGAGTGTGTATTGTGTGTGTGTGTGTGTGTGTGTGTGTGTGTGTGTGTGTGTGTGTGTTATGTGTATGTATGTACCCCGTGGGGATACTGGGAGCTCTTTCAGTATAAATAGTATCCCCACTTGGAAATTTCAGCGGGCCTCCATAGCTCAGTTGGTTGAGCGTCGCATGCACATGCTAATGGTTGTGAGTTCGAATCCCGGGGTGCGCTGCATTAAAACTGGCCTTCCTACTGTCCCATCTTAATTAACATCATTGTTGTTCTGGTGGTGTCAGTATAGGATTAGATAAGTCTCCCTTCCCCCACTACCCTGGAATGGTTATCCCCGTCGGCCATATCACCTGAGGTGGGTGTCGACGTAAAAACTGAACCAAATCAAATGGAAATTTCAGCGGGCCTCAATAGTTCAGCTAGTTGAGCGTCGCATTCACATGCTAACGGTCGTGAGTTCGAATCCCGGTGTACGCTATATTAAAACTGGCCTTCTTACTGTCCCATCTTAACATCACTGTTGTTCTGGTGGTGTCAATATAGGATTAGGTAAGTCCACCTTCCCCCACTTCCTTGGGATGATTATCCCCATCAGCCATATCTCCTGAGGTGAGTGTCAACGTAAAAACTGAACCAAATCAATCAAACCAAACCAATGGAAATTCTGTGCTAGAAATTTCCTCTTTTCTGTCACTCTGTTTGTTTCTTTCTTCCTCCTTCGCTTTCTGTCATTTCTTCCAGTCATTTTCTGCCTTGCTGGTCCATTCACCTATATGTTTTCGATAACGTCTTACATACTTACTCTCACGATCGATAATTGGGTACATGTATTAAGTGTATTTTTCGGCTCTATGGAAATGAGATATGCGGAAGCAATTTTAGGTAATTCAGGCCCGTTTTTTTATATGTTGTAGTGTCATTAGTTATGCTTATATTTGTATTCAAGTATGTTTTTTAAATCCCTTGTACGTTAAATTGGATGGAGTGGTCAAGGCCAGGGGCATCTCCCTAGATTATGTGTGCGAATGCATTGATACGTGTACTTACTTTTTTCTCTTTTTTTTTTCTTGTTCAAGTATTGTGTATGTTTTGAAACGGTTACAGCCCTGATATGGTTCTACGCAGTTGGCTGGGTTTAAAACAAAAATGATATGAAGAACTGTGTATGTGTGTGTGTGTATGTGTGTGTGTGTGTGTGTGGTGTGCGTGTGTGTGTGTGTGCGTGTGTTTGTATGTGTGTGGTGTGTGTGTGTGCATATGTGTGTGTGTGTGTGTGTGTGTGCATGTGTGTGTGTATGTGATGTGTGTGTGTGTGTGTGTTCCCCATTTAGAACACATAACCTTGATGTCGTAATAATAAACTAGTGAAGAGGTACAGATCACATATACCTTGTCTACTGCCGAACAGTCAGATCAGTCATTAATACATTTTTATAGTATTTAAATTACTTAGCATAAAAACTTACAATTCTGTTTCTTTGAATTCATATTGAATGTATGCCTTGTTGAAGTGTTTGTTTCTTTTTTATGTACGTTTTATGTGTAATGTAGATCCCCCTTCCGGGCGAAGGTTGCATGTGAATATTCATATGGCCTACATTATTTCACACCCTCGTATGTAACATTTGTTTTCGCTCTCTCTCTCTCTCTCTCTCTCTACTCTCTCTCTCTCTCTCTACGCCCCCTTTCGCCCCCCCCCCTCCTTCCCTCTTTTTCTCTCAGTTTAATGTGAATTTGGATAAAAGTAATAATATGATGTTTAGGAAAGCTGGGTATCTTGCGGGAAGAGACAAATGGACTTATGGCATTATGGCAACACGGTAATGCTTGTCCTGAATGCATACGAATACTTGAGTACCTCGTTCTTATCAAACTTAAACCAGAAAAACACGAAAATAGAATCAGAACGCGTATTTAATACAACAAGACAAGACAGGCGCAAAATTTCGGCCATCTGGCCTTTGGTTAGCGTGAATGTAAGATCACAAATTACGAGAAAAAGACTGAAACTTCCCTGCTGCTTTGTCCAGTGGGAGAAGAGGACTCGTTTTGGATATCAAACTTAAGTTTGACTTCAGCGTGTTGTGATTTTTCCAGTCCGCCAAAGAACGTGCGATAGTTACATGGGTAAGACTTGGGGGACTTCCATAGGGAGGGTTTGAGTTCGATCTGCCTGCCCGGGGGTAAAGGGTGGAGATTTTTTTCCGATCTCCCGAGGCAAGTGCAGACCTGTTGGTGCCTAATGCCCTTCCATGTGTATACGTACGTAGAGTATTACTATGCACGTTAAAGATCTTGTTAGCCGTGTCAGTGTCCAGTGGCCGATGCAGCATGCAGGCTGTGCAGCAACATATGTTTTGCATTCAGGGAGGTTACCTTTGTGCTCACCTTTTTTTTTGTTGTCCCATTTTCTACCCACCCTAATGGCCACAGAAGCTGGAACAGCCCTTTTCACAATGCTGATGATGATGATGTCGATGAGGATGATTATCATGATGCTATGGAGTCCCATCTAGGATTGAGACCACGTGACAGGGATGTATTCCACGCTTATATCATGATATATCCTGACGTCAGCCAGGCCCGAGAGATACAGACACCTGCCTGCTGGTCAGAAGATTTGAGACCCTCAGGACGCATCCGTGAAGTGGATGAGACTCGACAGTGTGGTCCCAGTCTTCCCGATGAGCCCATAGCACCCCACTGAGTAGGAGCCGGTTAGAGCCGGAAAATCCCACAATGATTTTTGAAGGGATTGATGGGGATTCGAACCCACAACCTTCCAGTCGGTAGTCCGTGGCGCTAACCACTACACCACGGTGACAGGTCGACTGTGCAGCAACATACCACCTGCACATTGTGAAGCTTTTTCAGTTTCAATTTCTCAAGATGACGTCTCTGCGCTCGGAACGAATTCCATATGCACTAATGTCATAGATGCCATGTGTAGGTGATCATGGCACATGCCTTAAGCTGCACATAAACCCATGAGCTGGCCAGGTCCTGAGGCCCTACCTAGACTATGTTTTACCTAGTCTATGTTTTATACTAAACAAAATGTTGCTGCACAGTGTGAAGCAAATCAACGTACATACACGCACCCGAGAGAAAAAAAATCGGAACACGATAACAAATTTCGTTGTAATTGTTCATCAGATTCTACAATGCAAGAGAGTTCACAACACGAGTCACGATACGAAGAACAGCAGAAGTCTTCCAGCATGGCCTTGGTGAAGAGCTCTGCTTCCACTGCCAATGCCAACACCTCCAACGCTATGGCAACTTCCAGCGGTACAGGAGTCGGGCCCATACTGCAGTGTTACACAGTGACGAAGAAAACCACCACCACCACTTACGGCGATGAGGAAGGAGACGAAGGTGACTGAATAGCTTGTGGCTTGGCTGATTGGTTGGGTGGGTTGTGGGCTGTTTCCATGATTTAGGTGGCTAAGGTGAATTTGTTTGGGAGTTCTTTGTCTGTCCAGTTTACTGTACCTGCTGAGAGAGGCATTGAGCCCACACGTTCATCCCAGGTCCACAACACTGTTACTGTTATTTTACTGTTACATTTGTTTAAAGCCCAGCCGACTGCGTAGAGCCATATCAGGGCTATAACCGCTTCAAAACATACAAAACTTCAACAGGAAAAAAAAAAGAAAAGTTAAATTAAGTACACATATCAATGCATTCGCGCACATAATCTCAGGACATGCCCCTGGCGTTGACCACTCCGTCCAATTTATCGCACAGGGGATTTAAAAAACACCTGAATACAAATATAAGCATACCTAAGGACACCAAAACATATATAAAAACAGGCATAAATTATCTAAAATTGCTTCCGCTTATCTCACCTCCGTTAGAGCCTAAAATGCGCTTAATAATCTAGCCATATATCAATCCTAAGAAAAAGTACATGAGACTTTATCGAACACATACAGATGAATGGACCAGCAAGACAGAAAATGACAGAAAGAAATGAAAGAAAGCAAAGGAACAAGGCAGAAACGAAGAGAGTGACAGAAAAGGGGAAATGTCTAGTACAGAATTCCAGAAGGTGGGGATAAATTTGTACTGACAGCTGGCCAGGTCCTGAGGTCCTACCTAGCTCTTTCGTAGGGGAGTGAGGTGACAGAAACCTCGACTTTTCTCGGGGCCAGCACCACGAGGGCGGCGCCCATCCCCTTTTCCTTGATTCAAATTCATGCTAATATTCACAAATTGTTTTTACCAAGACTTCAGAAAGGCAAGACTGCTAATTTGTTTTCAAGGGGTGGGACCTGGGAAATCAACCTATCTCTTCAATGTTTCATACCAATGCAGCCAGGCAATGCCCTGCTCTTCATGATTTTCAACTGCCGTGGGATCTTAAGCGTGCTCATCCAGAAGGCACACGGGTCCGACTCGTTTTTCGTCCCCTTCGGAAGGACTAAATGTTCAGTTCGATTTTCCGGTCAAATTGAGGAGAAAAGTCAAGGCCTCTACTGGGAGTGAACCCTGAAACCTCGAGTTTAGTTATTGGCAGGCGAACGTCTGAACCATTCTGCCACTCTTCTCCCAAGACGCATTCATAAAGTGGATGAGACTTGACTATGTGGTCTCAACCTTCTCAACGATGTCATAGCGCACTCTGCTCTTTAGGAGCTGATCAGGGCTCAAAAAACACCGGTTTTGTTGTTGTTGTTGTTGTTGTTGGTTTTTTTTTGGGGGGGGGGTGATGGGGTGAGGGAGGTTCGAATCCATGACTTCCCAGACAATTGTTGCTTCCGTCAACCACTTCTCCACATTTACAGTTTGGTTGGTTTGTTGGGGGAGGGGTTTAGGTTGGTTGATTAGTACAAATCGTTTAATCAGTCAAAATTGGAAATTACTATGTGCTTATACCGAGCTGACTCCACCACACTCACATTATTCTTGCAACTATTACGTCAAATTTTCCATCGGTCATAAGATAATAATGTAATAATTATTTCACTTATGTAGCGCAAATGTGTTCATGTCAAAAGCATGCTCGTTGCACTTTACATAACTGGAACTTTGTCAAACTTTCAGCGAATGAAACCAAACATGACAAAACATGAAAATAAGCATTAGGAACCACAGTAACATAAGTGTTAGGAAACCATATCGGTAATAAAAAGAAGAACCAGAAAAAAACACAAAAAAAGAATAAGAACGCGTATTTAATACAACAAGACAAGACAGGCGCAAATTTTCGGCCAACTGGCCATTGTCAAGATCACAAACAAACAAACAAACACCAGATACAAAAATTAGGGGGAAAAGACTGAAACTTCCCTGCTGCTCCGTCCAGTGTGAGAAAAGGACTCCTTTTATCACACTGGACTGAGCAGTAGATAAGTTTCAGTTGCTGCTGACAATGATGATGGTGGTGATGATGATGTTGACGATTATGGTGATAATGTTGATGTTGCTGATAATGGTGGTGGTGGTGATGAGATGTTGACGATTATGGTGATAATGTTGATGTTGCTGATAATGGTGGTGGTGGTGATGATGGTGTTGACGATTATGGTGATAATGTTGATGTTGCTGATAATGGTGGTGGTGGTGATGATGGTGTTGACGATTATGATGATAATGTTGATGTTGCTGACAATGATGGTGGTGATGATGATGTTGACAATTATGGTGATAGTGTTGATGCTGCTGATAATAATGATGGTGGTGGTGAAGATGATGGTGTTGACGATTATGGTGATAGTGTTGATGCTGCTGATAATAATGATGGTGGTGGTGATGATGATGGATTGACGATTATGGTGATAGTGTTGATGCTGCTGATAATAATGATGGTGGTGGTGAAGATGATGGTGTTGACGATTATGGTGATAGTGTTGATGCTGCTGATAATAATGATGGTGGTGGTGGTGATGATGGTATTGACGATTATGGTGATAATGTTGATGCTGCTGATAATAATGATGGTGGTGGTGATGATGATGTTGACGATTATGGTGATAATGTTGATGCTGCTGATAATAATGATGGTGGTGGTGATGATGATGTTGACGATTATGGTGATAACGTTGATGTGTTGATAATGATGATGGTGGTGATGATGTTGACGATTATGGTGATATTGTTGATGTTGCTGATAATGATGGTGGTGGTGATGATGATGTTGACGATTATGGTGATAATGTTGATGCTGCTGATAATGGTGATGGTGGTGATGATGTTGACGATTATGGTGATATTGTTGATGTTGCTAATAATGATGGTGGTGGTGATGATGACGATTATGGTGATAATATTGATGCTGATAATGATGGTGGTGGTGATGGTGGTGATGACGATGTTGACGATTATGGTGATAATGTTGATGCTGCTGATAATGATGGTGGTGGTGATGATGATGTTGACAGTTATGGTGATATTGTTGATGGTGCTGACAGTGATGGTGGTGGTGATGGCGGTGGTGATAATGATGAAGATGGTGGTGATGGTGGTGATGATGATGTTGACGATAATGGTGATAATGTTGATGCTGCTGATAATGATGGTGGTGGTGATGATGATGTTGATATGGTGATAATGTTGATGCTGCTGATAATGATGGTGGTGGTGATGATGAAATTGACGATTATGATGATAATGTTGATGCTGCTGATAATGATGATGGTGGTGATGATGATGTTGACGATTATGGTGATAATGTTGATGCTGCTGATAATGATGGTGGTGATGATGGTGGTGATGATGAAATTGACGATTATGATGATAATGTTGATGCTGCTGATAATGATGGTGGTGGTGATGGTGGTGATGATGAAATTGACGATTATGGTGATAATGTTGATGCTGCTGATAATGATGGTGGTGGTGATGGTGGTGATGATGAAATTGACGATTATGATGATAATGTTGATGCTGCTGATAATGATGATGGTGGTGATGATGATGTTGACGATTATGGTGATAATGTTGATGCTGCTGATAATGATGGTGGTGGTGATGGTGGTGATGATGATGTTGACGATTATGGTGATAATGTTGCTGCTGCTGATAATGATGATGGTGGTGATGATGATGTTGACGATTATGATGATGATGTTGCTGCTGCTGATAATGATGGTGGTGGTGATGGTGGTGATGATGATGTTGACGAATAGGATGATAATGTTGATGATGATGCTGATGATGTTTCTCGGCAGAAACGGCTGTGGTGACAACAACGGAGAAGAAATGGCAGGAGGGGATGAACGAGGTCGGAGAAATATCAGTGGCCGCATCTGCTTCTGCTGGAGAGTTATTGCCCTCAATCGGCGCTCCTGCGCATGTGCTGAATGACGTGAACAATGTCCGTTGTGTCAAAAGGTAAAGGGAACGCTGCCATTACATATAAAGAAAAAGACAATAGGAAGCCTCTCATGCATTATGCATTATTTAACAATAGTATCCTTTACATTCCAAACACTACTCTTAGCTAGTGCATCATAGTTTTAATCTTAACCCTGGACCCTATTCA
>JAPXFY010000035.1:17280989-17305989 GCA_030674185.1 Monoplex corrugatus
TATTATTACATTGTTACTATTGTTGTTGTTGTTGTTATACAGTGTAGTCAAGTTGTGAACGTTCAGTCCCAGGTCAAACCCCAGATGTCTGTGTCGTGTGCAGTCTGACCACAGTGGAGGGGGGAGTCAGTGACGTCGTTCGTCGTTACGAGTACCAGCAGACCTCCAGGGACACAGAGACTCTCTTCTGATGCGTTCCACAGACACCAGGCCAGATGAAACTGGACACACTCTAGAAAGACCTACGGCTTTGGGAACATGCTGGACTTGACTTCCTACAGACTGGGGCAGCACTGTGAAAGGGTCGTCAGAACCGTGGTCTTTCCACTTTTTCCCCTGTGGTCATACCAGCGGCAGTATAATTTGTACTGGTATTCCCACTTCCTGCTAATTCTGTGCCAGAAATTTCCCCTTTTCTATCTCTCAATTTGTACTGGTATTCCCATTCCTGCTAATTCTGCCTAGAAATTTCCCCTTTTCTATCTCTCAATTTGTACTGGTTTTCCCACTTCCTGCTAATTCTGCCTAGAAATTTCCCCTTTTCTATCTCTCAATTTGTACTGGTTTCCACTTCCTGCTAATTCTGTGCCAGAAATTTCCCCTTTTCTATCTCTCAATTTGTACTGGTATTCCACTTCCTGCTAATTCTGCCTAGAAATTTCCCCTTTTCTATCTCTCAATTTGTACTGGTATTCCCACTTCCTGCTAATTCTGCGCTAGAAATTTCCCCTTTTCTATCTCTCAATTTGTACTGGTATTCCCACTTCCTGCTAATTCTGCGCTAGAAATTTCCCCTTTCTATTTCTTCTTTTTGTTTCTGTCCTTCCTTTGTTTCTTCACTCTTCTTTGTATTTTCGTCTCTGATTTTTTTGATAATTCTGCGCGTAGGTAATTTCCCCTTTTTTATACTTTTTGTTCTTGTCTGTTCCATTTGCTTTCTGTCATCTCTTCTTGTTATTTTCTGTCTTGATGGTCCTGTCTTCATGGTCCATTCACCTGTCTGTGTTTCTCTACAGCCTTACATGCTTTCTATTGGTAATTAGGTACATCTATTATTAACTCCATTGAAATATGATGTGTAGAAGCGATTTTAGGTAATGTAGGCTAGTTTTTATGTATGTTTTAGTGTACTTAGTTATGTTTATACATGTGTAGTAAGGTTTTGTTTTAAAACCCCTTGTGAATAATTGGCTTTTGTGGGAAATGCCAGGGGCATGGCTCTGCGCAATCAACTGGGCTTTAAACATTAATAATGATGACTATTTTATCTCATGTTGTCTGATGTTTCCTCGTTTTGCATTAGGCACCTATCTGTCTCAAAGTTCTGCTTGCTTGATGGTGGTGGTGGTGTTTTGTTTTTCTTGTATGGGAGGGGCGGTTTTATTCAAATGTTTTTTTTTAACTTGTTTTTATTCTTTTTCAAAATACATATCATTTATAAACATTTTGAAATGTGTACAATGCATAATCAACAGATCTAACCAAATGTAGAAAAACAAGCATTCGTTGCAATATATATATACACATACATACACACACACACACACATTATATAGAGAGAGAAAGACACACACATACACATATCCACATACATACATATGCATACACATGTGCATAAACAAACATATATATACATATATACACTTTATTCAAATGTTTGTCTTGGCACACACCAGGCAGTGTTGTGTCTCAAAATGCTTTTTTTTTCCATTGTAAAGGAAGATCATTTCTTAATATCTGGGAGGGAAGTCTGTCTGTCTGTCTGTCTGCGAGTGTTACCAGTATGTGTTGGCAAGGTTTTCTCGTCTATTTCTGGGTGGATTTTTGCCGTATTTCAGCCAAAGGTGTAAACCGCTGAGACATCACGAATGAGAAAGTTTAGAGGAGAAGGGATCAAGGTCAAGGTCAAATGGACCAAAATGTTTTATTTGAGGAAGGTGTGTGTGTGTGACCAAACTTTTTCAGTTTCAGTTTCTCAAGATACCATCTCCATGCTGGAATAAATTGTATATGCTCTGACGCCACTGATGCCATGTGATCACTAAGATCCTGATGACCATGTCATAAGCCCTATTCCTGTGCATAAACCCTATGCATCAGTTAAGTCATGAGGTAAAGCATTGCCCGGTTAGCAGACTTTTTCTGAAACTTCCAACAATATGTACATGTATAGTCAGTTTCCACTGTTTAGGTAGTCCAACCATTGTCCTTGATGCACATCGGGTTTTATTTCAAATGTATCTTCAAGGTCTCGGTGACATTAAAAAGTACAAAATATGGATTTCCTGTCATACTTTTTGTCTGAAAATTGACGTTAATAAAATGGCTTGACCATCTTGCTTTTTTGTCTTTGGTGTGTTTTTGTCACTGTTTCTGATTCTTGTTTGTTTCTTGTTGTTGGTTTTTTGTTTGTTTGTTTGTTTGTTTTGAGGGGGGTTGGTTGTTCGTTATTTTTTCTAAAACAAGGTGGGCATAGTAATCATTCTTGCTGTGGTGTGTTTTGTGGGGAATAGGCCTTACCCCTGCTAAACACATTTAATTCATACAGATTCTTGACCGTCACGCCTACACAATGTTCCATCAAACTGAAAACAAAATCTACTCATCGTCATCAAGTGCCTTGCCACATGGCGTTGGCGATCATGGCCCTCCATATGTATCTATCCTTTGTTGCCCCAAGCACATCTTCCACCCTCTTTGTCTCCAGCCACTCTGCAAGTCCGTCCAATATTTTTTCCCTGGGTCTACCTGGTGCTGTCTTTCCCTCCAGCTTTCCTGTTGTGATCAGGTGCGCCAATTCCCATTTCCTTATAAAATGGCCGATACATGTTGCCTGTCTTTTCCTAATCTTCCTTATGAATGGTCTTCTTGTGTCTGCCTCCATCAAGACTGTCTCGTTTGTTTTCTTTGCTGTCCATGGAACTCTCAACATTCTTCTTAGAAACACATTTCGGCTGCCTCAATCTTGTTTGGCTTTGCCTGTTGATTGTCCACGCCCTCACAACCGTATAACATTATCGGTTCTATATACCATTCAAGAACTCTCTTCCTGATGTTAATCGACAGGCATTTGTTGGTAAGAATGCCTTTCATCTTGTTGAATGCTGTTTTGGCTTGGTCGATTCTGCTGGCTGTTTCTGATGTGCATCTGCTCCGGCGAAATGATTGTTCCCGTATATTTAAACTTATCAACCTGTCTCAAGGTTGTGCCGTTTGCTGTTATTTTACTACCTCGCAAAATTACCAGGTAGGTTTAAGGTTTGTCATAAGACATCCGTCAAGGTGGAACGTTCTGTTACGAGATTGGCATTATGTTCATAGTCATATTGCTTATAGCACAGCCTACAGATTCGGATTAAGTGTAAGGTAGCCTACCTTTAGGTTTGTTGGTACAGTAATACTGCATTGTACAGGATGAGGGGGGAAAGATTGATCATCGACAGCATCATCATATCTACATGAGAAATGGCCTGAGCTGACTTGGTGAGATGAAAATACTTTCACCGAATCAGTTTCATAAAACGTGACCATTCGCCGTGGTGTAGAGGTTAACGCAAAGACTACCGACTGGAAGGTTGTAGGTTCGAATCCACATAATCCCTTCCAAAATCATTGTGGGATTTTTCGGCTCTAACCCAGAGTTGGGCGTGCTATGTGTTCATTGGGAAGACTGGGACCACACACAGTCGAGTCTCATCCACTTAATGGATGCGTCATTGATGGATGTTGCTCAAATCTTCTGACCAGCACCACAGGTGTCTGTATCTCTCAGGCCTGGTTGATGTCAGGATATTGTTATGATAATAAGCATAGAGTACAGCCCTGTCATGCAGTCTCAATCCTAGATGGGCTCCATAGCATCATGATTATCATTCTCATCAACATCATCATCATTGCATTATAAAAGCTGTTCCAGCTTCTGTGGCCATTAAGATGGCGTAGAAAATATTAGGACCAAAAAAAAAAAAAAAAAGGTGAGCACAAAGGTAACCTCCCTGAATGCGATGATCCTAAAAAAAAAGTTTCAAAAAACGTTGTCAGCAAAAGAGTTATTATCTGTACGCTCTAGTTCAACTTCTTCTTGCCTATAGCCAAGGGCTAATACCATGTCAGAAACGAAACCAGGTTTCAATAAAAAGACAACAGTTTAAAAACCATGCTCACCGTGAACCTTACAATTCTAAAATGCAATTAAAGAAAAACATATTCAGACGTAAAATCATATCAGGTGAAATCTATTGATCTCTTGTAAAAACTGGAAAATTGTATTAGGAGGGACGTCTTCGAAGAGGATCTTTAAGGAGTTCGCTGTGTACTGCTTATATCTCACATTGTACACAGTCCCAGCAATCCAGAAGCAATCAATGGCTCCTCACATGGTATACACCACGGTGCTTATTCATTTGTTAAAAGGTACGAATGAGTGTAGGACGGTGACCCGTGTGTAACCTACATAACACTGTCTCTTTCTCTGATTCCTGCAGCAGATGGGAGAATGATTCCTGCAGCAGATGGGAGAATTCGATTTTAAATCTGAGTAAGGAATTAGACATCTTTTCCCTTGTGACATTCTCGGCCAGGCACTCAGTGTTTTCATTGCCTCCAATACCAACATGGCCAGGAGTCCAGGCAAAATCAATCCGGTAACCTTCACTAGTCAGATACTTGGAATCTGTATTTTAATGTTTCAAAATGTCATGTAATGCATGTTGGTAAGAAGAATATTAGACGAGAGTATTTCATGAAAATTGGAAATGATGTACAGAAAATTAGTGTGTGTGAAACGGAAAAAGACTTGGGAGTTACATTTGATAGTGAATTACCTTTGGCCCGCACATTAAAATAATAGTAAATACGGCTAACCAAATGATAGGAATTACCAAAGCATTTTCGTACATGAATAAACATACATTTTTAATGTTGTATAAGGCTTTGTTAGACCACATTTAGAATACGCAAGGTATTTGGAATCCCTATTTGAAAAGACAGTCAAAATGATTGAAAATGTACAAAGAAGGGCAACTAGGTTACTTATAGAGTTAAAAATATGAGTTATGAAGAAAGGCTTAAGTTTTTAAAACTTCATTCACTGAAAGGTAGGAGGGTTAGGGGGGATTTAATACAGGTATACAAAATAATGAATGGGATGGATAAGTTATCAGTTGAAACATTTTTTTCCTTTCCACAAGCTAGTATAACAAGGAATGCAGAAGGTAAATATTTGTTAAAAAAAATACTAACACATGAGCGTTTAACAAATTCAAAAATTTCCTGGACGACGATGCAGAACTCAAAATTTTATTTTAAAAAAATAGACTGAGTCAATATTTGCTCAAGTACGAATATTAACGGCATGCTTTTCAGACCCCAAAGAAAAGCGTAAACACATGAAAGATAGGGCGTTAAAAGGCCGGAGGCCTAGGCTTCGAGCCAGCCCTCGACTACTACTACTACTACAACACTTGTAAGAGTAGAAAACAGTCCACAGAACTTCAGAAGCTCCGTTGACTAATGTTTCGACCAACGGTTGCCTGCAGAGCAGAAAAAGAAGTCTTTATACTTCGATTGGGACGCCATTTTTAATGCTAAAACCAAAACAATCAGTTCAACAGTATAAACGGAACTGTCAGACAGAATATGTTTTAAAGATTATCGATTGGGAACAGCGGAACAGAAGGCAGCAGCAGCAACACCTTCATCAGACTTGGATCCATCAGATTTCTGTGGGATGACGGGAAATTCTGACATAGTTCTACACAAAAAAGACTTGTACGCCATTCAATTGGTACAGTTTTTACGGAAGGAAGCAAGATCAAAACAGATCTTCGGTGTTTTCAAGGTCCTATGGTGGGCTGTATGGAAATTTCAAGAAATCGGAAACAACTGCAAAATTTTATATAGATCTGCCTTTTCCATATGAGGACGGATACGGATTCCTAAAGGAGGAGTGACTTTCGGATGTTTTCAGATTCATTTTGAAATCTGGGGTTGAAGTCACAGTCGTCGGCTGGGTTTCCCGGTTCAGAGAACAGTTTCAAACAGAAGTTACTTTCAGTCTATGGTTGGTCATGGAGGGCTCCCTGCTCCACGTGTAAACTGTAGCAGATTGTTGTTCTGAATGCACCAAGACACAGGCACAGCCCTTGATGGTGAATGGGATCCAGTAGTGTTAGGTACGACAGTCTTGCAGAGCCATATACTACGCAGCCATAGTCCAGTTTAGAGCGAATTAAAGCTCTGTGCAGGTGAAGTAGCGTTTTCTTGTCGGCACCCCAGTTTGTATGAGCTATGATTTGAAAATATTCAGTTTTCTGGCATGGTTTAAGATGTTGGATATGACTGAGAAAATTCAATGCCAGAAAATTTAGCTTCTTTTTACAGCTGGAATGATGGACTTTCCCAGATGGATTTCTAGATCTTGTTCTAGCTTAGTTCATGTTGCTTATAACCCAGCCGACTACTAGAGCCATATCAGGGCTAACCACGTCAAAAACGACAACCAGGTAAAGATAAAAGACAACAGTTAAACCATGCTCACGTTAACTTGCAAGTCTAAC
Organism: Monoplex corrugatus; assembly: GCA_030674185.1. Taxonomy (NCBI): domain Eukaryota; kingdom Metazoa; phylum Mollusca; class Gastropoda; order Littorinimorpha; family Ranellidae; genus Monoplex; species Monoplex corrugatus. Next base: position 17,287,547 of record JAPXFY010000035.1, read on the forward strand.
ATGTAGTTAAAGAAAACCACAGTCAGATGTAAAATCACATCAGCTGAAATCGACTGATTTCTTAAAAACTGGAAAATTGCATCAGGAGGGACTTACAAGGCAACACTGTTCATATATGTTTCTATATCATTGTAACAGCTTTAGTCTTACTGTCTTTGCCTTGCTGTCAATTTTAGCTGTTGTGGGCCCTGGTCTGGGCCTTATGAATATTCAGTTACTTGATATAGATAGTAGGCACATACGTGTGAATGTGTACACAAGTTGAATGCATGTGAATGAGTAACATTAATCATAATAATAATAAAAATAATAATCATCATTATTATTGTTATTACTATTATTTAAACAATGATAATACTAATAATAACACTGACTACTTGTGCACAGCAAATCGTCTTTCAGGAGCCTAAAGCAGGCGCTTCACAAAAGCTTCACTGAGAAAAGGCAAACACAGGCACAATAAACATGTCAACCCATACCACTGTTTCTCTGTGTGCGGTTGTTCATTTTATGATCCAGTTGTCTGTCTGATTGTCTTTTTTTGTTTGTTTGTTTTTAAGCAGAAATTCACAGTATTTTGAGATGACTTTCACGGTGACGAAAATAGAAGACAAAGTGCAAGGGGAGGCTACTCCTAATCGAAGACATGAATCAGTTATTAACAGTTGTTACCTCCCTTAAATTGGTAATCGCCTATGGAATTGTCCAGGGCACATAAAATAATACTTGCAGTACATATTAACCATAACCTAAGATCATCTGTTACCGAACCAAGGGTAACAATGAAAATTGGTCTCCTTTTAATTTCTATGATGGGAAATTTCTCTAACACACACAATATGCCATTTAATCACACTCCTATCCCCATTGTTTTAATCATTAAATTAATTTAATGCCCGAACTAAAAAAAGTATGTATTTGTGCATCATATTGGATGTACACACTTGTATGTGAACATTGAACATAGTGCATCATGAAAGATGTATCATTGTTAGTCGATGGATTTCCACACACAAAATTGATTTGTAGTTCACTTTTAATGAGTAATGCACAAGACAGACACTTTCCCACAAACCCTGGTGTAAGGACTGTGATCCTGTTGAACATACAAATACTGGACAGAGTGGAATTCCTGCCCATTCACAGCAGTAGCATTTATGAGAGATGGGGCCATCAAGGTCCCAGACAGGGTTAATGAGAGTCAATGTCTTGTCATTTTTATTTTCTTAAACTTTTTTTTTAATTCATTTTCAACAAACAATACATACAAATCAAACAAAACAACAAAACATAATTGCAATCTCACCATAAAAAAAAAACGTCCAGTTCATGCAAAGTATCTACATGTTGTTGCTATCTTTGTTCAAAGCCCAGTCGACTGCGTAGAGCCATATCAGAGCTATAACCGTTTCAAAACACACACAATACTTCAACAGGACACAACAACAACAACAACAAAAAATGGGGGGTGGAGGTGGGGGTGGGAGACAATTCATCACACTTATCAATTCCTTCACGCACATAATCAAAAAAAATGCCCCCAGCATCGACCACTCAGTCCAATTTATCACACAGAGGTTCAAAACAAAACAACATCAAAAACAACAGATAAATACTAATGTAAGCATAACTAAGGACTCTAAAACATGCAAAACGGGCCTGAATTACCTAAAATTGCTTCCACATATCTCAATTCGCTAGAGCCAAAAACACACAAAAAGTACCGGTACGTAAGACTTTACTGAACATGTACTGGTGAATGGATCAGCAAGGCAGAAAATGATAGGTAGAAATGACAGAAAGCAAAACGAACAAGGCAGAAACAAAAGAGTGACAGAAAAGAGGAAATTTCTAGCACAGAATGTCCAGAAGGCGGAAATACAATTTATACTGAAAGAGCCTCCAGCATCCCCACAGGGGGAGCAGGTTGCAGGGCGGATTGAAACTGAATGCTTAAAAAAAAAACCCAAAGTCATGCACATAGCAAGAAAAGAAGGCCGGGAACATCCAAATAAATTCAAGTACTAGGGTCTGTAAAAGCAAATGATGGCTCCTGCATCAAAGATGTGAAAACAAGAATTGGACATGGCAAAACAAAAATGGTCCAGTTTAACAACGTATGGAAAGACAGAGGGCTTCCCAAAGATTTCAAACTAAGAATCCTGAAAATTTTGATTTGTCTGTTTTAATGTATGGTTGGAAAGCCTGGACATTAATAAAAGACTGAAGAAAATAAAATCAATGCAGCAGAAATGTGGCTCTATAGATGACTTCTCTGAGTCAAATGGTCAGACAGAAGAACAAACGATAATGAGTTAAAGGAACTGAATGACAAGCGCTAACTGCTAACGAAATCAACAAAAGAAAGCTGAAATATATAGGCCATGTGATCAGAAACACCCAGACAAATTTGATATCAACGATCCTGCAGAGGACAGTTGAGGCGAGGAGAACAATGGGATGACCGCACACCTCCTGTTTCAACACATCCTGAAAGTCTGTGGCTTGGGGATCCAGAATCTCAATCATGTGACCTGAAGACTTAGACATCGAGTGTGGCTCCTATCGCTGATCCCGGCGATGGAGGGAGGCGACAGGTGAGAGGTGGGGATGAATTGTTTTGCCGCAAGGGAATGTTTTTCTGAGTGAAATGCCGAGCGCTGTCACAGGGGTGGCAATATTTTCATAATAATAGCAAGACCTTTCTCAATTTCTCTTTTCCGAAAAAAAAAAAAAAATTTCATACCTACCATTGTTCCATATCTACCAAACAGAGGTGTCTGTCTCTGTGTGTATGTCAACAGAACAAGATTTTCTTGGCGTTTACAATGGATCTTTACCAAATTTACACAAGAGGTGTGAACTGTTGAGAAGTTGTGAATGCAGAAGTCTAGAAGTCATGGCACCAAGGTCAAGGTCACACAGACTAAAAAAGTGTCAGAAATCAGCACGTTTTGAAGGTCTGTGAATAGCACTTCCACAGGTACTGCTGACAAAATTTTAATTTGTTTTTACTGTTGACACAATCTACCAATGGCCTCACTTCATTGAATTTCATTTCATATGAAGCTTACTGAAGGTCACAGTGATTTTGTTCAGTACGAAATCCCAATTTTCTGTAGTAATTTTTGTATAAAAGGGTTAATTGTTATAATGACTGGACTTCAATAATCAAGAATAACAACAGACCATAATGACAGCAACAATGAAATAGTTAATTAGGAACAACAACAAGGAATTGGGCAAAATGAAATCAAAAGTGGACATTGGAATATACATACACACACAAACACACATACATACATACGCACCCCATGCACACACACACACACCACACACTTACATACAGATCAGTTTCAACATGACTAGGCTTGAAGAAATCATAAGCGTGATTCTCTTCTGGTTTTAGACATTTTTGGAAAGCAGAAATGTTTTGAAGTGATTTTTGAAAATAAGTAGACAATCACAGCTTTGTCTTAAAGACACTCAGGAGGGACTTCCATGTGGTTGATCCACAACTACAGGAAGATTTCTTTCTGCAGTAGTACAGTAGAGAAATCACGTGCTGTCAAGACAAAAGATTCCTTGAGATCTGACTTACTATTGTTATTATTGTTTAAAGCCCAGCCAACTGCGTAGAGCCATATCAGGGCTACACCAGTTCAAAACATACACAATACTTCAACAGGAAAAAAAGGAAAAGAAAATTAAGTACACACATCAATGCATTCGCGCACATAATCTAAGGAGATGCCCCTGGCATTGACCATTGCATCCAATTTATTGCACAGGGGATTTAAAAAACACACCCGAATACAAATTTAAACATATATAAGGACACAAGATCAGATATAAAAACGGGCCTAAATTACCTAAAATTGCGTCCGCATATCTCATATCCCTAGAGCCCAAAATGCACTTAACACATGTACCTAATTATCAATCCTAAGAGAAAGTATGTAAGACTTTATGGAACACATACAGGTGGACCAGCAAGGCAGAAAATGATAGGAAGATCTGAAAAAGCAAAGGAGGAAGAAAAAAACAGAGTGAGAGAAAAGAGGAAATTTCTAGCACAGAATTTCCAAAAGGTGGGGATACAATTTATATTGAAAGAGCCCCCGGCATCCCCATAGGGGGGAGGGGAACTGACTGTTTCGGAAGATTTGTCACATCCAGACGATCACTAAAGGAGTAGACGAAGTGAGAGAGAATTCCTGTTCAATCAAATGACCACAATAGCATTTCTCTTTTTGGGTGATTGTAAAATTTACTTGACTTGAAGTTGAAGAAGTTGACGAATGAACCTCCACGTGTGAGAGAGGAAGAGAGAGAGAGTAACAACAGACAGAAGCACGCATGCACAACTGATACATAAAAAAATAAGCAAAAGACAATGTTCAAGTCTGCGGTTAATTTTATTTCAATGAAGCATTTGCGCTAACATGTCACCATCCACCTTTTCCCCTAACGCGTTAACCAGTGCATGTATGCTGTTTCACATACTCAGAGCATGTACATGTGTCTGTGTATGAAACTGTAGCAAAAACCAACAGCCCATGCTGACAACATGGGCTTATTCTGAACCATTCACCCTTTTCCTTTTACAAACAAATGAGGCTACCAGTCATGTCATTTTTCCTTTTACAAACAAGAGTTTTCAATTTCAGTCTCTCAAGATAACATGTCTGCGCTCGGAATAAATTCCATACGCACTGACGCCACTGATACCATGTGATGGAGAAGATCCAAAATGATCATGACATAAGCCTTAAGCCTGCACACAAACCTATGTGTTGGCAAGCCACTGATACCATATAATGGAGAAGATCCAAAGTGATCATGGCATAAGCCTTAAGCCTGCACCAAACCTACGTGTTGGCAAGCCACTGATGCCATATGATGGAGAAGATCCAAAAAGATCATGGCACAAGCCTTAAGCCTGCACACAAACCCTATATGTTGGCAAGCCACTGATGCCATATGATGAAGAAGAACCAAAATAATCATGGTATAAGCCTTAAGTTGCACTTTAGCAAGATCTGAGATCCTACCTAGAGTACGGATTTTGTATCTTTATCTTGGTATCCATAACCAAGACACCTGCACAGTATGTGCACTGCACTTAAGGAGTATCCATAACCAGGACACCTGCACAGTATGTGCACTGCACTTAAGGAGTATCCATAACCAGGACACCTGCACAGTATGTGCACTGCACTTAAGGAGTATCCATAACCAGGACATCTGCACAGTATGTGCACTGCACTTAAGGAGTATCCATAACCAGGACACCTGCACAGTATGTGCACTGCACTTAAGGAAGGTAATGGCAACCCACATGAAGTATTTTTGCCAACAAGTGCACATGATGACACAGAGAAAAGGAAAAACTACAATACACTGGCCATGTGTCACACAGCAAGAACACAGACCTCATGGCAACCATCTTTCAAGGAAAAACAGCACCAAAAAGGAAGAAAGGCAGACCTCCAATCTCAGACATCAAGAATATAACCAATATCAGTGGCCTAAATATTCAAGAAATTGTCCACTGGAGGGAAATGGTGGTGTCCAGCAGCCAACACTGAACCTAGGACGCCTACAGGTGAGATCTTCATGTCAGTTTATCACTGGAAGTCAGCACTAAGTTGCAGTAAAAAAAAAACTAGGAAAATTCTGATGGTAAACCAACTCATCAGTTGAGAAATGCCACATGTCTGTATGTTTAAAATGTTCAGCTGATTTTAGCTAGTTACACAATTTCATTTGGCACAACCAAAACCAATGAAAAAGAAGCCAGCTTCATAACACACATTCAAATTTCAAGTTCAATCTCTTACAGTCTTAGTGCACTTGCGTATGCGCACACAAACACATGCTCACAGATCCACACCCACTTCCCGTCCTCCCAACAAGAATAACAAAATCAACAAAATAAAAATCAACAACAACAACAATAATAATAACAGTAATAATAATGATGACAACGATAATGATGATGATGATGATGATACACAAACAATATAAAAAAAAAACCCTCATACAATAAGAAAAAAAATACAATACCATAACACAGCACAAAACAAACACAAACAATCAAAACTACACACACACAGTACGCATCACCTTACGCAGACCTGAAAAAATATAATTAACCTTACCATCCCACCCATCACACCCTAAATATGTTATTCTATCATTTCCAGACCAAATGTTCATCGACGGCCCTTTTTCTTCTGCGACTTGGATCCTTGCGACTGCTGTTGACTAGACTGCTGAGAAGGCTGCGACTGCGAACGAGACTTCAGCTTGGGTATAGTGTGTCCCAGGTACAGCAAGACGCTGTGCTCTGAAAGGTCAGCACACAAACACAAAGACTGAAGAGTCTAATCTTTTTGCCCCATTTTGGGGTACGGAGGATTGCTTTAAAAAAAATCTGAGAAAAAACCCCATAACAAACAGGAACCAGAAAAAAAAAACATGAAACAAGAATAAGAACGCGTATTTAATACAAGACAAGACAGGCATACATTTTCGGCCAACTGGCCTTTGTCAAGCGTAAGATCACAAACAAAACACCAGATACAAAAATTAGGACAGAAAGACTGAAACTTCCCTGCTGCTCTGTCCAGAGTGAGAAAAGGAATAAACTGACTCAATATAAACATAACAAACAAAAATAACCACCTGTAAAAGTTAGGTCCATTTCAACAGCAACCTCAAACAGATACTGATTAGACAGTTATGATGGATTCTTCTTCTTGTTCACTGTGACACTTAGAGAGTTCAGGGCTTAAAACAGGAGGAGGGAAAAAAAACACTGAAACTAGGGGGGTCTGGGGGCTATGAACGCTTGCAAGTTGATCAACGGATGCCTTGCTCCTTTCGTTTTTTTTGTTTGTTTTGTTTTTTGTTTTTTCTGACAAACCGATATCGCGGAATTCCGCCCAGACGCGGAACGTTTTAAGCCCTGAGAGTTCAGTCTTGGGGATGAAACAGGTGATCTGTAGTTCCTCCACAGGCCCATACAGCGTCGTCTGCAGGCTCACGGGTGTCAGCCAAATCTCCTGCCTCAGCGACCGGTAGCTCTTGCAGTCCTGGAGGATGTGTTCTGTTCTCTGGTCAGCTATTAGCTACCATAATGGGTCAGGAATACTGTCACACAGGCAAATTTAGCATTTCACCTTCTCACGTGTTAGTTTTTATTTCTTCTCCGACGTTCCCATTTATCACGGAGGGGCGCATGCAGTTTTTTTTCCCCACACTGTTCACCAACATTGCTACAGAGTCTGCATATTCTGTGGATGTCCAGGCTGGGTGTGTCTGTTTCTTTAACCCTTTGACTCCTGCACACTGTCCACCATCATCCTCTATTGTCAACCATGCTCACAAAAGCAAAAACTTAACCCTCTGACTCCCACACCCAGTCCATCAGCGTCCTGTACTGTCAACCATGTTCACAAAGCAAAAACGTAACCCTTTGACTCCCTCACCCTATCCACCAGCTTCTTGCAGGAAGCTTACGTTTTTCTTCCTGCAGGAAGCTGGTGGATAGGGTGAGGGAGTCAAAGGGTTACGTTTTTGCAGTTAGTGGATCAGGTGTGGGAGTCAAAGGGTTAAGCCACCCACTGGCAAGACTTATAGGATCTTTGGTGTGCCTCACCTGTCTCACCTGTCGGCGTCACCGGGAACAGTGTTGGCCGCTGCACATGATGTCCTCACAAGTTGCCTCCAGCACTCTCGATCTTGGCTAAGTCTGACCACCTCCTGGAGTTTCTTGCCACTGATGTTTGTGATGTTTCTAGCAAGTGATGCAGGTGGCCGTCCTCTGTTTCTCTTTCCTTCCACTTTACCTTGGAGGACAGTGGACATCAAGTCTGTTCTCTCATTACGGATTGCGTGTCCAACATATTTCAGTTTCCTCCGTTGTATGAGTACTAGAAGCTTGCGTGTAATACCCAACTCATTCAGTATGCTTTCATTTGAGCGCCTATCCGTCCATTTGACCCTCAGCAGTCTTCGGTAAAACTGTGTGCATATAGTATATATGCTTATGCAAACTGAGGGGAGGGTTTATGCACGTGCGCTGGCATGCCTGCTCCTGTTTCGATCTGGGAGATTGGAAAAATCTCCATCCTTTCCCCACCAAGCAGAGTTCTCCAGGCTGATTGAAAGCAGGACCTTCCGACCGGAAGTCAAAAGTGTATCTATCTGACTACCATGTCCGTCATGTCACCTTAGAATTGTGAAAGAACTTCCCAGATCTGTAATCCTTAACTCACTCGCTTCCACTGTCCGCATTTGCGGACATCGTACAATGAAGCGTTCGCGACCAAGGTCTGCATATAAGGATTCGGATTTTGAAAATTTGCGCTGTTCAAGTGACGTATCAGGTACGAAACTCAAGAACGGAGATGATTCCTTAGTTATCCCTTACCAACTTTTCATTCACTTGCACCGCGTGTGATGCGTGAATCACTCGCTAGCCAATAAGAACAAAGAGCACCGTTGGTCAGCTCTGCTCCATGATTGGCAAGATGGCGTTGTGACGAAGTGTTCGACACAGTAGGGCTGGTGATTTATTAGTTAGCGTTGAAGACGCACTGGAATTGATCCAGACTGAAGGGTCAGACGTCGAAGAAGACATCAGCGATTCTTCTGATGAGGATTTCGACTTCTACAGTGTGGAGACAGACGTGGATTCTGACAGTGACGTGGGCACTGATAGTGGCGAGGAAGCAGATGAAATTGTGCCAGCACATGGGCCTTAGCAACAAGCGTCTGATTCGGACACTGACACTGAAATCGGCGAAGAAGTTGACGATTTTAGGGCTGTGTTTACTGATGATTGGACTGACAATTTAGATTTCTTTCCTCTCGATCATCCTTTCACAGTGTCACTTGCCATGAGCTTTTTCACTCCGGGAAAGACTACAACCAGTGATATGTCACCAGTGTTTTGTGTACAGTGAACTCTTTTTTTTCTGTATTTTCACTTTTTTTTTTAATTTCATGTTCTCTATCACATGCTTGTGATTCAATATTATATCTCCTGTGTCTTCAGTGACTCCAGTTGTGCTAGAATGTGATGTAGAACATTTCTTAGCTGAAAAGGAACATTTGGAATATATATTTCTGATAGCTGCGAAAGTGCTAAAAAAAAGACAAAACTTGGATGCCCCTTTTACCACCAAGATGGTGATTAAATTACTTTATTTTTTGTTCAAGTATACACTAATATGCATTGCATGCACTCACTAAATTTCAAGTGTCATGCATTGCATGCACTCACTAAATTTCAAGTGTCTGTCTGCTCATATATAATTGTTATAATTTTTTTCCTAACCTATACAAACCCTGGGTATTCAGGGATCAGCAAGGGGAAAAACTCATGGCATGGAGTGAGTTAATGCCTGCTCACGTGGTCAGGTGACCTCAGTTTCTGTGGCTTTTGAGACGTCTTGGAGAGAGCTAAAAAAAAAGCAGCGTGGGGGAAAAGAGGTGGTGCAAGAAGATGGTGTAACCAATATTTAAAAAAACAAAAAACTACACACATACACACACACACACACACGAACACACACACACACACACACACACACACACACACACACACACCACTCACTGGTGGGGAACTGATCCATCATAAGGGATCCATCCTCTTTCTTGAGTTGAATACGGATACGACCACGATATTTCAGGTCACGATGATCCAGCTCTCGGGGGTAGGTCTTGTCCTGCACACACAGCCAGTAAATAAATCAGACAATGCACACAAAAACACAGATGGATAAATAACCAAACACAAAATGATAGTGGGGGAAAAAACTGAAGACCTATCTACTACTAGCCAAGATTTGGACACAGATTATTGTTATTGTTATTCTTGTTTTAACCCTTTCGCTGCCAAAGTGTAAATAAAAAAGTGAATTGCCTGTGCCACGGAGTTTTAAACGTCTTGACTTAAAATAAAAAAAAAATTCATATCTCTTCATCCAGCCCAGAAAACCCTACAACACTATAAATTTTCTTGTTCAGTATACTTTACAATACACCAGGAGTGGCAGTACTTTCGTTTTTACGATCGCCAGTGCTAGTAATGTCACTTCGACTCTTATCTGGGTCAAGTCCGACTTCGGACATCAACACCGAAATATCGCATGTATGCACCGAATCATCATCATTTTCACTCTTATCGACAGACTGCAAATCAGAATCAGCTCCACAAGTAATGATTTCTGCAACTTCTTTTGCTGCATAAGTCGTTTTTCGGGTCCGATCGACGCTTGGTGTTGAAGCAAGTCTGTCAGCCATTGTTTACACTCACTGAATAGTAATCATGAAGAAAAGCAGATGAACACAAGATCCAAGCAGCAAATAAGTGGTTCTACAAACATCTTCTGAGAGTTAAATGGACTGATAAAAAGAACAAATGAAAGTATTCTGAATGAACTAGCAGTCCAACGTCAACCACTGGCAGAAATCAACAAAAGAAAAATGAAATACATGCAACCCGCAACATCAACGCAACCCTGATGACAACAGCTTTGCAAGGAAAAACTGAAGCCAAAAGAAATCCAGGCAGACCACCCACCTCCCACACGAACAACATCAGCGGTCTGAAGGTCTACAAAATAGCACAAAGAAGTCAAGACTAAACTGATGAAGGAGAGTTTACTCCACCACAATCTATGGAGGTGTGTGTGATCTTCAAAGGAGATGTGCCACAATCTATGGACGTGTGTGATCTTCAAAGGAGATGTGCCACAATCTATGGACGTGTGTGATCTTCAAAGGAGATGTGCCACAATCTATGGACGTGTGTGATCTTCAAAGGAGATATGCCACAATCTATGGACGTGTGTGTGATCTTCGAAGAGGATGTGCCACAACATATGGAGGTGTGTGTGATCTTCAAAGAGGATGTGCCACAACATATGGAGGTGTGTGTGATCTTCAAAGAGGATGTGCCACAACATATGGAGGTGTGTGTGATCTTCAAAGAGGATGTGCCACAACATATGGAGGTGTGTGTGATCTTCAAAGAGGATGTGCCACAGCATATGGAGGTGTGTGTGATCTTCCATGGAGATGTGCCACAACATATGGAGGTGTGTGTGATCTTCAAAGAGGATGTGCCACAACATATGGAGGTGTGTGTGATCTTCAAAGGAGATATGCCACAATCTATGGACGTGTGTGTGATCTTCAAAGGGGATGTGCCACAACATATGGAGGTGTGTGTGATCTTCAAAGGGGATGTGCCACAACATATGGAGGTGTGTGTGATCTTCAAAGGAGATATGCCACAATCTATGGACATGCGTGTGATCTTCAAAGGAGATATGCCACAACATATGGACGTGTGTGTGATCTTCAAAGAGGATGTGCCACAACATATGGAGGTGTGTGTGATCTTCCATGGAGATGTGCCACTACCTATGGACGTGTCTGTGATCTTCAAAGGAGATGTGCCACAACCTATGGACGTGTCTGTGATCTTCAAAGGAGATGTGCCACAACATATGGAGGTGTGTGTGATCTTCCATGGAGATGTGCCACAACATATGGAGGTATATGTGATCTTCAAAGGAGATGTGCCACAACCTATGGACGTGTGTGTGATCTTCAAAGGGGATGTGCCACAATCTATGGACGTGTGTGTGATCTTCAAAGGAGATGTGCCACAACCTATGGACGTGTGTGTGATCTTCAAAGGAGATGTGCCACAATCTATGGACGTGTGTGTGATCTTCAAAGGAGATATGCCACAACCTATGGACGTGAGTGTGATCCTCAAAGGAGATGTGCCACAACCTATGGACGTGTGTGTGATCTTCCAAGGAGATGTGCCACAACATATGGACGTGTGTGTGATCTTCAAAGGAGATGTGCCACAACCTATGGACGTGTGTGTGATCTTCAAAGGGGATGTGCCACAACCTATGGACGTGTGTGTGATCTTCAAAGGAGATGTGCCACAACCTATGGACGTGTGTGTGATCTTCCAAGGAGATGTGCCACAACATATGGACGTGTGTGTGATCTTCCAAGGAGATGTGCCACAACATATGGACGTGTGTGTGATCTTCAAAGGAGATGTGCCACAACATATGGACGTGAGTGTGATCTTCAAAGGGGATGTGCCACAACCTATGGACGTGTGTGTGATCTTCAAAGGGGATGTGCCACAACCTATGGAGGTGTGTGTGATCTTCAAAGGGGATGTGCCACAACCTATGGACGTGTGTGTGATCTTCAAAGGAGATATGCCACAATCTATGGAGGTGTGTGATCTTCAAAGAGGATGTGCCACAACCTATGAACGTGTGTGTGATCTTCCAAGGAGATGTGCCACAACATATGGAGGTGTGTGTGATCTTCCAAGGAGATGTGCCACAACCTATGGACGTGTGTGTGATCTTCAAAAATGTGCCACAACCTATGGAGGTGTGTGTAATCTTGAAAGGGGATATGCCACAACTTAATGGAGGTGTATGTGATCTAAGGCAATCAAGAGAGATCTTTATCTTTGAAAAAGAAGTGGCACAGTCAACCGACAGGTTGTATGATCTGAGAACAGTCATAAGACGCACTGTGAATGCCAAATGGTATTAGTCAAAACTGCGAGTATTTGCGTCTTCTTTTGGGTGTCCACTTACTTGGAAATGGCATGGAGCAGAAAGAGTCTGCAGATACACTAAACGCATATTCTTTGCCATTGTCATTATCGTTTTCTATTGTTTGATATCAATTAAGTTTTGGTGATTTGTTTTCTTTATGGAATTCCTGCTCTAACATGAGAATCAAAGCAAGCACAAACAGAACATTCTTTGACAGACAAAAGAGGAAAAGACAGGAGCAAATGAATCTCACACTGGAAGGAGCAGCAGAGCAGTTTCAGTCTTTTTCTCCTAATTCTTGTACCTGGTGTTTGTTTGTTTGTGATCTTATGCTTGACAAAGGCCAGTTGGCCGAAAATTTGCGCCTGTCTTGTCTTGTTGTATTAAATATGTATTCTTATTCTTTTTTCAATTTTTTTCTGGTTCCTGTTTGCTAGAACGCGGGCAGTCACACTTGTTTTGGATGACAAAAGAGGATTAAACTCTGTCCAAATTGAAGATGACAGTGTTATGTAATATCATCTCTAGCGGCTTGTGAACTGACTTTAAATCCATTCTTGTCAGTGATGACAATCACATGTAATACAGCAATTTCTGCACATGATTTCAGAATACTTTGAACGCAAATCATCTGAGATAGTAAGATAATGATACTACACTGACAGAGAGAGATAATGATATTACAATCTCATATTTTCTGCCTGTTGTTCACAGCATAATACTTTCTTATTAAAGTGAATTTCTCTGAGTTTGAATATTTACCATAAATCTTGCAAAGAAGTCTGGTTAAATGAAAAACACTGTGAATGTACCATTTCTTGAAAATGGACAAGATACACCTCACTTTATAGCTTGTTAACCCTTAGCTGTTCACAAAGCCGGTAACCGCCCTGCAGAAGAATGTGCCGATCTGTTCATAGCTGTTGAGATCGCCCAACCTTTTCTGGCACATGTGTGGAGAATTTCTATCACTACTGGCCTTGCTGTCTTATCGCACATGTGGTTAGAATCTTGGTCAGTCTCGCTTTGAATGTTCTACAAATAGTAATGAGCATTCTGGGATGCAAGGAACTTTCCACTCACAACTGAAAGACTTTGTACTGATGCTGTGCTACATTCGGATGCGAATACTAGGAGCTAGCTTTACATCTAGCAGTGCAAATGCAAAAGGGTTAAAGGGTCTGTTAATGTTCTAGCACACTGGTTTCACGGTCTGTTGTTGTGTGGTGAAATAAACCTTACTCTTAACTCACGACACAAAACAGAAAGAAAAACAAATGGAAATCAGGCTTTCAACAAATCAACGTTTTGTCTCAGTATTAGCATTTACAAAGAAAACAAACGAGACAGTCTTGATGGAGGCAGACACAAAGTAGATCATTCATCAGGAAGATTAGGAAAAGGCAGGCAACATTCATAGGCCATTTTATGAGGAAAGGGGAATTGGAACACCTGGTCACAACGGGAAAGCTGGAGGGAAGGAGAGCACCAGGTAGACCCAGGGAGAAGGTACTAGACGGACTTGCAGAGTAGCTGAAGACAAGAAGGGTGGAAGAGATGATTGAGGCAACAAGTGATAGAGACAGATGGAGTCCATAATCGCCAACACCATGCGGCAAGGCACCTGATGATGATGATGATTAGCATTTACTCTACAAGCAATGAAATGAAAAGCTCAAACAAACAACAAACAAACAAAAAAAGAGATAAAGAAATGAAAACAAAACAGAAACAAAAACAAAAGTGTCACCAACTGCAGCAACAATAAAAACAACAATTTAAAATCTCTTAACTCATGTACTATTTCCCATTTTACATGAAACAAGCCCAGTATAATGTTGATGAAAAAAAGCAACAAAACAACTGCACACACACTACGTACATACACACACAGAAACTGCACCAACTGCTGTAAGTTCACAAGAGAGAAACGATGACACTCACTTACTCTCTGTAAGTGAAGCACAAACTCAAAACTACACAAGAAAACAAAATATAACTACACGTAGTCAAATGATACACGAATAACATGTAGACCTATTCCAGAAAAAAAAAGTTACCAGGAGAAGCCAAATTTCATTCTACCCGACACCAAGTTGATGACTGACTGGCTTACTCACTATACGCAGCAGACCTAATTCTCTGCCCTCCTCACCGCAGAACTATGGAATGCAGGAACAACACAGTTCATGTGTTAGCAGTGGACATCCAATATTCCACATTTGATGCCTGGCAGACTGACTAACTAAAAGATGGGAACAGGCAAAACACCAACAGCCATGTGGTCCATAGTGCTTTACTATTTCCAACTTGGCAAAACTAGGTATGCAGTATGTGGCAGTTGTAGTACAGTGGGATGCCTATGATGTATGTGCGATATGTCAGTGCTTCTTGTGTTTTGTAAATGTGTAATGCACACGAGTCCAAAAGAGTTTGGAGAACTCAGTACACAAGAATAATTTATCATAACTACTACTATCATACAATGCTACTGTACTATTATTCTACACCACTACATGTTGTTAAGTTACTCACCTCCACCCCAAGAACCATACCAGCGGCAGCACACACATCTCTGATCTCCGTGTAGGAAGGATTGTCCACTGCCTACAACAAAACAAACATTTTGATTAAGCAGTAACCAAAAACCCACAGAAATAGAATTAGAATACATACTTTATGTAACAAACAAGACAGACATACATTTTCGGCCTTTGTCAAGCATGCACAAAAGACATTAAAGAACAAATACCTTTGTGTGTTGATGCATTTAGATTGATGGCTGTAGTTTTGACATAAAGACAGAAAGCAGGATTCATTTGATTTACTCAGTTCAGAATTGAAATTTTTTGAGAGTTACTGATATCGAACAATTTTTGTTCAAGTGTTTTAAATGGGCAATCACAATTTGCCTGCTTGGTTTTTGTGAGATCATGTTTGTTGAAACCATCAGCTGTTTATGGTTGATGTCAGAAGATGCATGATTCAGCCTAGAGCCTTTGGGAACATTTCCCTGATCTTTGTTTTGGAATATTTCACTGATCTTTGTTCTTTATTGTCTTTTGTGTATGCTTGACAAAGGCCAGATGGCAAAATGTTTGCATCTGTGTTGTTACACTACACACTGCTAATGCAATCAGAGTACTGGATGGCCTTTGTCTAATATTATACATAACTGTCAAAAAAGTGTCATAATATTGAATGCCCCCCCTGACCATGCCTGTTTATAGGTTATTTTATGAGGAAAGAGGAATTGAAAGCACTTGGTCACAACAGGAAAGGTGGAGGGAAAGAGAGCACCAGAAAGATGCAGGGAGAAAATATTGGATGGACTTGCAGGTGGCTGAAGACAGAGAGGGTGGAATATGTGCTTGTGGCAGCGAGGACAGATACATATGGAGGCCATGATCGCCAACGCCATGCGGCAGGGCATTTGATGATGACGACGACCACTGACCATACTCATGGTCCATGCTGACAAAAGCAACATGAAAAGCTGCATCATCCAGGTCAACTACAATTGCCTACAGTTGTTCAACAACATGCTGACCACAGCTGCCTACAGTTATGAACCCCTGTAGATGACTAAAACCTGCCAGAAGTGCAAAAAAGCTAACTGCCTTTACAGAATACATGTCTAACAGCTGTGAAATTATTTTAACAAGCTTGAAAGTAAAGAAACAAAAAACACATGAAAAGGAAATAAGAATCTTATCTGACTGTTTAAACAAGACAAGTGCAAATTTTAAGCATTTGTAGTGAAGACAAAAAATATTAAGTTAACAACAAAACAGAGATATCAAAGTGGCTTACATAATTAATGTGTATACTTCCAAACTGAATTCAATAAGGGAAGTACAACAGTTTTCTTCTTATTTGTGTTTTATGTGTGCATCTTTTTGTTTGTTTGTTCTTTGTATGTGTGTAAGTGCATTTTTGAGGGGGGCAGAGTTGCTTTTTTCTCTTTTTCTGTCTTTTTTTTGTTTTTTGTTTTGTTTTGTTTTTGTTGTTTTGTTTTTATACACCTCCAATGGTCAGTGCAGTGGTCTGGATGAAGGGTGTGGTTTCCCTCAAGTCATCTTTGTTATCCCAGACCTGCTCTATCCAGAGTTCCAACATGTTTCACGTTTAAAAGTGATTTGTTTCTTTGTTGTTTACTAAGTATGCTTGAGAACAGCTTGTTGGCTGAAAACTGCTTGCCTTTCCCCCCCCCCCTCATCCCCATATCTACTTTATGCTCTAATACTTTTTTCATATGTTTCTGGTTTCTACGTCATTTCCATGCTGGCAGTCAATTTTGATTGATTCTGACGGCTCGGTTGAAAAGCTTTATAGTATCATTCAGTTATTCTTCTAGTTCTATGCATAATAATTACAATGATGATAATGATGACAGAGTTCCTGTACTAAATACGCTAAAAACACCTTCTCTTTAGGTATTCTTCGTCCCTCCTTCACCGTTTTCCGGTTGTTGATGTAGGCAGGGTAAATACAGATCCATCTGCAAGCACGAAAATATTATTTGGTTAACCTTCAATATAATCAATAAACTAAATAAGTAACTTACTTTTTATATAGCTAATGCTACTGACTTGAGCCAAGCCAACAACACAGACTGACAGAGCCATACCAATCTGAAAGGGTGTCAAAAAGACAGCCCCCTCTCCCCCTTCTAATTAGAGTTCTTATGGCAAAAAATCTTGTTCCATTCTGTGCTTTCACAAACACACACACACTTTTTTAAATGATAACAAAACAGTTTACTTTATTGCCAAGTTCAGGTAACGAAGTTTGTCTGGTGACATATTCACTCCATTCATACCATGCTCACCCACATCCTCACCCAGACTTTTTCCACAGACACCCACTCTCTCCACATCTTCCCATACTAAAAACGTGCCTATTAAAATTAACAAAATAAAAATTATAAAAACACATGCAGGCATGATTTATTTTCACATACATCTACACATGATATACGATGATAATGGATTCTCGTGTTGATCTAAAGCACGGAGACATCGTCTTGAGAAACTGAAACTGAAACTGAAACCGCGGCTTAATAAGTTAATTGGTCAAGTTGTTGCGATGCACTGTAGACTATAGTGTACTACAACTTGACTTTGTTTTCATGTCTGCCCTCCTCCCACTACTATTTCCCACTCCCTACTAACATTGTATTGTGAAGTGCTAGTTGTTGTATCCTTGGTGTTTGTACATCTTCATGTATGTCACACATATCACTCTCATAATACTACGGTTTAAATTATACTGATCTCATTTCACACACACACACACACACACACAACATATACGCACTCGTGCAACACCACACACACACACACACACACACACACACACACACACACACACACTACACACACACACACACACACACACACCACACAAAACACACACACACACACACCACAACACTCGTACACACACACACACACACACGCACAACACACACACACACACACACACACATATGTACACAATTATGACAGTGTCTCTCTCACTCTCTTTCTCTCTCTCTTACTCGAGACTCGCAGAAGACACAGTGATATGCGTGACGCACACACATTATTTGGTAAGCCATTGTGTCCCTGCACGAGGCAGCAAGGCAGACATAAACTACAGTAGTCTTACCTTCTGATCTAGACTAGATCTATTCACAACTATCGCCAAGTGCTTTTTCAGCTAGTTTAGGCTTACAATTTTCTTTATCACTAATTTTTTCCCCCTACAATTGTTATAATACGGATGTGACAATCTTGTCGTTTCCTGTTCACGCTGTATGACCAAAAAGATGGC
>JAPXFY010000035.1:17313489-17348489 GCA_030674185.1 Monoplex corrugatus
TGTGTGTGTGTGTGTGTTTTGTGTGTGTGTGTGTGTGTGTGTGTGTGTGTGTTGTGTGTGTGTGTGTGTGTGTGTGTGTACACATGCATTTTTATGTTTGTTTTGGTTTTGTTTTCTTTTTCCTCATTTAATTTTCAGACAGAGAAAGTTAAAGTGTGAGACTGAGAGGCATTAATGAGTGTGTGTTTGTTTTAAGAGGGAAAAATTCTCACTAATACACAAACTTAACATTAAAGTAACCCTTACACATGAAATTCAGACAATGACATAAACTGATCTGATGTTATTTCTTGGAAACGTTTTTAGGACAATTTCTTCACGTAAACTTATTTGGCAAAAAAGAATACTGCATTTAGCAGTAAAACAAACAGCAATACAGTATGAATTGTTCACTGCAAAAACATTTCACAGCTTTACAACATTGTGTTTTCAAGGCATTAATCGAAGAATACAGCAAATGGTATACTTGGTATACTTTGTAAAAGAAATTCTATCTGTGTGTGTGTGTGTGTGTGTGTGTGTGTGTGTGTGTGTGTGTGTGTGTGTGTGTGTGTGTGTGTGTGTGTGTGTGTGTACGTGTGTGTGTGTGTACATGTGTGTGTGTGTGTTTATGCTATCGAATGCATGATGCTAATTCTAGCGAGTTGCTTTTTTTTCAAGTGCAAAGTTTACACATTTTTATCGATTTTTCAGAACTGTGCATACTTTCGTTGCTGCTGTCAACTACTTCATTGCCATGGACACCAATATAGGAAGGCACCTGGCAGACCTTTTAACCTTGAACAACATATTAGATGATTTGCCTCAATACTTACTTCAGGTTTTGTTTCTTATTAAAAGACTGAAGCATGCAATATAGATTTCAAACCAACACAGAAAGCTACTCTGAAGAACACAGACTGAAGGTTTACTAGATAATCCAATGCTTACACAGTGTGACAACAACTTATTCAGTAGTAAATATGGACACACATTTCCCAATAAAATGTTACTTTCCTACTTGAAAATGTGGGGATAAAAAATGCTGCTCTTGCATTATCATTTTTGGGAACTAATCATTTTTATTTTCTGGAACAGAGATGGTTACAATACTTTTCATCTTCATGCTCTCTTGCTGTAGTTATCGCAATAATCAAAATCAAAAGTAGATTTTACCATTTTCCATGTGGGGATAGGTGTGATGGATGGTTCCTCAGCTATGTCATTCATATAAATTTACCATTGACTTTTTAATCAAATCAGATGCAAATGTTATTGGTGTGTGTATGTGTGTGTGTGTGTGTGTGTGTGTGTGTGTGTGTGTGTGTGTGTGTGTGTGTGTGTGTGTGCTTGTGTGTGTGTGTGTGTGTGTGTGTGTGTGTGTGTGTGTGTGTGTGTGTGTGTGTGTGTGTGTGTGTGTGTGTGAGTGAGAGACAGAGAAACAAAAGACCAAAGAAACAAAAGGGAGACAAAAGAATGAGACGCATGACAGAAAAAATAAAAGAAATGATATCACCAAATAAACAGACAAAAGACAAATAACTTGTAAATTTAAGAAACAACTAAACTGATGAATAAAATGTACAAGGCCTATATTACACAGCACTGCAGTCATACATTCCCGACACTTCAGACATACTTTCTGATGCATATGAAGGGACAGGGACTGAGGGAGATAGGCAACTCATTCTGTCACTATCTGTTGCACTCTGTGATACAGGAGCTCACAAGCATACAATGCTGACATACACCACTGTGGCATTCAATAATATTCCATTCAAATTTGTGCCAAATTCCTGTGATTAGAAAAACAGAGGACGATAAGCAGTCAAATTACAAGCCAGGTAGTGATTACCAGATAAATTGTGCAGTTGCCAGTCTTGCTATCCATGTCTATGAACTGACACAGAGTCTATGGGGGGGCTGATGTTGGGACTCTCCGGTCAATCTGACGGATGAGTAGGCATTCTGCTCCTCATCGGCTGGTGTGGGGTTTCATGCAGGATACCAGACCAATCCTGGAGGCACATACAGAGGAGTCCACCTACAACAAACCTGCCCATAACCAATTTCTGGCTAGTATGTACTTTTTTATTTTATCTGCCCACTTCCTTCTCTTTCCTTCTTGGGAAATATGTTTATAATGAATTAAATCTACAATCAATGAATCATGCATAATGACCTTCTCTTTGTACAAATCGGGTGTTGTTTCCCAAAGGCCAAGCTTGCTACATGTAGTCTTCATCATCATCATCATCATCATCAAGTGCCTTGCCACATGGCGTTGGCGATCATGACCCTCCATATGTATCTATCCTTTGTTGCCGCAAGCACATCTTCCACTCTCTCTGTCTTCAGCCACTCTGCAAGTCCGTCTATATTTTTTCCCTGAGTCCACCTGGTGCTCTCTTTCCCTCCAGCATTCCTGTTGTAACCAGGTGCTCCAATTCACCTTTCCTCATAAAATGGCCTATAAACGTTGCTTGTCTTTTCCTAATCTTCCTTATGAATGATCTTCTTGTGTCTGTCTCCATGTAGTCTTACCATAAAAAAACAAGTGCTCAAGACTTGTATAACAGCACCTGTGTAACACAGTCATCAGCGTGCTGCGACAGATTTCTTCAAGCATCACTGAGACCTAACTGCATCAGGCACTTTGCCATGCCAATGACGTAAGGTCAGTAGAGATGTCTGTATGATGTGTCTTTATGTGAGTGCGTGCACATAGTGTGTGTGTGTTATGTGTTGTGTGTTGTGTGTTGTGTGTGTGTGTGTGTGTGTGTGTGTGTGTGTGTGTGTGTGTGTGTGTGTGTGTGTGTGTGTGTATGTATGTGTGTGTGTGTGTGTGTGTGTGTGTGTGTGCGTGTGCGTGTGCATGTTTGTGTGCGTGCGTGCATGCGTGTGTGTGCGTGTGTGTTTCCTTTAGGATACTTCAATGACTGAGCTGATAAATTCTGTGACCTCAGCCAGCAAGGCAACAAACGGTGCAATGCAAGGTCACTGATTTTCCTTACTTGTCACTACTACAAACTACTGCTATGACCAACACTATCAGTCTGCCTTGAATTTTGTTGTGGGTGGACTCCACTGTATTCTTCAGCAGGTGCTGCTCCTGCGGCCCTAGAACCAGCACCTGCCAGTCCCTCTTCTGCAGTGTAGCAGGTGCTCTGAACTGTCCAAATGTAACCGTGCCCTGTGTGCACTGCTGTCACCAGCCTACGCCATTGTGCGTGATGCGTTTCCTGGTGACGGTGTTGATGCCACAGCTGATGAGGTTGGTCTTCAGACTATTTCTGTATTGCTTTAGTGATCTTCTGCGGTCTTGGTATCCTTGCTTTCAGCTCTCCTTACAAAAAGTTCTATCTTTGGGATCTGGTTGTCTTCCATACACAAAATGTGTCCTGTCCAACAAAGGGTAGAAACTCTGTGTTTGACTAGTCACATTTCATGAGAACTTGAAGTTGAAGGTGGACATTCGATCTTGCCATGTGTTGCTGCAAATCCTGCGCAGACATAATCCGTGGAACAGTTTCAGCTGTTGAATGTGCCATCAATGTGTAGTCTAGGTTTCACAGCAGGACAGCATTCCAAACGCATAGCCAGCCTTGGAGATCTGCAGCATCAACTCAACATCAAGAGATCCACTGCTGCTCGCTGTAGTGCCTCAGCGTAAGCATTTGCCTACAATCTTATCTCCTGGTTATTTGTTACTGTTATTGTTGTTTAAAGCCCAGCTGACAGCATAGAGCTACACCAGGGCTATAACCACTTCAAAACATACAAAACTTCAACAGGAAAAAAGAAAAGAAAAGAAAATTAAGTACACGTATCAATGCATTCAGCACATAATCTAAGGGCATGCCCCTGGCGTTGACCACCCATCCAATTTATCGCACAGATTTAATAACACAATTGATACAATAAAGCATACCTAAGGACACCAAAACATACATAAAAACAGGCATAAATTACCTGAAATTGCTTCCGCATATCTCACCTCCCTAGAGTCAAAAATGCACTTGATACATGTACCCAATTATCAATCCTAAGAAAAAGTACGTAAGACTTTATGAAACACATACAGGTGAATGGACCATAATGGCAGAAAACGATAGGTAGAAATGCAAGAAAGCAAAGGAACATGGCAGAAACAACGCGAGTGACAGAAAAGAGGAAATTTCTAGCACAGAATTTCCAGAAGGTGGGAATACTATTTATACTGAAACAGCCCCCGGCATCCCCACAAGGTGACGACAATAGGTGGAGTTAAGTGACAGTAGTCAATATGGCTGGGTGGGGACAGGAATACAACCCCCTTCCACAGTTTAAAATTTCCTGTGCTGGTCAGGCATATAAAATTATAAACAAGGCAGAACAATGAGACAGTCAACTGTGTGGGTGTTCATCAACTAAGGCAGAATCAGGGAACTATGAAACAACCATACAGACAAATATTCACAAAGGACATAACTATCATATCATGCTAACTAGGATATGACCTCCTCTCCATCTGGATGTTTGTTGCTATTGTAAATTATCTAATAACAAAATGCTTCACACTTTTCGCGTATAATACATACATATAGGCCCCACATACATGTCTGTGTGTACATGTGCGACACATTTTCTGCAAATCTGTCCCCCAATGCTCTTGAGTCTTCACACTAAACTCGATCATGAAATGCATTTGTTTATAAATATAAATGAATGCAATGTTATGTTTTTGCAAACCGATGACTAATTAGCTTATAAATTACATCTAAAGTGGAACAGAATGGTAATACAACAGAAATGTTCCTTCTCACCTCTCGCAACACTAATGTTTAAGTCTTGACTCATACTTTGCACTAGCTGTTTTTCAAGCTGTAATTTCACCAGGATGTTTTGAGACAGGTTGTGAGTTGTGTGAAGACCTGAGTAGTCTTGTGGTTGTTGCTGTTGTGGTTGTTGCTGCAGTTGCTGCTGTTTACAGTGTATCTTCATGTGACAGGACAAATGAGACATGAGACTGAAGGAGGCACAACAGTGCTGACACTTGAAAGTTCTGCTTCCCACATGCACCGTTTTGTGGCGCTTAAATGATGTGGGGTCTCTGAAAGCGGCAGGACAAAATTCACACTGAAACGGCTTCTCTCCTGTATGGGACCACTTGTGATGGCTCAAACTCACTGCAGTCCGGAACGTAGCTGAACATATTTCACAGGTAAAAATTTTCTGGTTCTTGTCATGGAATTTTTCATGCTTTGTTAAAGCATCTGCAGTGATAAAAGCTGCTTCACACTTTTCGCATTTATGAGGCTTGTCTGCGTTGTGGACTTTGAAGACGTGATTCTTCAAACTACTTTTGTAGCGATATGCCTGAGGGCACATGTCACACTTGAACGGCTTTTCACCAGTATGGATTCGCATGTGAATTTCTAAGTGCAACGGCTGGTTGAATTCTACTGAGCACTGATCACACTTGAAGCGTCTTTCCCCGTGTGGATCCGAATGTGGAGCTTGCAGTGGGAAGAGCTTGTGAAACACAGCTTGCAGATTGGACACTGGAAAGGTTTTTCACCAGTGTGCCCTCTCATATGCTCCTTGAGGTGCGAGGCATGCTTGAACCTGGCTGGACAGCTACCGCACTGGTGTGGGCGTTCCCCTGTATGAACCCTCATGTGGCCTTTGAGACTGGACGCCTTGGTGAAGCTGGCTTGACAGACGTCGCACTGATGGTTCCTCTCTCCTGTGTGGACCACTGTGTGCTGCATCAGGTCAGAACAGTACCGGAAGTTCTTAAAACAGGCCCCACATCTGACAGGTCTGTCTTTGCTGCTGACTTTGTGCCCCGTCATGTGAACTTTGAACTGGGATGGGTTGTCCCAGGCCTCCAAACACACGCCGCACTGATAAAACTTCACATTTATAACATCACTGCTGGTAGACGGACACACGTTTTCAGACAGTTTTGATCTGCTGTTTTGATCAGGTGAGAAGTGAATGGGAAGACTGTCCATGTCTTCTTCCTCCCTTTCAAAATGTTGTTCTTGTTTGACTTTTGTACTATTGGAAGACCAACCACACCAAGACCGTTCATCCTTATCTGAATTTTCCGCAGGACTAGAAGATGAAGATGACACGAAACATGGTTCAGTTTTTATATCAGCTAATTTTATCCTCAGCTTCTTTGGACTTGAGGGCTTGTCATCAGCTAGTTGCTCCTCTTCATATTCTGAGGCATCAGGCTCCTGTTTTATGATGACGGCTATGTGGTTTTGGTCCTCCACAGGTGAACTTGATGGCGAACATGAATTCAGAGGTTGGGAAGACTGTGAACTGGATGCAGAACTCTGTACGTCACCACCTTTCTCCTCTGACAGGGTAGACGGCTGTGCTGTATCAACCTCAAACTTGACCCTGGATGGTGAGTTTGACACAACTGTGTCACGGCCACTGTAACTTTCCCCCATGTTTCTGCTAAAATTCATAGTACAGATATTTGAGCCATCAGCACTGAATCTGACGAAGCCATTTGGCTCAAATGCTGCTCTCTCACAGAACTGACATTTTCTTTGAATAAATCACCAGTCTTGGAATTGTTGTTTTCTGTCATCACATCACTTCCCTGATCACAGACGTCATCCTCTGGTTCCACCTTGACTTTTGTAACAATGCTTAAATCCATGATGATACTGTCTAACTTTTTGCATGAAAACACTACATGATAAGAGTGTTTGTCATAGATATGGAACACCACAGACAAAGGTGTCAAACTATTAACATGATCACAGACTGTACAGGCAGGGACAGAGTGCACAATGATGAAAAATCAGATGCAAGTCCTCAACTGCCAGCTGAAGGTAGTGTATCTGTTGACTCTACTGAATCTGTTGACTCTACTGACAATGGAGAGATGAGAATGTATGCCAACAGGAACTGTGTAGTGGAGGCTGCCAAATCTGGAAAAAAAAAAGAGGGGAACATAATTACCATTATCACTGACTTCATTATCATCTTTTTCATACTACCATCACCACCACCACCAAACTGATTATTGATTTTTTCTTTTTTTTTTTATGTCAGGTCAGAGCAAAGTCTCCGCAACAGTATGACAGTAGACTGTACGACCTGTGCCTGTCTCCGCTGCCTTGTGGGTTACCCCTTGGGTGGGGAAAGGTTATGGGAGTAAACCCAGACAGAAAATCCTGCAGTTGCATACTGCATAAAGGGCATTGCCACAGAGAACTGCTTGTAGTTTTAGCCATATACTGCGACTTGTCATCTACATGCAATAGACTCTGTACATAAAATTATAATCAATATTATGAATGACAATAAAAACACATCACAGAAAAAGTCTAATGTATACAGAAAAAACATTACAACTTCAGTATTACAGCATTAACACCTTGACAATCAAAATTACCTCACAGATTATAATCTATTCGCATATCAGACATCACAATTTACATACAAAAAAGGTTAAGAAATTTCTTAAAGTATTTCAGTCCCTTTCCCACTCAATTTCTCCCCTAATCCCTCCTCAGCTATACACAAACATACAGTGATACACACACATGCCAGTCATGCACACAACACACACACACACACACACACACACACACACACACACACACACACACACACACACACACACATACACACACACACACACACACACACACACACACACACACCATATGCATGCACACACACACCTCGCTCTATAGGCCCTGACACAAAATACAATTATACAGGCAGGAGAAATTAGTCTCGTGACAGACTTGCAAACCTAGGCTCTTCAGGTTAGATGAGTTTGAAAGAGGTGGGTTTTCAGGTGCTGTTTGAAGGTTGAGAAACACTTAGTTTTTCTGAGAGACAATGGTAGAGAGTTCCATACATTTGGGCCAAAGACACAAAGACTTTTTACCAAAGGTGTCTAGAGAGAAGCGAGGAACAGTCAACAGTGAGGTGTCAGAAGAGCGGAGTGTTCGAAGGTTTGTAACTCTGCAGGAGGTTGGCAAGATAGGATGACATGTTATCATGATAGATACACTGAAAGCAGAGACAGGCAACTTTATACTGAATCCTAGCCTTTACCGGGAGCCAATGAAGTGTTCTAAGCAGAGATTTTGCACTCTCATGCCTGGGTTTGCGGAGAACAAGGCGAGCCTCATGGTTCTGTATGCCTGAAGTTTATATTTGATTGTCATGGAGACCTGCGAGCAGAGAGTTACAATAGTCCAGTCTAGATAATATGAAAGAGACAGCAAGTTTGTTGGCAGCATCAGTGGAAAGAAAGGAGCAAATCTTACCTATTCTGCGTAGCTGAAAGTACAGAGTACGGCACAACTGTTTGACATAGACAGTGTTTCATCCAGGTAGAAGCCAAGGTTTCTACAGTTTGTGAGAAAGATACATCACAACCAGAGATAGACATGGGGGCATGAGTAACCTGATTGATCTTTGACTTAGTATCAGTAACAATAAGCTCAGTTTTATCATCATTCATCTTCAGCTTGTTTTCATGCACACACACACACACACACACACACACACACACACACACACACACACACACACACACACACACACACACACACACACACACACGCACACACACACGCACACACACATGCACACATATTCTTACGTATGCACAAAACACACACACACATGCACAGCGACGCACACACACACGTACACACGCACACACACGCACATGTATACACACATGCATGGATATATAAACACAGTATGCCTCTTTATTCATTGAAAAAATCTGTTGTTGGTTTTTTATGACATAAGTCAGTGTGTAAACTTTAATATTTTGTGGTTTCTTATGTGTCTTCTTACTTGTAAAGTTGTATGGCTTTAATGTTTGTTGTTTTCTCACTGTGTATGTAATTGTGAACATTTTTATCACCATTCGCTTTTTTTTGCGAAATGTAAAGCGCTGGTGAGCATGATTTTATATGGAATAGGCGCTATACAAATAAACATTATTATTATTACTGTTCAGCCGTCTGTCAGCTGTCTTACCTCAGTTTGCCCTGGACTTGTGAAGGCAGGTGGAGAGAGTTGCTGTTGTTTGCGTAGAGCCTTAGCAACTCTTAGGCTCTACGCAAACAACAGCAACTTACTTTTAAAAACTATGCATTGCACCTAGCGCCAACCACCCTCACAAACATTGAGATCCCACATGAGAGTACACAAATAAAGTGCTAGGTTGGACTTTATCGACCACAACAGTCGACTATACACCATACACTATGAGATCTATTTCAGTTCATAGGATATGATACCTACAACAACGACAAGCAGTGAACACAAACCGCATCATATGATGCAACAGATCATGAAAATTTCCTATCAAAAGACAGGTTAATACTGTAAATGTAAGGGAACTAACTGATCACATGCAAGCATAATCATTTTTTCTGTCTATGATGTAGCCTCCCTTTGACAGTCAAATTAATGGTATTTGTACATAGCAATCACAGTCTTTTCGACAGTTTGCTGTATGTGTCAACATGGCACAAAATGGCAGCAAAGCAAAAGATGACAAATACTTAAGCCAGCCCTGTAGTAAACCGTAAAATGTAAACAGTAACAAGTTTTTCTCTCCTGTGTGTTTTGCCATTCAATAGAACAGTTTCTAAAAGTAGAAATCATGGCTTCTTGCCATAGATACGGGATTAGGGGAAAATATGTGAATAGCAACATGTGCAGTATGGCGTCATCCACAAAAAGGTGTGTTTTTTTTCCAGTTTGCGATCAAATTCACAGTTGATTCAAAAAATGAAAATATGAAAGGACTGCTACCTATTTTGGTACATAATAGATTGGGAAAACAAATTCCCAGCAAACTTTATATGGTTATAATAACTAAGATACTTTTTCTTATTATGATTTTTGAAAATTTGCCAAAATTTGTGTGTTTCCTGGTATCACAACCACCAGAAGGCTCCACTTCCAATGAGTAACAAAAAATATATATGTAAATATGCACTGATTTGATTTGTTGAAATGTCTTAAATAAAAAAATTTTCTGTGTTCATTTCCATCAATGGCTCCAAACTGCTTGCTCATTGAGATCCTTTCAGGTAGGCACTGCACTGGGTCCTGAACATAACAGGATCACGTGAAATAACAAAAGACATGGCTGACAACTCCTCTGACCACCAAGCTCCATGCAGTTGGCAGACACTGGAAAAACAACTGCCACATTCACTGCCAGATGTGACCAGACCATGTAAATGGTAAACAATAAAAAGACCTAGGGTAGGACAGTAACTTTTTTCCTGACTTGTCCTGGGGGTCCGGTAAGTAGAAGCAAATTTCTCCTTGCCACCAAGGCAAAACCACTAGCCTGCCAAATCAGCAACAATTTCATGAAATACTGAAAAAGAATGGAAAAACACAATGCACACAGCCTTAACAACATGTACAATGCACACAGCCTTATAACATGTTTTTTTGGTACACACACACACACACACACACACACACACACACACACACACACACACACACACAAAACTGTCGCTGTAATGGGGGTACAGACTCACAATTTGAGATCTCAAATTCTATCCCAGCTCGCAACATAAAAACTGATCTGTTCATTGCATGTATCTTAGTTAATGCTCCTGTAATTCTGGTGGTGATAGTTTTGTGTTTTGCAGGATCAGGACCCTGTCCCCTCTCCCAAAATTCCTATTTAAAGACCTTTCCACCACAAAGGGCTTTGTGTGAGCTAAGGAGTGTGCCAAATAACATGACAGATTGGGTGGAACACATGAAATTATCTGAAACTAGTGAGAGTAATAAATCCCCCTTAAACTCTAAACACCTTAAAGCTTGTGCTTACACAGATCCACTAACACTGTGGATAAATTCTCTGGTGTGTGTATAAATTTGTAATGCATCAGCATATTTACATGCCAAACATTCTTCCAAACCTGTGAACCAAGAATTTTGTTAGAGAAGCAAGCTCAATTCTAGCTTGTTCTGGTTTACATTTTCTCTCCAGGTCCATCCTCCCACCTTTCTTGAACTGCATGCAGACAGTTGTAATAATTTTTATCAATATCTGGGACCTCAGTGGATATATATAAACAAGTTTGGACAGAACACTGGAACTGAGCTTGTTCTTCAACTCCAGGCCATACTTGATTTTGCTTTTGTTTCAGTGTGTGTGTTTGTGTATACATGTTTAACCCTTTCATTCCTGCACCCTATCCACCAGCTGCAAAAACTTAACTCTTTCACTCCCTTTTCTTATCAGTAAGCGGGTGGATAGGCCAAGGGAGTGAAAAGATTTTTGCCTTGCTGTCATGGCTAACAATGTGGGATGCTGGCAGATAGGGTGAGGGAGTCGTAGGGTTAAAATTCAACAAGCATTCTTTGACAAGGGCTGATATTGAGATAGAGCCAGATACAAATGGAATTATACTATTGTCTTAAATTCATCAATTAATCAATTCTAGTAGTGTCAACCTAGCGTTTCATAGGTCTTGTCCCGGTAAGGGTGCGCTGGGCCTAAACAGGTCTTTTAACAATTTAAGACAAAACTGCATCATTACCTTTATTCCCTACCACACCTTCCTCCCCATTTCAAGACCTTGCCAGCACATAAGGTTTTATGAAGGATCAAGGAGTTTGCCAGAAAACAGATGGAAGACTAGATAAGGCACATAATGAGTAGTCTTGAGCACAATGAATCCCTCTTGAATAAACTCCAACTCCATACTCTGACTCTGGCCTAGGTAGAAGCAGAACTGGGCAGATACAATATCCAAATATTGATGGCAAAAGCCACTGATAACTTTTGCAGAAATAGAAATCCAACACACAAACTCTCTTCTCTCTCCCTCTCCACACATACCAAGACACCCACCTAGTGATCTACAAAGTCTGCATTTTGTTCAAAAGCAAATAATCACATTTAGTAATTTCCGTGTATGATCCATCTAATTCTGCCAGTACGTACGTTGCAGACGCCTTGAGCAGGCACAAACCCTTAAGCGCTGACAAGGTTTGAAATTATGGGCCAGCTGCAGAGCAGAGAATCATGACCCAGATATGATATTTAATGATTAATCTATGAAGCACGAAGCTGATACCACCAGAATGACTGGAGGGCTAAAATGGGCAGAGAACACACTAGTCTTTATGATTCAGGC
Source organism: Monoplex corrugatus (assembly GCA_030674185.1). Classification (NCBI taxonomy): domain Eukaryota; kingdom Metazoa; phylum Mollusca; class Gastropoda; order Littorinimorpha; family Ranellidae; genus Monoplex; species Monoplex corrugatus. The sequence goes on from JAPXFY010000035.1 coordinate 17,325,636, forward strand.
TGGGATTGAACTCGAGACATCAGACCTTGAGTCCACGGCTCTAACAAAAGAGCCAGCCAACTTCATTGTCGTTGGAGCTTACCTAGTTACCATCTCGATCATGGCATGCCTTTTAGTTTTATCAAGTCCAACGTTTATCAGTATGTTAGGCTGTTTCGTCTTCAAGAATGGACAGCTGCCATCACACAGGTTCCATGTTACGTCAGTTATCACCAAGCAGTAACGCCTTAAAATAAAAACAAGACACAGCACTTCAAAAGACTGCAGAACAGACCAGCAAGAATATTTTTCTATCGTTGCACACGACAGTCTGCTTCCAGCCGGAAGTTATGATTATCGATGACCCGAAGGTAAACTTCCGGATGACTTAACACCGAAACCGTACGGAATCTGGCGAAATGAGTGATCGAGAGCAAGTGCACATTTTTACTTACGAGGATGGTGAAATAATGAAAACCATCGAAGGTAAAACAAAATATGACGCTAGAAATGTAAATATCAAGCTTTGACGCTAGAAATGTAAAAGTCAAGCTTGATCAACGATACATATGTTGTCTCTTTGGACAGGTAGTCTAGGTCAGCTTCTGTTAGTTTGTAAATTATGTAAAAACTCGAATTCCAATTTTTGTGTACCCCTGATGATAAATCGAGGGGCATGGCTAGGGCCAGGATATATATTTAGGTTTATGTGCACAGATGCATGACACACATGTGCTTAATTTTCTTTTTCAGATTTTTTTCAGGATCAGTGAGCGTTTATGAGATGGTTATAACTCTACACAGTCAGCCGGGATTCAATAATAATAATAATAATAATAATAATATAATAACAATAATAATAGTAATAATAATAATAATGATGATGATGATGATGATAACAACAACAACAACAACAATAAGAAGAAGAAGAAGAATAGTAATAATAATAATAACATAATGGTAATAATGATGATGATGATAATATAATAATAATACAATGATAATTAATAATAATAATAAATAATAATATATAATAATAATAATAATGTCAACACGCAAAGTCAGAACAAAATTGAGGCAAATGAAATGTGGTATCTGTGAAGAATGTTGAAAGCTCCATGGACAGCAAACAAAACAAACGAGACAGTCTTGAAGGAGGCAGACACAAGAAGATTATCAATAAAGAAGATTAGAAAAAGACAAGCAACATTTATATGTCGTATTATGAGGAAAGGGGAATAAGAACACCTGGTCACAACAGGAAAGCAGGAGAGAAAGAAAACACCGCGTAGACGGACTTGTAGGGGTGGCTGAGGACAGAGAGGGTGGTAGAGATTGCCTGTGCAAAACGTGCCCGCCGCAGAGCAGAGCGCCGCTGGCGCAAATCCAAACTCACTGTACATAGGCAACTTTTCCAAGCCTCTAAAACAAAAGTATCCACCCTCATTGCATCTGCAAAAACAAGCTATTTCCAAACCAAAATCCTGAATGCCTCTTCTTCAAGAGAACTCTTTACAACCATGAATCATCTCCTTGGCACACGAAAAGATTTACCTCTCCCAACAAAACACACAAATGAAGAACTCCCATCTGTATTCTCCAAGTATTTCACCACAAAATACAAACTCTTCGTGACAGGCTTGACAGCACACCCTGTCAACCATACCCACCTGACCCTTCCTTCTCTGGCACACCTCTTACTACTTTTACCCCAGTCTCACAAGAAGAAATTCTCAACACAATCAGATCCATGTCGTTCAAAACCTGCGAACTGGATCCTCTTCCAGGTTCTCTCTACTCTGACTGTCTCCCTACTCTCCTCCCATTCATCACTGACATCATCAACACTTCTCTTCAAACTGGAACTGTCCCAGATTCTTTCAAGTCTGCTATTGTTCACCCTCTCCTCAAGAAATACAATTTAGACCCAAATGAACTGAAAAATTACCGCCTATCTCTAATCTCTCTTTCTTGTCAAAACTCATCGAAAAAGTTGTCCTCAACCAGCTGAACTCTCACCTGTCTGCCAACAATCTCCTCAATCCTTTCCAGTCAGCCTACCGCCAGTGCCATAGCACTGAAACTGCCCTGCTACACATTCTCAACAATCTCCTCCTTGCAACTGATACTGGCAAAGTCTCTCTCCTCACACTCCTTGATCTGTCTGCAGCCTTTGATACCATTGATCATGGTATTCTCCTTTCTAGACTTCATCATACTTTTGGCATCTCTGACATTGCTCTCTCCTGGTTCACTTCATATCTATCAAACAGAAAACAAACTGTTCTCATTAATGGCACTTACTCTCAACCTGCATATCTGACCTGTGGTGTTCCACAAGGATCTGTCCTTGGCCCTGTTCTTTTCACTCTTTACACCTCCCCCTGTCTACCATCATCAACTCCCACTCTATAAAACACCACTTCTATGCTGATGACACCCAACTTCTAGACAGTGACACACCAGACAATATACAGCGCCTCTTGACTCGCACCACCGAGTGTTACTCGGACATTAAGAACTGGATGACGTTCAACAAACTTCAGCTTAATGACGACAAGACAGAAGCTATCCTCATTGGCACCTGTCAGAAACTTTCTCAGCTGCCTCCTCTTTCTCTCCCATTATGTAACACATCAGTCCCAATTTCTGATTCAGCTAAAAACCTTGGTGTCTGCATTGACTCTACCCTCTCCATGAACAACTTTGTTTCTCAAACTGCCAGATCTTGCTACTATCACCTCCATCGTATAAGCCTGATCAGGAAGTATCTCTCTGTCGAAACAACTGCAAAACTCGTTCTCTCCTTCATAATGTCTCGCATTGACTATTGCAATTCACTCCTGTCTGGTCTTCCTGCCTCCACCATTCACATCCTGCAGCGCATTCAAAACAATGCTGCACGCCTTGTACTAAAAAAGAAAAAAGCTGACCACATATCTCCTCTCCTGGCACAACTTCACTGGCTCCCTGTATCAAAGCGCATACAGTACAAACTAGACACCATGTGCTACAAAAGCCTCAATAACGCAGCCCCCGGTTACCTGTCAAGCCTACTTGAGATCTAAGTTCCCTCACGTACCCTCCGCTCTGCCTCCGATCCTCTGACTTTTCGCTTTCCACGCACTAAGCTCAATACCTATGGTCCACGAGCCTTCTCTGTTTCTGGTCCACTTTCCTGGAACAAACTTCCTCTCTCTGTCCGTCAGCAACCTACTTTTGCCTCCTTCAAGTCCGCTCTCAAAACTCACCTTTTCTCCTCTGCATAAAATCCTGACCTCACTCAATCCCCTCTGCAGCCTGCCTCAACTCGGAGGGGAATCACATTGTAATATATAATTGTATATAATGTGCTCTCTTTAATTTTCCATTGCTTTTATTCTTTCTCCCCATTTTAGCCGTGCGTATGCGTGCGCGCGCGCGCGCGCGCGTGTGTGTGTGTGTGGTGTGTGTGTGTGTGTGTGTGTGTGTGCGCGTGCGTGCGTGTGTGTCTGTTTAAGCGCTTAGATTTGATTTTATCAAGATTTTGCGCTATACAAAATAAAGTATTGTATTGTAAAGTATTGTATAGATGTATTTGCAGCGACAGGGTGGAGATTCGTGTGGAGGGCCATGGTCGCCAACGCCATGTGGCAGGGCACATGAATAATAACAATGATAATAATAATAATGATAATAATAATAATAATAATGATGATGATGATGATGATGATGATAATAATAGTAATAACAATAATAATATAATAATAATAATAATAATGATGATGATGATGATAATAAATGACAATTTCTTTTAACTATCTTCACAACGAGTATGAGTAATCTACAGTAAGTTGTATGATTAAGGCTCAGGTATGTGTGTGTGTTGAGTGGGGAGAGGGGGGGGGGGCAGAATGTGCGCGCGACTGAAACTCACCACTTGAAAATTGCGTCTGTGTTCTTGTCAAACTCACATACGCAATTTGTACTGTTCACACTTTACAGGCAGAATGTTGCTGCACAGTCTGCATACTCCATCTTCAGTAGCCATCCATGCTGTGTATTTCTGTGTTTCTATAAGTCACCAGGCACTGACATAAATTACAAGATCTTTAACGTGCATAATCTAATGTTCTGTGTGCATGTAGACACAAAGGAGGTTGAGCATTAAAAAGTCCACACGTATGTTGAACTGGGAGGCTGGAAAAATCTCCACCTGTTGTACGTCAGGTGGGAGGGGTTGGAAAAATCTCCACCTGTTGTACGTCAGGTGGGAGGGTTTGGAAAAATCTCCACCTGTTGTACGTCAGGTCGGAGGGGTTGGAAAAATCTCCATCTGTTGTACGTCAGGTGGGAGGGGTTGGAAAAATCTCCACCTGTTGTACGTCAGGTGGGAGGGTTGGAAAAATCTCCACCTGTTGTACGTCAGGTGGGAGGGGTTGGAAAAATCTCCACCTGTTGTACGTCAGGTGGGAGGGGTTGGAAAAATCTCCACCTGTTGTACGTCAGGTGGGAGAGGTTGGAAAAATCTCCACCTGTTGTACGTCAGGTGGGAGAGGTTGGAAAAATCTCCACCTGTTGTACGTCAGGTGGGAGGGGTTGGAAAAATCTCCATCTGTTGTACGTCAGGTGGGAGGGGTTGGAAAAATCTCCACCTGTTGTACGTCAGGTGGGAGGGGTTGGAAAAATCTCCACCTGTTGTACGTCAGGTGGGAGGGTTTGGAAAAATCTCCACCTGTTGTACGTCAGGTGGGAGGGGTTGGAAAAATCTCCATCTGTTGTACGTCAGGTGGGAGGGGTTGGAAAAATCTCCACCTGTTGTACGTCAGGTGGGAGAGGTTGGAAAAATCGCCACCTGTTGTACGTCAGGTGGGAGGGGTTGGAAAAATCGCCACCTGTTGTACGTCAGGTGGGAGAGGTTGGAAAAATCGCCACCTGTTGTACGTCAGGTGGGAGGGGTTGGAAAAATCTCCACCTGTTGTACGTCAGGTGGGAGAGGTTGGAAAAATCGCCACCTGTTGTACGTCAGGTGGGAGGGGTTGGAAAAATCGCCACCTGTTGTACGTCAGGTGGGAGGGGTTGGAAAAATCGCCACCTGTTGTACGTCAGGTGGGAGATACCCAGGCATGATCAAAACCAGATCTTCCAATAGGAAGTCCAATGTCTTACCCACTTGACTACTGCACCTGTCACACTCACTGTTTTTATTGTCATAAAAACCATCAAAGGAATTATGGACACCAACCAAACATAAAAAAACAAACCAAGGACAGAAAGTAAAGGTGACCTGTTTGCTTGCAGACTGGGGATGTAGAATGTATATGGTTATGAACGAAGTCGTTTTACACATTCATACACATGTCTGGTTATTTCACCCTGAACATAATCTATTTGTTGTAACAAATTCAACAATATCATTCTGTCACACACACACACACACACACACACACACACACACACACACACACACACACACACACACACACACACACACACACACACACACACACAACACACACACGCACGCACGCACGCACACCACACACGCACGCACACACACACACACACACAATGCACGCACGCACACAGACACACACGCGCGTGAACACCCACAGACACACACGCACGTGCACACACATGAACACACACACATGCACACACACACAGATGAAAGATATGGAATTCAAGTGGTTTTTCTTTTCTTTTTTTATTCGATACATTGAAATCATTCAAAATTTCATTTGTGTCAAAAATGAATACAAGGTTTATCATTGTTGTTCTACAACAGTACATGTACCAAACAACCAACAGTAGTCAAAGCGGTAGGCCTATATAACTTCAGCACCACACTGTTTAAACAAGAGAAGAAACTAGAATGCACAGAATACGTAACATTCCACTTTATCCATCATCTAGAGATCTAGAGATCACACACACACACACACACACACACACACACACACACACACACACACACACACACACACACACACACACACACACACATACACACACACACACACACACACACACACACACACACACACACACACACACACACACACACAGAGTCACTATACAACATCATAAAGATATGAAAGTGCACATAACAAAACGCTGTGCAGAACACCGCATATTGGTCAACTAATGCCCGGCCACTGTCACTGACATTGTTGTTGAAAGTCCAGCTAATGGCACATAATCATATCTGGGCTACAATCATCTCAAAAATATGTACAAATCACAACTCACTTCATACATGTACCCAAACACCAATCGCAAGAGAAAGAAAGCTTGTAGGGTTTTATATAACACATACAAATGAATGAAGATCATTCATTAGGAAGATTAGGAAAAGACAGGCAACATTTATACGCCATTTTATGAGGAAAGGGGAATTAGAGCACCTGGTCACAACAGGAAAGCTGGAAGGAAAGAGAACACCAGGTAGACCCAGGGAGAAAATACTGGACAGACTTACAGGGTGGCTGAGGACGGAGAGGGTGGAAGATGTGCTTGCGGCAGCAAGGGACAGATACATGTGGAGGGCCATGACCGCCAAGGCCATGCGGCAGGGCACATGATGATGATGATGATACAAATGAATGGACACGTAAGACAGAAAATGGTAAAAAAAACAACACTAAAAAACAAAACAAAAACAAAAACAAAAAAGACAAAGCAAAGGAGCAAGGAAGAAACAGAGTGACAGAAAAGACAACATTTCTAGCACAGAATTTCCTGAAGATGGGGATACCTTTTGCATTGAAAGAGCCCCTGACATCCCCAAGGGAGCCATCCCCACCCCAGTGTTAACAATCTCACTACCTTGGGGTCAGGGCAGAGTATTCCAGCAAACATATCAAGTCAATGACTGCTTAATGACAAACTGTGCAACTGTGTTCATTGTTTAGCTGATTATAGAGACCATCTTAAGGATGACAGGATGACAGAAAGACAAAGCTGGTTGAAATTAAATTTTTAGATTGAAAAACATACACAGTATGGACCAAAGAGAACAAAACAGAATAAAAACATATCAAGCCACTTTAAACCAACACTATAATTACAATCAGTACAAACAAAAAGCAAGCACTTATTATTGAGCAAAATATCTCAAGCACAAGCTTATGGAAAGAGAATCTTCAGTGAACGCACTGTAAAATGTTTACACCTGATGCCAGGCACATGACAAAAGTGATAAGTGTTTGACCAGACTGGGGAAAATTTACAACCAATGCACCATTTGGCTTAAAAGTACAAGTCACAAGGACTGAAGATCGAAACAAGAGAACTGACAGAAAAGAGAATGTAGGCCTACGTAGTGTACACCACATCCAGAACACAGGTATATTTCTTGTCAGAAAACAAATCTATCCTTACAATCAATGGCAGATAAAAAGGAGGAGGTGATATTGATGCAAATGATGAAGACGACAACAACGAGATGACAACGACATATATGAAACGTTTTGGTTTACAGAACTGGTACAGGTGTCTTGAGTCAACTTTTCATGTACGAAAGATAAAAAATGATTTCCTCAAGATTGAAAAAAAAGAAAGATACTCTTACTACTCTTACTTCTCCTGTTGAGTTCTTCATTTCATTTTTATGCAACTGTCCAGTTTCCATGTGGTTTCTGCTGTAGGTTTGTGTTATACTCTTCAAAACTACACCAAAACATTTCACGAATCACAATTGTCTAGATTTGAGGTATGTCCTACTTATTTTTTCTAAACAGAAATATACCAAATTGAGTCTTTTGCCCAAGTAGACTCAGCCGAAATTTCTGCAATTGTTGTGCAAGTCGTTTACAACTTTTTACGCAAATACTCTCCAGTATATCCAAATAGGGGGAAAAATGAGAAACCTATGAAATGAAAGCTATGTCTTGTGATTTATTATGTACCAAAACACACACACACACACACACACACACACACACACACACACACCACACACACACACACACACACACACACACACACAACACACACACGCGCGCGCGCCACAGCAATTCAAATATGGAAAAAATGTGAAATGAAGAAAGCAAATTTATTTGTCATATCTTAAAAGTAACTTGTACATATCATATAAAACCCATACATAATGAACTCAATCAGCAGTTGTAGAAAAACACCTCGATCCTGAGCACGAAGTGACCAAGCTTTGTGATGATGAGTAGACTCCAACAGCAATGAGTGTAGGTGTCAATGACTGTTGTCTCTGTAGAATAAAAACAAAATAATAATCATCAAAATCATTATGTGCCCTGCTGCATGGCGCTGATACAGGAAAAAGGCTTGCACATCAACTTGGATGCTTAAAATTGAAAGATGGTACATTTATCATGAAAAAAGACAAAATATGAAAGAGATGGGGAGAGTACATTAAAGACCTTTTTAACGATCACAGAAACAAAGAATACACTATAAGAAAGAATGATGAAGGACTATCCATGATGAAAGATGAAGTTAGAGCAGCATAGAAAAAAGTGAAACCAGGAAAAGTCCCGGGACCAGGCAATATTACAACAGAAATCACCGAGGCCCTAGATTTCGGTGTTGAAAAAATAAACAGTCCTCCTAAATGAAATTCATGACACCGAAAACATCCCCAAAGATATGGCAAAATCAATTTTCATCGCAGTTCCAAAGAAAACAGGGGCTATAGAATGCAAAATCCATCAAACACTCAGCTCAATGAGTCATGTAACAAAAATCCTATTAACTCTTTTCCCGTCGTGGTCGCAATCAAGCGACTTCCCATACGACCTCAATGGTCGCATTTGTGTGACTTGGAGGGGTCATGCTAAACGATAACTTTTCACGCGGGTACAGAGCTTCTGTCAGCTCTGCTGGTCAATGCAGGCGACTGTGCTATTTTAAACTTCGCCCAGCGACCAAGTTTTTCAGTAGTAAGGCCGAAGTGTGGCTTTGTTAACTGTTGGAATTTACGTCACGTTTTCTCAGAAGCATTTTCTATTGTGTACCACTCCAGTAGAATAAGCAGACAACTAATAAAATGTACGAAAAAAAATGTTTTTCTTTATGATAAGATTATCTGTGGAATAATCAATCAAGCACATAAACAAAACCAAGCATTCATATATAAATACAACATCTACCCTTTACACAGCAAAAAAAAAAAAGTGAAAATCTTTAATAGTCTTTGAGATATAAGCTTTTTAACCTTTACCGCACGCCGTGGGGATAAAATGACCTACCGTCGTGATTTTCGCTTGATAACTGAGTCAGTTTTTAAGCTACCTTCACAAAATTTCATGACTTTGTCAATAAAATATTGCCCCACATCTGTACCAAAAATTATTTGTTTGTGTTGAAAAATAAAGGAGTAAATAAACAACAAATGTCCCAGTACGCCGTGGGTCAGAAAATCCCCTTGCTCGCAAAGAACAGCCTTCGTGTTGTACCTCGTGTGGCCTGGAGCGACCCATACATTTCAAAGACGCGACGCTGCGAGTGTCTGGTATCACAGATCTAAAAATAGATCTGTCCGTCCGCGGTCTGCAGAGCACCACCCAAGTCTTATCAGCGAACTATTTCCTCTCTCGCGCTAAGTATTCCAGTCATCCTGGGAGTATAGGCCTACTGACCAGACCGGTCTCTGTAGTCTCTTGCACTTCCTTTGTTACGAGTCTTGCCGGCTTTTCAGTTTGAGGTTAGATGCTTATTGTTCACAAACGTAGTACTTTTTCAAATTAGCCAGTATTCTTTATTGTTCTCATTAGAGGTTGTGGAATCTATCTGTCTTCCTGTCTCTGTATATATTGAAATGTCTGTCTGTCTACCTGTCTGTCTCCGCATATATCTGACGATGTTCGTTCGTTTTCTTTTAAGGGCTGTTCACATAATATGTGCTTTAATAAAATAAAATAAAATAAAATAAAATAAAATAAAATAAAATAAAACAAAACAAAACAAAACAAAACAAAACAAAATGAATGGACAAGAGTTAGATAGATAAATAAATAAATATTGAAATAGATAAATAAAGAATATGGAGAGGTGACTATGGAATGGATGAATCCATGACGTTCATATTGGCATTGTACCATATAGGGTATCACCATACAGAAAAGCATTCAAAACGTTAGAACAGCAGGCTGCATTAGTTTGTACAGGGTGGTGTGTGTGTGTGTATGTAAGCGTTTATGTTCGTGTATATACATATGCGGGCCGGGCATGCGTGCGTGCGTGCGTGCGTGCGTGCGTGCGTGTGTGTGTGTGTGTGTGTGTGTGTGTGTGTGTGTGTGTGTGTGTGTGCTACGAGCATGTAGGTATCTGTGCTGGCGTATGATAAACCATCTGTTATTGTTTGATTGGATAAAATGGAGAAGAGGAATTTCCTATCGAGGTAAAATGTTGTGTCAGTCAAGGAATAAGGAAAAACCTAACAAGCAAATAAACAGAGATAGGTGGGAGTTACAGGTATAAAACAATCGGGCTTAATCAAAGGAAATGACCGATGGGACTGAGTAGTAAATGCCTAGCAATGTGTAAATACAGAGTGAAATCAGTATGTTTCTGTTTTAAATTTGTAACTGATGCAGGGAAGTAATGTAGCATTTGCTGACAACACAAAAGATGATTAACTGTTATAAAATCACTACAGATACATTTGATGGTTTTACTGAATTTAGTTCGGAATGAGTTGAGACATAATCTGTAAGCTAGTTATTTCCTGTCTTGTAAAACCCTGGTAGTTCACGATGAAAGGGCGAATTTTATATTGCGCTTTTACTTTGTTGTCTAATATAGCATTGATTTCATGGTCAGAGAGTTGTAAATCAAGTTTTGTACTGCCAGCTCTATTCATTGCTGCACATTTAGCTATTCTGTCAACCCAATCATTATATTTGATACCACAGTGGGATGGGATCCAACAAAAAGTAACTTGTGTATTGTTTGTTATTAAACAGTGAATTAAAATTTTAATCTCAAATGCTAAGGCACTATTTACTTTATATGCGCAACTTTTTAGAGACTGTAATGCAGATTTCGAATCTACACATAATAAGATACTAAATAAAGGTAAAGATAGATCCACTATATATTTCAGTGCCATTAGGATGGCAACTAATTCGGAAGTAAAGATTGAATGTCCCTGTCCTAAAGAGTAAGACTTTTCTACTTTAAATTTTGGAATTACAAAGCCAGCGCCGGCTGCAACATCGTCTAGAACAGAGCCATCAGTAAATATTTTCAAGTGATGAAAATATTTTTGATGTAGATGTGACAGAACGTCAATTGCTAACAAGTGTGGATTATCTTTCCTCAAGTCATTATCAGTGTAGTTGATATCAAAAGTAGCAGTGGACAATTCCCAGGGGGGTAGAGGACAACATGCCAATTTATGTACAACCTTTGTAGATCTAGGTACTACGCTGGAGATTTCGAATAGCTCATTTGTGTAAGTGGATATTGTTTCTTGTGCCTTTATTGTTCGTGCTCTCTTGGGGAAATGGATGTCAGACCGAATTTTAAGCTCCGTATCGGTATAATTAGCTACTGCATTTGCTCTAACTATATACTTAGCAGCTGATAACTTCCTCCATTCTCATGTGTTTCCAGTATCAGCTGAACGTAATAATTTTTATCTACTCAGTGATCTCAAGTGAATGCAAATATGTAAATAAAATTGGTGTGAAAATCGCATTCGCTGTTTCCTGTCACTGTTGAATTGTTGAATGAAAGATGTCTTAGTTGCTTAGTTGCTAGATCAGCTTGCTTTGTGTAAACGCTTTTTTGAAGGCTGTTTGTACTCCCATGTTCATGCACTCAAACGTTCATACTTTTTTTCTGCACTGCATTACATTGAAATGTTCATGCACATAACACTTATGAGTTTTATGCCAACATGCATTCATAACTCTCTCTCCCTCTCTTATTCTTTTATAATACCCACACAATGATGCACAGTATTATCAGCGGCAAAGCCCCTTCGGAATAGTCCTTTGATTTTTTTAAAGGATTGATCCCCACATATTGTAATGGTCTAATTTACCAATTATTATAGATAATACAGTTATGAAATCATCTTGTATCATAAGAAATCCAGTATCAATAATTCTCAGATCCACCTAGTATCACTGAGTGGTAAGACATTCAATTCAAAGAACACACACACACACACACACACACACACACACACACACACACACACACACACACACACACACACACACACACAGAGAGAGAGAGAGAGAGAGAGAGAGAGAGAGAGAGAGATTCGGACACGTGCACACACACACACACACACACACACACACACACACACACACACACACACACACACACACACACACACACACACACACGCACACATTCCACTCACTCAACACAACAATAAGCGTACATTTAGCCTACATCACATGCTTCACTCATAAAAACTGATGACAGTACACACGACGCTCCAAGTGACTGAGCGATTTCTGCTTCCGAAAATTTTTGGGGTCAGATTGTAGACCCACACACGTCATTTAATTAATGACGACATTACGTGGAGTGCGACTTTTTTTCTTTTTTAAATATCGTGTATACGTCAGATTTCGCACACAAACACTATAAGCTAAAAATCATTCCCTCCCCCCCCCTCCCCCAAATATCATCTAGATCTACACCAATTAGCCTACAACAAGAAGGAAAAAAAATCCACGCTGCTTTCAAAATTTATCACACATTTCAGCATTTCTAAAGAAAATGGGTGGTGCTTATACAGCCACAAGAGAGAGAGAGAGAGAGAGAGAGAGAGAGAGAGAGAGAGAGAGAGAGAGAAACAGAAGGAGGTAGAGAGGGAGAGAGAGAGAATGGCCATAGATGGAGACCAACAGCGTACGGTGACACTTTATTCCTTCATATAATAGTACGGGTCGCTGCAGATTCAGGACACAGCGTCGGATCGTTCCTTCATCTAATAATATATGGGTCGCTGCCGACCCTATGGCGTGCGGGAACGGATCGTTCCTTCATATAATAGTATGGGTCGCTGCAGACCCTACAGCGTGCGGGAACGGATCGTTCCTTCATATAATAGTATGGGTTGCTGCAGACCCTACAGCGTGCGGGAACGGATCGTTCCTTCATATAATAGTAAGGGTCACTGCAGACCCTACGGCGTGCGGGAACGAATCGTTCCTTCATATAATAGTATACATATATGGGTCGCTGCAGACCCTACAGCGTGCGGGAACGGATCGTTCCTTCATATAACAGTATGGGTCGCTGCAGACTCTACGGCATGCAGGAACGGATCGTTCCTTCATTAAAAAGCAAGGGGCGCTAAATACCCACGACGGACAGGACACAAAATTTTAGGCGACGTACGGTAAAGATTAACATACATATCTAATGTTCTGTATGTGTGTGTACACACAAAGGGGGTTTAAGCATTAACATGTCCATGGAAACGCTGACCTGAGAGATGGCAAAAATCTCCACCTTTTATCTGCTGGGTGGGAGGTAGCCAGGCAGAATCAAAACCAAAACCAGAACTTCCAATTGGAAGTCCAACGTCTTACCCACTTGACTACTGCACCTGTCACACTCACTGTTTTTATTGTCATAAAAAACCATCAAAGGAATTATGGACACCAGCCAAAGATAAAGCAAAACAAGGACAGAAAGTAAAGGTGACCTGTTTTCTTGCAGACTGGGGATGTAGAATGTATATGGTTATCAACCAAGTCGTTTTACACATTCATATACATATTTGGTTATTTCAGTTTGAACGCAATCATATGTGTTGAAAACAAATTCAACAAAATCATTCTGTCTCACACACACACACGCGCGCTCGCGCAAGGGCGCACACAGACACACACACGCATGGGTGCACACACAACACACACACACACACACACACACACACACACACACACACACACACACACACACTCACACACACACACACACACACACACACACACACATACACACACACACACACACACACACACACACACACAACACACACACACACACACACACACACACACACACATACACACACACTCACACACACAAAAGAATTGAAGTGTAAGCCTGCTGTCAGAGATAGAGAAGTTGCTACAGATTAGTGGAGTTGTGTAGATATGAGGGCTGAAGAAGAATAATTCTGCAAAGTACGAATGGTGCATCGGATGTGTGAAGTATTTACCTAGTTCCTGTCATGTTTTCTACGTTCTTCAATAAAGGATTATTTTCCTTTAACCTGGACTGGTGTATTTTGTCTCTGAGAAGAATGATCAACTGCTAGATCTTCACCAACCTGCATAAACTGCAATATACTGCTAGTCACCTAATTCTTTACAATTGTGACAAACGGGATGTATGTAGTGTACACCACATCCAGAACACACAGCTATAATTCATGTCACAAAACACCTCCATCCCTACAACAACACGATGTATGTAATGCACACCACATCCAGAACACACAGTTATAATTCATGTCACAAAACACCTCCATCCCTACAACAACACGATGTATGTAATGCACACCACATCCAGAACACACAGTTATAATTCATGTCACAAAACACCTCCATCCCTACAACAACAGGATGTATGTAATGCACACCACATCCAGAACACACAGTTATAATTCATGTCACAAAACACCTCCATCCCTACAACAACACGATGTATGTAATGCACACCACATCCACAACACAGAGCTATAATTCATGTCACAAAACACCTCCATCCCTACAACAACACGATATATGTAATGCACACCACATCCAGAACACACAGTTATAATTCATGTCACAAAACACCTCCATCCCTACAACAACAGGATGTATGTAGTGTACACCACATCCACAACACAGTTATAATTCATGTCACAAAACACCTCCATCCCTACAACAACACGATGTATGTAATGCACACCACATCCAGAACACACAGTTATAATTCATGTCACAAAACACCTCCATCCCTACAACAACACGATATATGTAGTGTACACCACATCCACAACACAGAATTCATGTCACAAAACACCTCCATCCCTACAACAACACGATATATGTAATGCACACCACATCCAGAACACACAGTTATAATTCATGTCACAAAACACCTCCATCCCTACAACAACACGATGTATGTAATGCACACCACATCCAGAACACACAGTTATAATTCATGTCACAAAACACCTCCATCCCTACAACAACAGGATGTATGTAGTGTACACCACATCCAGAACACAGAGTTATAATTCATGTCACAAAACACCCCCATCCCTACAACAACACGATATATGTAGTGTACACCACATCCAGAACAGAGTTATAATTCATGTCACAAAACACCTCCATCCCTACAACAACAGGATGTATGTAATGCACACCACATCCAGAACAGAGTTATAATTCATGTCACAAAACACCCCCATCCCTACAACAACAGGATGTATGTAATGCACACCACATCCAGAACAGAGTTATAATTCATGTCACAAAACACCCCCATCCCTACAACAACAGGATGTATGTAGTGTACACCACATCCAGAACAGAGTTATAATTCATGTCACAAAACACCCCCATCCCTACAACAACAGGATGTATGTAGTGTACACCACATCCAGAACAGAGTTATAATTCATGTCACAAAACACCCCCATCCCTACAACAACAGGATGTATGTAGTGTACACCACATCCAGAACACAGAATTCATGTCACAAAACACCTCCATCCCTACAACAACACGATATATGTAGTGTACACCACATCCAGAACACAGAATTCATGTCACAAAACACCTCCATCCCTACAACAACAGGATGTATGTAGTGTACACCACATCCAGAACAGAGTTATAATTCATGTCACAAAACACCCCCATCCCTACAACAACAGGATGTATGTAGTGTACACCACATCCAGAACACAGATTTCATGTCACAAAACATCTCCATCCCTACAACAATACATTGTATGTAGTGTACATCACATCAGGACACAGAGCTATAATTCATGTCACAAAACACCTCCATCCCTACAACAACAGGATATATGTAGTATACAGTGAACAAGTCAATTTTATTTTTTATTGATTATTGTGGCTGGAATTGAACTTGACGAACATCCCAATGGACATCAAGGGAGGGAGAAGACGAAAAAGAAGCATCGGAACACAAAAAAATTGACAAGGCAAACATAACCAAATTGAATTAGATTCAAAATCTTACAAGTCAACCCCTAGGAAATATGGAAATATTACCAAAGTCAAATGATGCTGCATGAAAATTGACTACAAAAATGAAGAAAAAATGTAAATGTCACCGTCTTTAAAAAAATAGAATCAAACCCTCAGAAAATTGCATAAAAGTTGACACGAAAAATCGCAGATAAAAAATAAGGTACACGCACTTTGGTGCAGATGCAAATTTGAAGCATAGAAGCCGATGCGAAGAAGACATTGCAGCAAAAGCAGCAGTCGAGATCACCAAGGAGACATTTCCTTGATGAGTCAACTTCAAGACAAATGGCTCACACCAGTATCTGTGTGGTGTTTGTAGTGCCTTGTAGGAAAAAGACCTGTACAAATTTCAGACACTGCAGAGCTGGACTTGTCTGATGTGGCTGGCAAGTGCAGAAGTAGCTTTTTTCTGAGAATGAGCAATCCTTCATCCTAGGTTTTCATTGCCAGCACAGATCCTAGTCTTGTTGTCTAAGGGTGGTGACCTCAGCTAATGACACACACAAATTGAAGTTAACTGATCACTAACTACAACATACAATTTTATTTCAAAAGAAATGCAACACACAACACAATTTAGTTGTCCACAGCAATATCCTCAACTGGTTACAGAATGTAGACTATTTGGTTAAAAATGATTCAAGGCAACAACACAACATGCACTATTATTCTAAAAGAAATGCATTACTGAATACATAAACATATTTGTAAATGTCTGGATTATTTGTCTTGTATAATTACTATATTATTTGTCTTGTATAATTACTATATTATTTGTCTTGTATAATTACTATATTATTTGTCTTGTATAATTACTATATTATTTGTCTTGTATAATTACTATATTATTTGTCTTGTATAATTACTATATTATTTGTCTTGTATAATTACTATAAAACAAAATATGACAATATGATATCTCACCTGCAAAGAAAATCCTTAAACAACTGGAATAGTTTACTGTTTGCGCAGTAGAATTTAAAATACACACACACACACACACACACACACACACACACACACACACACACACACACACACACACACACACACACAGACACACACACAGACACACACACACACACACACACAGACACACACACACACACACACACACACACACACACACGCACACACACACACACACATGTACATGCAAGCATATAGGCTACACACAAAAACACGCACCCATATACACAAACACGTGCACATGCACACACACACACACGTGCATGCGCACACCTGAATGCTCTCAAACTCGCGCACCTGAATACACACACACACCTGAATACACACACCCTGGATACACACACACGTATTTAAATACACCCCCCCTCAATAAACACACACACATACACACACACGCACGCACACACACACACAAACACACAGAGATATATACAAGCATACATACACACACACAACTCTGAGCAAACTGATGAAGCCTGATCGTTCTAAGGTTCTGATTGCTTTTCTCTTATTTGTTAGATTGTTTGATGTTATCTTATATGATGCAATGCTTTTTTGATTTCATAGATTCTTCTAACCCATAGACATCTCTTTATCTTATTTCTTTCTTTACTAATTTATTTGTTTTTTCCCCATCTAAAAGCACATATGTGAATAGACGTTAAAAGAAATAGTGAACGAACCACACACGCACACGCACACGCACATGCACACACATGCACACACACACACACGCGCGCGCGTACACACACACATCTATACACACACACATACAACAGACCTGTTTTCCCTCTCACAGATCTTAGTGTACTATGACAAGCTGAAAAATGTCATCTGAGGGTGAAATGTGTTATTTGACGTTGAAAAGTGTCATCTAAGGGTGAAAATGCCACGTAAGGGTGAAAAAGTCTTCTTAGGGTGAAAAATGCCATCAGAGGGTGAAAAGTGTCATATCATCCAAGCGACCATGGTCCTTCTATACTTACAGCAACTAAACTGATGTCTACCGAAGACCTCAGTAATACTATCAGTTAGACAAGTTTAGTTTTTGTGTTTCTTTTTACACAAATTAAGAAAGCAGAAAGTATCAATATTAACCCTTGCACAGATACATTTTTAGTATAAAAAGCCCAAATGTCAGCAGGGCACACAAAAAAAAAAAAAGAAAAAAAAGCAAAAAAAAAGAAAAAAAAAGCACACCACCCACAACAGAAAAACACTTGTAACTCTACAATCACTGGACAGACTTGTCACACATGAAAAGTAAAGGAAATAAACTGAAGGAAATAGAATTAAACATTCTTTAAGTATGAACAGCAAAACATAAAATAAAACACAGCAATACAACTATCAGGAAAAAGGAAACGGGACCTACAAAGTTATAAGTTATATCATCATGAAAATATATATGCCTAAGGCCTAGGGCTGTATGATGTATCTGTTCAGGCTCAGCATCTTCACTCACTGAATAGCTGAAAGTGCTGTCAATCAGTTTGCTACTGAATAAATCAAGTTCAACACACTTATTGAAGGTCAAAGCTTTCATCTGTACATGCATTTCATGTAAGCTTTGCTGCTGTGCGGTAGGCCTAGCGCAGAAAACGTTAATCTCCACGAAGGCCAACCCTCTGGCTCTGGCTGGACAAAAATGTCGAAGCGTTCAGGAGGCCAGAATGACATGGTGACAGAGAAGTGAATGTCATACACTGACACAGTTAGCCTACTGCGTGATTTGTAAGCTGCTTCACAACACATGGCCTGCTGCCTGTAACTTGCTCCACGGGAACGAACGGAACGCGCTCGAAGCCACAGAATGACATACACAAAGTTCGGAAATGGTATGCGGGGTGGGTGGGTGGGGGGGGGGGGGGGGGCAGGTCTACTATCAATTACAGAACAGAAGTAAAGAGTATCTACAGGTGCAATAGGTCTACTATCAATTACAGAGCAGAAGTAAAGAGTATCTACAGGTGCAATAGGTCTACTATCATTACAGAACAGAAGTAAAGTGTATCTACAGGTGCAATAGGTCTACTATCAATTACAGAAGTAAAGAGTATCTACAGGTGCAATAGGTCTACTATCAATTACAGAACAGAAGTAAAGTGTATCTACAGGTGCAATCAGAGCCTCAGTTAACAGATCAACAGGATACACCCCCAACATGCTGATGCTGAGGAGGGAAGTGAATACTCCAGCACAGCTCATGTTTCCCATCCCAAGGCAAAAATTCGAAAGCCATGAGGAGTATGTGTCCAAGTTGGTGAAAAACATGCAAGAAGCTCACACCTTTGCTAGAGAAGTCCTGAAAACCTCCTTGCTTTTCAATGTGAAGTGTGATGAGCGTTCCTTGTTGGAATGTTTGAGCCTATACCAGTGGTCACAAACAGACCACAAACAACACCAAACAACGGATAATAAGAAGAGGATTAAAAACTTACCTGCCGCCTCGTCCAGTGGATAAAAAGAGATCTTTTAGGGTTAGGGTTAGGGTTAGTGTTAGGGTCAGCTGAGTCCGTTGTTTGGTGTTGTTTGTGGTCTGTTTGTGACCGTGCATTCGCGCGTGACAAAGGCCGGTTGGCCGAAAATTTGCGCTTGTCTTGTCTTGTTGTGTTGAATACGCGTTCACTTTGGTTTGCTTGTTCTTCTGGTTCTTGCCTTTAGTAAGTAGAGGTGAATACTTAAGTATGGATATGATCTGTCTAGTATTTGGACAGTGAAGATGAAATATGTGAAAATCTTGACACTATATTGTTGGAAAACTATCACTTTTTGTTCATTTTGTACAGTTTAGTTAAAAGTCAACACACACACACTCACGCGCGCGCACACACGCACACACACATACATACACACACACACACACACACACACACACACACACGCACACACACATACATACACACACACACACACACACACACACACACCACACCCCCACACACCCACACACACACACACACACACGCACGCAAAGGTACACACACACACACACACACACACACTCACACACACACACACATATACACATACACACTCATACACACACACACACACACACACGCTCACACACACGCACACTCACACACGCACACATACATACACACACACACACACACACACGCACACACACATACATACACACACACACATACACACACACACACACGCACGCACACACACACAGGCGCGCGCACACGCACACGCACACGCACACGCACGATGTTGTTCGAAAATTACCGCATTTTGTTCATTTTGTACAGTTCATTTAAAGGTACACACACACACACACACACACACACACACACACACACACACACACACACACACACACACACACACACACACACACACACACACACATACCCCCCTAGATGTAAACACATTTTCCATGGTTGTGACCTTGACTCTTGACCAATCTCCATGAAACTTCAGCTGAGTTCCACGGAACTTGCAGAATAAAAGAACCATCTGGCAACACAGTTATTATTGACCAAAGTTGATCAAAATCTTGTGGGCTAACAGTTGAAACACCTCTGTGTAAATTCTATTGATATTTTGAGCCACCTGAAATCGAGTGAAGATCTGTCCACAGAAATCATTGCTTTCACATCTTGTTCCCATACGAACTGGCAGGTTTTACTTCCAACGTGGGCAAATAAAGCATACACATGCACAGACATTCACATGCACACACACTCACAGGCACATACACACACACACACACACACACACACACACACACACACACACACACACACACACACACACACACACACACACACATACACACACACACACAAACCCCACCTCGATCAAGGTTACACAATAATCTGCCGCCGTTCAGACTAAGCCATGTGTTAAGTTACATCATCGTAGGTCGCATGTATTGCCTTAGGCCAAGAGAAGAAATTGACGGGTTGTTTCCCTTGCATTGGTATACACAGACCACAGACATGCCTTAGACCAAGAGAAGAATTGACGGGTTGTCTCCCTTGTACTGGTATGCACAGACAGACAAAAACAGACCTTGTACTGAACAGAATACACTGTCTGGTCTAAAAGACTAAACGAAACGGGAAACTCTGAGGAAGAGTGCAAGAACGAACAAACAAACAAACAAACAAACAAACAAACAAACAAACAAACAAACAAACTGACAGAAAGACAGACAGACAAACAAACAAACGAATTTATGTAAATAGGGATCTTTCTTATTCACCATATATAACACCATGCAGCGTTTGCCATCTGACCCCAAGAAATCATTTCGTAGCAAACACATGCAGTTTTTCAATGGTAATGCCTTTACATAAATCACAAATGTCCCAGCCGTACTGTACAATGGGTTGGATTTGTGACCCCAAAACCTTGAGAAAGACCTCTATTGGATAATTTTCGAATTTTCTTAAACTCTTTAAATCTTTGACAGCCGCCTTCTTTGCTCTAGTCATCAAATCATCACAAGAAAACTTAAAGCTGAGTTTTGTGGTAAAATGAATATCCAGATATTTATAACTGTTTACAAAAGACAGCATAATACCTCCATGATACCATTTTTGTCGTGCTGATAGATAACCCCAGTTCCTAAAAACGATGATATTACTTTTGTCCATATTAACTCTAAGATGTAATTTAGCTGCTGCTCGATATAAACTGTTCAACTGAGTCTGTAAGCCAATAGCTGTTCTGACAAATGTAGGATGTCATCAACAAAAAGCAGAGTCATCATCATCATCATGTGCCCTGCGCATGGCGTTGGCGATCATGGCCCTCCATATGCATCTATACCTTGTTGCCGCAAGTACATCTTCCACTCTCTCAGTCCTTACTATGCAAGTCCGTCAAATACTTTTTCCCAGGGTCTACCTGGCGCTCTCTTTCACTCCAGCTTTCCTGTTGTGACCAGGTGCTCTAATTCCCCTTTCCTCATAAAATGGTCTACAAATGTTGCTTGTCTTTTCCTAATCTTCCTATATGAATGATCTTCTTTTGTCTGCCTCCATAAAGACTGTCTCGTTTGTTTTCTTGAACTCTCAACACTCTTCTTAGAAACCACATCTCACCTGCCCCAATCTTGCTGTGGCTTTGCTTGTTGACTGTCCACGCCTCACAACCGTATAACATTATGGTTTTATACAACATTCAAGAACTCTCTTCCTGATTTTAATTGATAGGCATTTGTTGGCTAGATTGCTTTTCATCTTACTTAATGTTGTTTTGGCTTGGCCGATTCTGCAAAAAGCAGAGTAAACAATTCAAATGAAATAGCCCGAAAGTTTCACTCCACGTCAACCAGTATCTATCACCTCCACGACAAGTTCATTTGTGAATAAAGAGAACAGAATAGGACTGCATACACCACCTTGTTTAACCCCTTCACTGAATGTGGCACCACATCTAATCCTAGCTTTCACCTGCTTATACATACTTCTGACACAATGATATAATTTACCTTTAATACCTTTTTAAAAAAGTGTAAAGTCGGCCATAGTAGCTTCCGTGAGATAGAATCAAACGCTTTTTTGAAATAAATGAACGCCACATAAAACTTACAGTTATTTGCAAACTGTTTCTGAACTGCTGCCATTAATGCAAACAATTGATCAATTGTGGAGTACTCTCTTTTTTTTTTCAACCGTCCTTGATATTCACCTGTACTATTACTATCTTCAGCCCATCCTTTGAA
>JAPXFY010000035.1:17350989-17375989 GCA_030674185.1 Monoplex corrugatus
GTGTATTAATGAAAAAAAAATTGTGGAAGTCTGAGTTTTAGGTGCTGTGTTGTATGAATGTAAGTAGGTCTGTCTGTCTGTTTATCAAGTGTTGTATGAATGTAAGTAGGTCTGTCTGTCTGTCTATCAAGTGTTGTTGTATGAATGTAAGTAGGTCTGTCTGTCTGTCTATCTATCAAATGTTGTTGTATGAATGTAAGTAGGTCTGTCTGTCTATCTATCTATCAAATGTTGTTGTATGAATGTAAGTAGGTCTGTCTGTCTGTCTATCTATCTATCAAATGTTGTTGTATGAATGTAAGTAGGTCTGTCTGTCTGTCTATCTATCTATCAAATGTTGTTGTATGAATGTAAGTAGGTCTGTCTGTCTGTCTATCTATCTATCAAATGTTGTTGTATGAATGTAAGTAGGTCTGTCTGTCTGTCTATCTATCAAATGTTGTTGTATGAATGTAAGTAGGTCTGTCTGTCTGTCTGTCTATCAAGTGTTGTTGGATGAATGTAAGTAGGTCTGTCTGTCTGTCTATCAAGTGTTGTTGTATGAATGTAAGTAGGTCTGTCTGTCTGTCTATCAAGTGTTGTTGTATGAATGTAAGTAGGTCTGTCTGTCTGTCTATCAAGTGTTGTTGTATGAATGTAAGTAGGTCTGTCTGTCTGTCTGTCTATCAAGTGTTGTTGTATGAATGTAAGTAGGTCTGTCTGTCTGTCTATCAAGTGTTGTTGTATGAATGTAAGTAGGTCTGTCTGTCTGTCTGTCTATCAAGTGTTGTTGTATGAATGTAAGTAGGTTTTGTTCTTCTGTCTGTGTAGTGGTCTGTCTGCTATCAAGTGTGTTGTATGAATGTAAGTAGGTCTGTCTGTCTGTCGTCTATCAAGTGTTGTTCGTATGAATGTATGTAGGTCTGTCTGTCTGTCTGTCTATCAAGTGTTTGTCGTATGAATGTAAGTAGGTCTGTCTGTCTGTCGTCTATCAAGTGTTGTTGTATGAATGTAAGTAGGTCTGTCTGTCTGTCTATCAATGTGTTGTATGAATGTAAGTAGGTCTGTCTGTCTGCTCTATCAAGTGTTTGTATGAATGTAAGTAGGTCTGTCTGTCTGTCTATCAAGTGTTGTTGTATGAATGTAAGTAGGTCTGTCTGTCTGTCTGTCTATCAAGTGTTGTTGTATGAATGTAAGTAGGTCTGTCTGTCTGTCTATCAAGTGTTGTTTGAATGAATGTAAGTAGGTCTGTCTGTCTGTCTGTCTATCAAGTGTTGTTGTATGAATGTAAGTAGGTCTGTCTGTCTATCTGTCTATCAAGTGTTGTTGTATGAATGTAAGTAGGTCTGTCTGTCTGTCTGTCTATCAAGTGTTGTTGTATGAATGTAAGTAGGTCTGTCTGTCTGTCTGTCTGTCAAGTGTTGTTGTATGAATGTAAGTAGGTCTGTCTGTCTGTCTGTCTATCAAGTGTTGTTGTATGAATGTAAGTAGGTCTGTCTGTCTGTCTGTCTATCAAGTGTTGTTGTATGAATGTAAGTCTGTCTGTCTGTCTGTCTGTCTATCAAGTGTTGTTGTATGAATGTAAGTAGGTCTGTCTGTCTGTCTGTCTATCAAGTGTTGTTGTATGAATGTAAGTAGTCTGTCTGTCTGTCTGTCTATCAAGTGTTGTTGTATGAATGTAAGTAGTCTGTCTGTCTGTCTATCAAGTGTTGTTGTATGAATGTAAGTAGGTCTGTCTGTCTGTCTATCATTCTATAGTTTTGGCCAAAGCGTGACTAACACACACATTGGGATGGGATCCAACAAAAAGTAACTTGTGTATTATTTGTTATTAAACAACTAATTAAAATTTTTGTCTCAAATATTAAGGCACTATTTTCTTTATATTCGGAACTGTTTAGGGATTGTAATGCAGATTTCGAATGTACACAAGATACTAAACAAAGGTATGGGTAGGTCCACTGTATATTTCAGTGCCATTAAGATGGCAACTCATTCAGAACTGAAGACTGAATGTCCCTGTCCTAAAGAGTAAGCCTTTTCTAATTTTAATTTTTGGATTACAAAGCCAACGCCTGCTTCACCATCATCCGGAACAGAGCCATCAGTAAATATGTTCAAGTTATATATATATATTTTAAGTAGATGTAACAGAACGTCAATTGCTAACAAGTGTGGATTAATATCTTTCCTCAAGTCAGTTTCAATGTAACTGATATCAAAAGTTCCATTGGACAATTCTGAGGGGGGTAGAAGACAACATATCAATTTATGTGATACCTTCGTCGGTACTACGCTGAAAATTTCGAATAGCTCATTTACGTAAGTGGATATTGTTTCTTGTGCCTTTATTGTTCTTGCTGTCTTGGGGAAATAGATGCCAGACCGAATTTCCGTATCGGTATAATTAGCTACTGCATTTGCTCTAACTATATGTTTAGCAGCTGATAACTTCCTCCAATCTTCCAAAGGAAGGATTCTAGCTGTTTTATAGACTTTTTGTGTTTCTGTATATACCAGTATCTCTTTAGCAAATTTAACTGCTTTACTGTCTAAGCTTTGAAGCTTTTTCAAATAGCATTTTGGACCTGAAAAATACATTGCTTGGCCATAAGCCAACTTCGATCTGACTAAAGCTGTTACAAGATGTAACGTTTTAGTGCCCTGCCCCCATGACTGTTTACTAATTATGTTTTTTTTATATTAAATTATAGCTTTCCATAGTTTTATATAACAAGGCATCAATACGTTCTTTCCATTGTAAGCTAGAAGTCGAGTATAATCCCAGATTTTTCACCTGAATTATATATTTCAGTTCCTCTTTGTTAATTTTAAACAACGGTAAATCTTTAGGATTTAGACCATCATTAAAAGCATCGTGTGTGTCTTTTCATTGGATATTTCCAGACCATAAACTATCAAGTAACTTGAAATATGATCGATTTTACTTTGATAATCATTTTTAATGTAATTTATTTCTCTTAAGGAAGTTTTCATTTTCAATGTAACATTCATCCAGGTCGCTATATCATCAACATACTGAGCTAAGTCAACAATGTTTGAGACTTGTGTAGTGAGGTTGTGAAGTTTGAATAAATGTCATTAACATTGTTGCTTTCGTTTAAAGTGCAATCTTTTCCCATTAAAATGTTACGATATTTTACCCAGTTCGCACGGTTGTATAACGTCGTCTTGTTCCGGTATTTGATCAAATAGTTCATTTATAATTGTGACAGTTGGCAAGTGATCACTTCCAAGGGAGTCGAAAGTAACATCCCACATACAGCAAAGGAAAAAGGTCAGGTGATAATAAAGCTATCCCACATACAGCTAAGGAAGAGGTCAGGTGATAATAAAGCTATCCCACATACAGCATAAGGAAGAGGTCAGGTGATAATAAAGCTATCCCACATACAGCTAAGGAAGAGGTCAGGTGATAATAAAGCTGTTCCACATACAGCAAAGGAAGAGGTCAGGTGATAATAAAAGCTAAGTCAATGGCAGCAGAAACCTTGTGTTTAGGATTGTCTGGAATTCTACTTATGCGGCAGTCATTTAACAAGACCAAACCATAGTCAACGATATTTTCAACAAAACGATTGTTAGATACATTTTGGCAGTCCTTTTCCCAGAATGGAGAATGGGCATTAAAATCCCCTGCAATCAACCATTTCTCATTACTCTCTTAAGTTCCGTAGCCAGTCACTGTTTTCTCCATCAGGGCCACGTGGATAGTACACACACAGGATATTTATAGTTGACACAGAGTTAATTTTCACTTTCACAGTCACACCATAAATACCGTCAGCGTCTTTTTACACAGAAGGCGGAATGATTTTATAATCCTCGTCTCTACGTTATATGGCTGTATATATCTTTGAGTTATTATCACAGATGTTGGTCACAAATGTGTGTGTGTGTGTGTGTGTGTGTGTGTGTGTGTGTTGTGTGTGTGTGTGTGTGTGTGTGTGTGTGTGTGTGTATATGTATGTATGTGTGTGTGTGTATGTGCGCGCGTGTGTGTGTGTGTGTGGTGTGTGTGTGTGTGTGTGTGTGTGTGTGCATGTGTGTGTGTGTGTTTGTGTAAAACTCTGTGTGTGTGTGTGTGTTCGTTCGTTGCTTGATTTAACGTCTTTTCACTATACATGTAAGTGATATTAGACGGATATGTGTGTGTGTGTGTGTGTGTGTGTGTGTGTGTTGTGTGGGTGCGCGCTCGCGCGTGTGTGCGTGTGTGTGTGTGTTTGTATTGTGTCCGTGTGTGTGTGTGTGTGCGTGTATGTTTGCTTCTGTGTGTACAATTTATGTGTGTATGTGAGTTAAGTTCTTGAGTATGTGATTGTTTCCTTGTTTGGTTTGTTGGTGTGTATGTATATGTGCACGTGTGCGTATGCTCACGTGTGTTATCATCATCATCATGCACCCTGCCTCATGGCGTTGGCGATCACAGCCCTCCATTCCAATCTATTTTTCGTCGCTGCAAGCATATCCTCCCACTCTTTTTGTTCCCATCCGCTCTGCAAAACTGTCCAATATTTTCTCCCTGGGTCTACCCTGTGCTCTTTTTTCCCCTCAAGCTTTCCTTTTGTGACCAGTTGTTCAAATTTCTCTTGCCTCATAAAATGTCTTGTAAGTGGTTTTTTTTCTTCTTAATCTTCATTAATGTTCTTTTGGTGTTTGCTTCTTTCAAGATTGAGACATTTCTTTTCTTTGTTGTCCATGTAACTCTTAACATTCTTTTCAGAAACCATATTTCAGCTGCCTCGATCTTGTTTTGATTTTGCTTGTTGATTATCCGAGCCTCATACCGGTACAACAGTATTAGTTCTATGTACATGTATCACTGAAGAACTCTCTTCCTGTTGTTGATTGATAGTCATTTCAGTGTTGGTAGGAGCACTTTTTTATTTTCTGGAATGCTGTTTTAGCTTGGCCAAGTCTGCTGGCTATTTTTAATGTGCATCTGCCATCTGGGAGGTGACTGTTCCCAAATAATTCAAAACTTAGAAGAGCTTGTATCAGTGTTGTGCTATTTGCTGTTATTTAACGTGAGGGATTTTTTTTAACTGATTATTATGTCATACACACACACATACACACACACTCATACATACACACAGACATACAAACAACACACACACAGATCACAACACATACACACACACACACACCATACACACACATACACACACACATACACGCGCGCGCGCACGCATAGCACGCGCACCCAAACACACACGCACGCACACACACACACACACACACACACACCACACCACGCACACACACACACACGCACACACACACCCAAGCACACACACACCACACACATCCAAACACACACGCGCTCACACACACACACACACACACACACACACACACACACACACCACACACTCTCTCCCTACTCTCACACACACACACAACACACAACAAGCGCGCTCACACACACACACACACACCACACACACACACACACACACACACACACACACACAGCGCTCACACACAACGCCACACACACACACACACACACACACAACACAAAAACACACACACAAAAACACAACACAAAACACAACACAAAAACACAACACGAGAACAACACTGGTTTTTTTTTTTTTTAAGTTTCGGTTGGGGGTAAGGGTAAAGTTGGAGTGGAGATGGATGGGGAGAGAGACCTTCAAACCATGATACTCACCTCCAAATCTTCATTCTAACGACCTACTAACCCTCCACCCGGATCAAATCTTGACACATACAGTACTAAAACCAGGCTACAGTCCTCTGTCACTTTCGGGGCTCCGCTAGCTTTGTTGCCTACAACTTTAAGGCCGATTAGGCAGGGTTATGCTTATGACGATCAGGCGGGCCACAATTTTTGTTCTGTTTTGTTCTTTTCTTTTCCTCTACTTTTTTTGTTAAAGGATCATCGCACTCAGGGAGGTTACCTGTGTGCTCACCATTTGTGTGTGGTGTGTGTGTGTGTGTTGTGTGTGTGTGTGTGGTGTGTGTGTGTGTGTGTGTGTGTGTGTGTGTGTGTGTGTGGTGTCCCATTTTCTATGCCACCTCAATGATCATGGAAGCTGGAACAGTTTTAACAATGCGATGATGATGATGATGATGTCGATGAGGATGATAATCATGATGCTATGGAGTTCCATCTAGGATTAAGACTGCGTGACAGGGCTGTACTCTACGCTTACTATCATAATATATCCTGGCGTCAATCAGGCCCGAGAGATACAGACACTTGCAGTACTGGTCAGAAGATTTGAGCAACACCCTCAATGACGCGTCCGTGGAGTGGATGAGACTCGACTGTGTGGTCCCAGTCTTCCCAATGAGCCCATAGCACGCCCAACTCTGTGTAGGAGCCGGTTAGAGCCGAAAAACCCCACAATGATTTTTGAAGGGACTGATGGGGATAGAACTCACAACTTTGCACTAACCACTACACCACGGCGACTGTTTTTGTTTTTTTCCTTCTGCTTCTTCTTCTTTTTTTCTGACTCGTTGCTTCTTGTGACCAAGCCGTGGTACAAAGATCTGACAGTTCGAGTTCAATCCCTGCCCACACCATTGAAAACTGGCCTGTCTGCTGTTCTTCTTAAGTACAGGCCAAGAACCTGTCCACTGAGACAATGGACCTCTCCCTTTCACTGGAATGGTCCTCGAAAACATGCCAATAGAGCTGTATGTACACCTGGCTTTATTGTTTAATTGTCTCGTTTACAGTCTAACATAGTGTGACTGGCTGTGCTGCTCGATGTTAGTTAATCCTAAGCCTTCAGTGTCTGGCTTGCTGGACATTGTCAACGTCTTGTCTCAGACTGAAGTACAGGTATGGGCCTGTTTCTACCTGAGGGGTTCTGTGTTGGTTAATCTTAAGCCTTCAGTCGAGAGGCTAGTTCGTCTGGCTTGCCAGACATTGTTGACAGCTTGTCTGAGACTGAATCACAGGTATGGGCCTGTTTCTACCTGATATATTTCTGTGATATTTCCATCATTCTGGTGGTGTCAACTTTGTGTTGCATGGGTCCTGTCCACTTCCCTCCGCCCCCCCCCCCCCCTCCGATTCACTTCATTTCAAGACCAGCACACAGGGTTTTGAGCAAGCTCACAATGTCTGCCAGATAACTGCTGGTTGGGGCGGGGGGAGCGCATATGGAGTTGTTCGAGTATTATGAATCCCTCTTGAACAAACTCTGAAATCTTTTGAAAAAAAAATCCCATAACTCCAAAGAGGGATTATTGTCAGTTATTTTTGTTTAAAGCCTGCCGACTGCGTAGCGCTATATCAGGGCTTGAACCATCTCAGAACGTACATCATACCTTACTGAAAAATAAAACTGGAAAAGAAAATTAATTACATATATCAGTGCATTTGCACACATACTTAAGGCATGCCCCTGGGGTTGACCACTCCATCCAGTTTATCACCGGGGAAGGGGGGGGGGGGTAAAAACATACCTGAATACAAATTTATACATAGTCGAGGACAAAAAACATATAAAAACGGGCCCAAGTTACCTGACATCGCTTCTGCACATCTCATATCCTTAGAGTCAAAAACGCACTTCATATATGTATCTAATTATCCGTCTTAAAACACAGTATGTAAGACGTTGTCGAACACATCAGGTGAATGGACCATCAAGGCAGAAAATGATAGGAAGAAATGTCAGAAAGCAAAGGAGGAAGAAAGAAACAAAGAGAGTGACAGAAAAGAGGAAATTTCTATCACAGAATTTCCAGAAGGTGGGGACACTATTTATACTGAAAGAGCCCCCGACATCCACACGGAGGCCAAGAGGAGTCACAGATACACAGTCACACAGACACATACACATATGCAAACACATATAGAAACACACCCACCTACACAGACACACACAGATACACAGATACACACAGACACACGCAGACACACACAGACACACACACACACACACACACACACACACACACACACACACACACACACACACACACACACTCATCATCTTAGACCAATTACTGTCAGTTTAACATAAGAATTCTACTGACTCTGTCTCTCTCTCTCTCTGTCACACACACACACACACACACACACACACACACACACACACCACACACACACACACACACACACACACACACACACACACACACAACACCACACCTCATTTATCTTAGATCAATTACTGTCAGTTTAACATAAGAATTCTACTGACTCTCTCTCTCTCTCATACACAACTGTTGTTTTCTATTTTAAGGCGTTGCTCTTTTTTTGACGTGGTGTTAGCCCTGATATGGCTCTAGTAGTCGGCTGGGCTATATGCAATATGAACTGAACTGAACTGCTAGCAGCACAAACCCTAATTTCTCAGGAGACGTAAAGAACGTTAGATTTCTCTTAGGGAGCAGCGGTAGGCCGATAAAATGCCATTATGAAATATAGACTTGGTAAAACATAGTCTAGGTAGGGCCTCAGGACCTGGCCAGCTCATGGGTCTAAGTGCAGGCTTAGGGCTTGTGCCAAGATCACCATACACATGGCACCTGTGACGTTAGTGCCTTATGGAATTCGTTCCGAGCGCGGAGACGTCATCTTGAGAAACTGAAACTGGAATTGAAACTAAGGGACCAGCATGATTATGAGGGCGGCGCCTGTCTCCTCTCCATTGCTGCTTTATCTTCCTCAACATTGAAGAGGGTCAGGTCAGGTCAGGTCGGGTCAAATCAGGTCAGATGATCACTCTCAGCTGGATGTGGTCTTGGAGGCCACACGCACATAAAAAATTTCCCCTTCTTTTTGTTTTGTTTTGTTTTGTTTTTGTCAAACTGGATTCGCACCCTCGCAGTTAGATTGGGTGGTAGTGATGGGTGAGTGGGATCTCTACATCTGTATTGTTTCTTGTGCTGTTTGGAGTGTGTTCAAGAAGGATTCATCGTACTTGAACCATTCCATATACGCTCCACCCAAATCTGCCAGCAGTTATCTGGCAGACTTCCTGAACCCACGCAAAATCCTATGCGCGGGCAAAGGTCTTGAAATAGGGATGGGAAAGGGGCGGGGGACAGGGACCTATGAAACAGTCAAACTGAATGACAAGAAACATAAAGACGGGCAGCAAGCAGGCCAGTGGTTATGTTGCTGGCTGGCACTGTACTCTTGTTTGTGAAACAATGTTTAAGTATAAGACAGCCTGCATCTGCTACAATATTGTCACTGTCACCGCCCCTGCTTATCTCTCTGATCTGGTTGCTCTGGACACTCCTTCTCGTTCTTTCTGTTCTTCCTCTGATTCACAAATTATTCAGCACAACCACTTCAAACGTAAATGTTATGGCTTCAGTTCCTTCTCTGTGTGTGGCCCCCAGCTTTGAAATTAACTTCTGAACGATATCAGACATTCTACTTCTGTTACATCTTTCATATCCCACCTCAGAACTTGTCTTCACCTTCCGACAATTCCAACACGTCCAGAATCCTTTTTCTTGCTGTGCACAACAGCCAAACACCTTGTTGTAGAGGGGTCAAATTTTCGACTTTAATGTCTTTCTCAAGTAAAACCAGAATGTCGACTAACAAGATGAGGTTCAAAGACGAGCTGCACGCTTCGTCCTCAACAGATATAGGAACACTTCTAGTGTTAGCAGCATGCTGGTCACACTGGGCTGGCCCTCATTGGAGAAACGACGGCAAGTAGCAAGACTCTCTATGCTGTTCAAAGTGCACCAAGGCCTTGTTCACTGTCCCAGCCTAAAAGCAAAACTAGGTCCCTCTACCTGACCGTAAGCGACGTGGCCATGACAGACAGTTCCACTTGATCACATCAAGGACCCAGTATAGAGCTGCTTCATTTCTGCCAAGAACTGTCAAGAACTGGAACAGTCTCCAACAAGGGACAGTTGAGACCACAACACTTGACACATTCGTGTCAAGGGCCTCCAAAATCCCAGACTAGACCGACCCCCCTTCCCTCACCCCCACTTCCACTCAGAGCCCCTGCCCCACCCACCTTGCTGCCCTCTTCACCCACCCCACCCCTCTTGCCCTCTTCACCCCCTTCCCCCTCCTACCTCCTCACCCCACCACCCTCATTCCCTCCACCCCACCATCATCATGATTAAAACTGAGCTCTTAAGACATGTCCACTGCCCCAGATTTATCTGCTGCAAACCCCCCAGTTATAGGCGCCAGAATAATTAAGTTTGATTGTGGGCCCTCAACACTGAAGAAGAAGAAGAACAACAACAACAAAGCATAGCTATTACGAAGTTATGTACAAATATTGTGCGTCATTTTTATTGTCCGTCATTTTTATGACGTCATGTTGTGTGCCATGCACCAACACACACATACACACACACACGTATACACACCACACCCCACACGCACACACACACACACACACACACACACACACACACACACACACACACACACACACACACACACACACACACACACACATACGCACGCACACATATCAGAATCTTTCTGATGTTTTGTAGCCAGTTCCTGTATCCTTTGTGTGATTGTGAATAGGTCTATGACTCTCTCTCTCTGTCTGTGTGTGTGTGTGTGTGTGTGTGTGTGTGTGTGTGTGTGTGTGTGTGTGTGTGAGAGAGAGAGAGAGAGAGAGAGAGAGAGAGAGAGAGAGAGAGAGAGAGCGTCTAGGTCCATAGGTAAGGCGCTATATAAATACAACCCATTATTATTATTATCATTATTGTTATTGTTATTATTATTGTTGTTATTATTATGATTATTTTTATTATTATTGTTAATATATAAGATATTGATAAGTTCTTGGGCCGACAGCTGTATGAAAAGAACTAGCCCAAGGTCCCCCGTGACCGTACTTATATGTAAACTATATGTTTGAAACAATCCAAAATCTTGTTTTGTGTAATAAACACAGCGTTCTCATTCTACTGTCTTGTGTTTCTAGTAACTCTCTACTCGATCCTGCTTTCCTGTTCTTTTCGGTTTTAAGATGGAGGGGGTGGGGGAAGAAGGGGGTGAAATGAAACGAGAACAATGGAATGGAGGGAAAGTGAGAAACGTAACCTACCCCTACTGCGTCTGAAGGAGGAAGCGAAAGAGACAAAGCAAATGGTTCCGAGAACATTAGAATCATGAGGAGAATTCCACCGTACATTCCATCATCTTAACTTTGGGTTCGTCCAGAATCTTCGCCAAGTTTTCCCAAACTTGGGGTGTGTGTGTGTTTTTATATCTTTGTCCTTGTAGTCAGGCACACGCGGATTCCAGAGGAGGGGCCTTGCCCAGACCAGCTCGATCAATTTTTCTTTGTAGTCATCCATCCTGCATGTGAAGAGAATTGAAATGGCCAGTGGTAACCAGGAACTTCAACTTCACGCATCGAAAAAATATGGATAGTCCCTCTTCTCCGCTCACGCGTGAACCCTGAACCATGAAGAGTGAAGCGTGAGTGGAGTTGTATGGCCTCGCGCAAGAGAGACCTCGTCTGTTTATTTTTGTATTCAGACGTGAGGCGTGAAGCATGAGGCGTGAGACGTGAGGCGTGAGTTTCTATGGCCTAGCAGCCATTGGTTTTTTTTGGGTTTTTTTTTTGTGGTCTCGCCATTGCAAGGAAGACAACCTTGCTTCCTCTCTGCTCTGTTGAGGCTGTGACAATATTACACTTACGTTTACGTAGGAAAGAGACAGTGTCATGCTAGGCTGTGACGATATTA
Organism: Monoplex corrugatus; assembly: GCA_030674185.1. Lineage (NCBI taxonomy): Eukaryota > Metazoa > Mollusca > Gastropoda > Littorinimorpha > Ranellidae > Monoplex > Monoplex corrugatus. The sequence continues at coordinate 17,362,681 of JAPXFY010000035.1, forward strand.
CACTTACACTTACGTAGGAAAGAGACAGTGTCATGCTAGGCTGTGACAATATCACACTTACATTTACCTAGGAAAGAGACAGTGTCATGCTAGGCTGTGACAATATCACACTTACATTTACCTAGGAAAGAGACAGTGTCATGCTAAGTTGTGACAATATTACACTTACGTTTACGTAGGAAAGAGACAGTGTCATACTAGGCTGTGACGATATCACACTTACATTTACGTAGGAAAGAGACAGTGTCATGCTAGGCTGTGACGATATCACACTTACATTTACCTAGGAAAGAGACAGTGTCATGCTAGGCTGTGACGATATCACACTTATATTTACGTAGGAAAGAAACAGTGTCATGCTAGGCTGTGACGATATTACACTTACACTTACGTAGGAAAGAGACAGTGTCATGCTAGGCTGTGACAATATCACACTTACGTTTACGTAGGAAAGAAACAGTGTCATGCTAGGCTGTGACAATATCACACTTACGTTTACGTAGGAAAGAGACAGTGTCATGCTAGGCTGTGACAACATCACACTTACATTTACCTAGGAAAGAGACAGTGTCTTGCTAGGCTGTGACAATATTACACTTACATTTACCTAGGAAAGAGACAGTGTCATGCTAGGCTGTGACAATATTACACTTACATTTACCTAGGAAAGAGACAGTGTCATGCTAGGCTGTGACAATATCACACTTACATTTACCTAGGAAAGAGACAGTGTCATGCCAGGCTGTGACAACATCACACATTTACCTAGGAAAGAGACAGTGTCATGCTAGGTGTCACAAGTAAAGATGTATGCAGGTGACTGGCATGCAGTGTCTTGCAGTTTATGCAGGTTCGTGAAGATCTAGCAGTCGATCGTTCTTCTCAGAGACAAGATACACCAGTCCAAGTTAAATAAAAATGATCCTTTATTTGAAGAACGAATGAAACACAACAGGAACTGGGTAAAAATTTCACACATTCATGCACCACTCCTAGTTTACAGAATTATTATTCTTCAGCCCTCAAATCTACACACACAGCAACTCCACAAATCTACAGCAACTTCTCTATCTCTGACAGCAGGCTTACACTTCAACTCTTCCAATCGCTCTCTCTCTCTCTCTCATCCCACAGTCACGCTTTATTTATAACATCATGGAAAGTTCCCGAATATTCTCGGCTTTTCCCTAGATTTTCAGTCAATCATAGTCACATTCTCGAACTTTCCCTTCTAGAATATTCGAAGGACACTGGGAAAGACTAGATCTGCGGGCTTTGTGGGTTGGCTTCCCACCTTGCCTTTGATAACATGCCACGAGTTTTCCAAATGAAAGATGCTCCCAGGATTCACCGAAAGGGGGAGAGAATGATGAATCCATCGGCACTGACTCCATCACGACTGGAAACGCACAACGGACCATGATTAATGACCAGTTGGAATTTCCGTGTGCGTGTGGAAGGAGATTCACCACCAAACGCGGCATGAAGATCCACAGGACAAAAATGGGCTGTTTGAAGATACATACGAACCAGCAGCAGCGCACTGCGATAGCAGGTGAGACGTTGGATGACCAAGGCCAGGAATTAAACCATAGTGCCAAGGACATCCACGCTGACGGTTCTGATGCGGATTTTGCACAAGCTCTTAACGCCAAACGTGGAAAACTCAATTTGCCGCCTGCCGGTGCAAAAGAACAATGGGAGAAATTAGATGAGGAACTTGTCCTTAAGCTGAATGCGCTAATAGGGAACAGTACGCTGGAACACAAACTTGACACATACGGAGACATCATATACTCTATCTGCAGGGACACTTATGGAGTGAAGCAGCCAAAGACAAAAACGCCTCCCCAGAAATCCAGAAGACAGCAACAGATGGAGAGCATCCGGAGGGAGAAAAGGAAGCTTAAAAAGCGAATGAAAACTGCCTCAGAATTCGAGAAGCAAGGGCTCCTGGAACTCTGGAAAGATCTGAAGGCCAAACACAATGCTCTCAGCAAAGTGGAATCAGCAAGGCGAAGAAAGAGCAAAAAGAAGAAGACTCAAGATCGTTTCTTCAAAGATCCCTTTGACTTTGCAAGAAAGCTGTTTGAACAACCCAAATCAGGGACTCTCACAGTGGGCAAGGAAACCCTAGAGCAGCATCTCAGGGAAACATATTCCGATTCTCAGCGCGAGGCACCACTTGAAATCCAAAATCTGGTTTGGCCTGCAGCGCCAGAAGGAAAATTCAATAACAAACCACCAACACTGGATGAAGTGAAGAACGTAGTAAAGAAAGCCAGAGCCAAGTCAGCACCTGGACCAAACGGAATACCATACCTGCTCTACAAGAAATGCCCAAAAGTGCTCGAGTGGCTCCACAAGATGATTCGATCAGCATAATAATAATAATAATAATAATGTTTATTTGTATAGCGCATATTCCATATAAAAACATGCTCACCAGCGCTTTACATTTCGCAAGAAAGGCAAAAGGTGATAAAAAATGTTCACAATTACATACACAATAAGATAACAACAAACATTAAAGCTATACAAGTAAGAAGACACATAAGAAACCACAGAATATTAAAATTTAAACACTGACTTATGTAATGAAGAAAGATTAACAGATTTTTCATATGAATAAAGAGGCATACTGTGTTTATATATTGCTGCGTGTGTGTGCTTGCGTACGTGTGTGTGTGCGTGCGTGTGCGTTGCTGTGCGCGTGTGTTTGTAAGAATGTGTGTGTGTGTGTGTGTGTGTGTGTGTGAGAGAGAGAGTGTGTGTGTGTGTGTGGTGTGTGTGTGCGTGTGCTATGTTTGCATGCGTGTGTGTGTGTTTATGCATGCAATAGTTGTACATAAAATTATAATCAATATTTTGAATGAAGATAAAAACAGAAAAATTCTAATCCATATACAGGAAAAACATTACAACTTCAGTATTACAGCATTAATACCTTGACAATCAAAATTCCTCACAAATTATGAACTATTCGCATATCATACATCACAATTTACATACAAACAAAGATTTGAAAAAGTTTCTTAAAGTATTTCAGTCTCTTTCCCACTCAATTTCTCCCTATCCCTTCCTCAGCTGTACACATACAGTGATACACATACATGCTCACTCAAGCACACACACACACACACACACACACACACACACACACACACACACACACACACACACACACACACACATACACACATGCACGCACACACACACCTTGCTCTATAGGCCCTTATACAAAATACTGTTATACAGGCAGGAGAGATTAGTCTGATGACAGACTTGCAAACTAAGGCTCTTCAGGTTAGATGAGTTTGAAAGAGGTGGGTTTTCAGGTGCCGTTTGAAGGTTGAGAAACACTTAGTTTTTCTGAGAGACAGTGGTAGAGAGTTCCATACATTTGGGCCAAAGACAGAGAAAGATTTTTTACCAAAGGTGTCTAGAGAGAAGCGAGGAACAGTCAACAGTGAGGTGTCAGAAGAGCGGAGCGTTCGAGAAGGTTTGTAACCCTGCAGGAGGTTGGCAAGATAGGATGGCATGTTCTCGTGATAGATACACTGAAAGCAGAGACAGGCAACTTTATATTGAATCCTAGCCTTTACCGGGAGCCAATGAAGTGTTCTAAGCAGAGATTTTGCACTCTCACGCCTGGGCTTGCGGAGAACAAGGCGAGCCGCGTAGTTCTGTATGCGCTGAAGTTTAGATAGTTGATTGTCATGGAGACCTGCGAATAGAGAGTTACAATAGTCCAGTCTAGATAGTATGAAAGAGACAGCAAGCTTGTTGGTAGCATCAGTGGAAAGGAAGGAGCGAATCTTACCAATTCTGCGTAGCTGATAGTACAGAGTACGGCACAACTGTTTGACATGGGCTTCCATAGACAGCATGGAGGAACCAGAAGATCAGCGACCAATGGATGAGAGCTGAAGGAGTGTACATTCCGAAGGAGCAGAACTCCAGCAGCATCAATCAGTTCAGGCCAATATCACTTCTGAACGTCGAGGGGAAAATCTTCTTCTCTGTTATGGCAGCAAGATTGACAAAATACCTGACTGAAAACAAGTATCTGGATATGTCAGTCCAAAAGGGAGGCATACCAGGAATGCCTGGATGCTTGGAACATGCCACGTTGATTTGGGATGCCATCCAAAAAGCAAGAACAGAGAAGAGAGACATTGACGTAGTTTGGCTTGATCTGGCGAATGCATATGGATCAGTTCCACACGATATGATCCAGCTGGCTCTTGAAATGTATCACATCCCAGAAAACATCCGAACAATGCTGAGGAAGTATTTCCAAGGGTTCTCAATGCGGTTCTCTACCAAAGAATACACCACGGACTGGATAGACCTAGAGGTGGGCATTGCAATGGGCTGTGCAATCTCTCCCATACTGTTCGTGTTGGCAATGGAAGTCATCTTGAAAGCTGCAATGAAGAGTTCAGGTCCAGTGAATCTGGGAGATGGATACCAGATGCCTCCTCTGAAAGCTTTCATGGATGACACAACAGTCTTGTCCACGGATGAGGAAGAGACACACCAAATCTTAAAGCAGCTGGATGAGCTGGTGGCCTCTTCAAGAATGAGGTTCAAACCTAAGAAATCCCGAAGTCTCTCACTGCGAAAAGGAAAAGTGGCAGATTCAGTCAAATTCATGGTAGCCAACCAAGCCATCCCCACTGTCACAGAAGAGCCAGTAAAAAGTCTCGGAAGATGGTATGATGACTCCCTGAAAGACACACAAAGGGGATGTGAAACCAAGCAAACAGCAGAAGAAGGCCTGAAGAAAATAGATAACTGCGGACTGCCAGGCAAATACAAAGTCTGGTGTCTACAGTTCATGCTGATACCAAAGCTGCTGTGGCCACTGCTAATCTATGACATTTGCACCAGCACAGTCGAAGCAATGGAAGCCAAAATCAACAAATACACAAGAAAATGGCTCGGTGTCCCACCTGGTCTCACTGATGTTGCATTCTACTGTCGTCAAGCAATGCTGAAGCTACCTCTGAAATCCATAGTGGAGGAATACAAAGTTGGAAAAGCAAGACTGTTGAGCATGCTGGAGGAATCGGAGGACAATATCGTGAGAGCAGTTCATCCAAAGCTGAGAACTGGCAGAAAGTGGAAAGTCCAAGAGGCTGTAAACAATGCCAAGAGAAACCTCAGCATCAAAGAAATAATTGGACACACGCAAACCAACAGACAGGGACTGGGAGCAACAAAAATGCAGTGGTGGTCCAAAGCCAAAGGGAAGGAAAAAAGAGACATGATCATACAGGAGTTGAAGGAAGAAGAAGATGTCAAAAGAGTGCAGAAGGCAGTCCAGCAAGGTCAACAGGGGCAATGGACAACATGGGACAGTGCACTCCAAAGAAGTCTCAGCTGGAACGATATGTGGCACATGGCTCCTCTAAGGATAAGCTTCCTCCTCAGATCTGTATATGACCTGCTCCCCTCGAATGCAAACTTAGTGAAATGGGGGAAAGCAGACGACCCAGCATGTCCGCTCTGTCAGAAGAAACAAACAGTGGAACATGTCCTAAGCTCTTGCAAAGTAGCGCTAGCCCAAGGAAGGTATACATGGAGGCACAACCAAGTTCTGAAAGTGATCACAGATGTGGTTAGCGAAAAAACCATGACCCCAAACGCACCAATTGCTATGACAACGTTCTACAAAGCAGGAGGGAAACAGGTCTGGCCCGAAAGGGCTATGACAACCAGCACATTGCCAAAGGGTCTTCTGGATGGAGCAGTCGACTGGGAGTGTACAGCAGACCTCCCAGAGTGGAGAAATTACCCAGATGTCATCAGCAAGACAGGCATGAGACCAGACATCGTTCTCCACTCTGACTCCTCGAAACAAGTGATTCTGATAGAACTCACTGTGCCATACGAAAGCAGAATGGAAGAAGCACATATCTACAAGACCGAAAAATACGCCGGTCTTGCCAGCACCCTGAAGAAAGCAGGTCTGCGGGTCAAAATCTTCGCCATAGAGGTCGGGGCAAGAGGGTTTGTGGGCACCTCCGCTTATGATCTCATGAAACAACTCGCCATTTCTGGGAAGAAGAGGACTAGAGTCCTTAAAGCGATGGCAGAGGCAGCAGAAAGGAGCTCAAGCTGGATCTGGGCAAGGAGGAACCAAAAAAGTGAACTTCATAAGGATTAAATTCCCTACAGATGATGTGTGCCCCGTTAGCACATTGGTAAAACCGCGTACCGCAGTTCTGAAGCGCAGAATCGCCCAGGTTCGATCCCCGGCGTGGGAAAAAAAAAAAAAAAAAAAAAAAAATAGACAACAGCAGAAGGGCATCCAGGAGTCCTGACCTGGATGTGGCCCGGCCCCCCGAGAGTGTAAGGAATTCAGGGCCGAAACACTTGTCTAAAGGGGGTTACTTCTCTGAAGACCTTCTGTTGTCTAGCTCTCCCTAGAGTTTCTTTCTACCTAGTTCTAGCCAATCACTGTACAGATTAAAGTTGTTTACAATTTCCGGAACCTTCTCGAAAGATCTAAGGTATTCTACGTTTTTCTCGTCATTTCTAGATTGTTCCTAAGCATTCTACACATTTCCATACAACGAAATCAAACTTAAACATATATTTTCAGTGTTAGCATAAACCAAAACAAATATTCTCGATTCATTATCGAACGAATCACAAACTAATCTTCAAGAGCGAACAGCAGAGAGAGCTGAATCTACAGACACATTTTGACGTCACCTTCTTTTATCGGCATTCGCACTTTCACATTGAGTTTCTCCTTTTTGAAATGTAACACTAGGCTGTGACGATATTACACTTACATTTACGTAGGAAAGAGACAGAGTCATGCTAGGCTGTGACGATATTATACTTACATTTACGTAGGAAAGAGACAGAGTCATGCTAGGCTGTGACGATATTATACTTACATTTACGTAGGAAAGAGACAGAGTCATGCTAGGCTGTGACGATATTATACTTACATTTACGTAGGAAAGAGACAGAGTCATGCTAGGCTGTGACGATATTATACTTACATTTACGTAGGAAAGAGACAGTGTCATGCTAGGTACACCTAAACCACACATCCCACAGGCACTCGTATCTTTTAAAGAATGTCGAAGCACCATGGTGCAGATGATATCCCGTTTCGCCTTGTCCCATTTTCTCATTTCAACTACAAGGCCTGATTTTGGACTGTGTACTTTAAAGACTGAGCAAAGGTATCGTTTTGCTTTATTAAACACTTGTGTCTGTTTTTCTTATTTACGTCCTAAGCTCAGAAAAAGAAAGACAAAAGTGGGAGCGACTTTGAGAATGAATTAAAAGAATAACTTATTTCTTATTTGTTTTATGACACTGCGTTGATGATGTATTTGTCTATGTCCAAATAAGTTAATGTACAAATAGTGCATTTCCCCTGTGGGGATGCCGGGGGGGGGGGGGGGGGGGGGGAGGGGGGGGCTCTTTCAGTATAAATACTATCCCCACCTTCTGGAAATTCTGTGCTAGAAATATCCTCTTTTCTGTCACTGTCTTTGTTTCTGCCTTGTTCCTTTGCTTTCTCTCATTTCTTCCTATCGTTTTCTGCCTTGTTGGTCCATTCACCTGTATGTGTTTGATAAAGTCTTCTGTACTTTCTCTTAAGATTGATAATTGGGTGCATGAACGAAGTGCAATTTTGGCTCTAGGGAATTGTGATATACGGAAGAAATTGTGATTAATTCAGGCCCGTTTTTATGTTTTAATATTCTTGGTTATGTTTAAATTTGTATTCAGATATGTTTTTTAAATCCCATGAGTGAAAAGTTGGACGGAGTTGTCAAGGCCAGGGGCATTTCCTTAGATTACGTTCGCGAATGCATTGATATTATGTGTACTTAATTTTCTTTTCCTTCTTTTTTCCTGTTAATGTATTGTGTATGTTTTGAAATGGTTATAGCCCTGATTTTCCTCTGCGCAGAGTTTTAAGCAAAAACTTAACTTTAAAATAATTTAAGCCAAAATATGACTTGAATTAAAACAGTGACTTTCAGAAGGCGAAATGGGAAAAGGTGAAGAGGGATGTCCCCCATGGTATATATACCTTGTAATGAGCTACTCAGCGTCAAAGACCTTTTTGAGATGAATAGAGTCCATTTTATATGAGCATATGTATGGGAAAGAGTTTTGAAACGCATGTTAGACTTGAAAGGTTAATCGTTTGATTGATTTCTAACTGCTGTCTTTTGAATTAAACATGGAGTTGTTTTTAACACGGCTTTAGTGGTCGGTTGAGCTTTAAGTTGGGCTCTTCTTATCATTCAGTTTCTTTCCTTTTTTTTAACAGATGTGATACAGAGATACACATGTCATTACAGTGTAGCCAAGATTATTCCAACGACAAATACAAGCATAAAGTACAAAACCCATACGCTAGGTTAGGACCCCAGGACCTGGCCACCTCATAGGGCTTGTAAGCAGGCATGGTGCTTTTGCCATGATCATTCTGGATCCTCTCCATCACGTGGCGATCAGTGGCTTCAGTGGATTTGGAATTCATTTCGAACATACGGAGATGTTCATCATGATCATGTGCCCTGCCGCATGGTGTTGGCGATCATGGCCCTCCATATGTATCTATCCCTTGTTGCTGCAAGCACATCTTCCATCCTGTCTGTCCTCAGCCACCCTGCAAGTCCGTCCAATATTTTTTCCCTGGGTCTACCTGGTGCTCTCGGAGATGTTATCTTGAGGAAACTGAAACTGAAACTGGGCTAGAAGCAACATGAACCTGAACATGTACTTCACCAGGCTTAACCTTCATCATCATCTTCATCATGTGCCCTGCCGCATGCGTTTGTGACCATGGCCCTCCGTATGAAGCTATCCCTTTTTGCTGCAAGTACATCTCCCACCCTCTTTGTCCTCAGCCACTCTGCAAGTCCGTCCAGTATTTTCTCCCTGGGTCTACCTGGTGCTGTCTTTCCCTCCAACTTTCCTGTTGTGACCAGCTGCTCTAATTTCTCTTGCCTCATAGAATGTCCTATAAATGTTGCTTGTCTTTTCCTAATCTTTCTTTATTAATGCTCTTCTTGTGTCTGCCTCCATCAAGACTGTCTCGTTTGTTTTCTTTGCCTAACTTTACATCAGTAAAATGAGTGTGAATCGGCCTCCTGTGGTGAGCCACATCTTGTTCAACTGATGAATCATTGGAGCTGTGATAAGAAGCCCGTTGGCTGTTAGTTGGTGACACAACAATGCGGTAGCTGGTCCACCCGCCTGTAGGTCACGTTTCGTTATCTGTCTTTTTTGGGGGTGTGTGTTTTGTGATAAGAGATATGAATTGGGTATGGCCGTGGTTGGAACTTCTCTCTCTCTCTGTGTCTGTCTGTCTGTCTGTCTGTCTGTCTGTCTGTCTGTCTCTCTCTCTCTCTCTGTCTCCTCTCTCTCTCTCTCTGTATCTGTCTGTCTGTCTGTCTGTCTCTGTCTCTGTCTCTGTCTGTCTGTCTGTGTGTGTGTGTGTGTGTATCTGTCTCTGTCTCTGTCTGTCTGTCTGTCTCTCCCTTTCTCTCCACGAACTTCTCTGTCTGTCTGACTGTCTGTCTCTATATATATCTTTCTGTATGTGTGTGTGCGCGCGTGCGTGTGTGTATGCGTGCGTGTGTATATGTATATATATGTGTATGTATATATATATATATATGTGTGTGTGTGTGTGTGTGTGTGTGTGTCTGTGTGTGTGTGTGGTGTTTGTGGGTGTGCAGTTGTTAATGTTACAGGTGATAAACTGTCAATATTGTGTGTGTAGTGGTGGTTGCAGACAAGGGCAGTGTGGGCTGCCCTCAGGCACCAGTGTCCCCACATGTTGTCTGTGTGCATGTGCTTGTGGAATCCATTACGCAAGATCTATTTCCTTCACACGGTTGAATGCCTGCGTGTATTCATGCACGATTATAAGTACGTCTGTTTGTCTGTTTGTCTTTCTGTCTGTACATATGTATGTATGTTTGTATGTATTTTTGTATGTATGTATGCATGTATGTATGTATGTATGTATGTATGAAAGTATGCATGTATGTATGCAAGTATGTATGTATGTATGTATGCATGTATGTGTGTATGCAAGTATGTATGTATGTATGCAAGCATGTATGTATGTGTGTGTTTATACAGGGATGCATGAATGTATGTGTGTATATATATGCATGCATGCATGTATGTATGCATGTATGTATGCATGCATGCATGCATGTATGTATGTCTGTATGTATGTACGTATGTATGTATGTATGTATTATGTATGTATGTATGTACGTATGTATGTATGCAAGTATGTATGTATGAGAACATCGAGAAAGGCATGAAAAAAGCCAGTGTGAGAACATCGAGAAAGGCATGAAAAAAGGAAACAGCAAACATGCCTTCACCACACTGAAAAACCTTACCAAGACGCAGCAAAACAGATCGTCAGTCATCGAGGATACCTCAGGCGAGCTGCTGACAGAAAGCTCCGCTGTTCTGAACAGATGGACGCAGTACTGCCAAGAACTATACAACTACCCAATACAGCCAGATGACAGTTTGTTTCAGGGGGACTCAACACCATTGAGGGAATCCTCACCGCTACCAGTGATGAGAGAAGAAGTGGAAGAAGCCATCCGCAGCCTACCAGCAGGGAAATCACCTGGAGCAGACAATATCCCAGCAGAGCTGCTCAAACATGGAGGGAATGATTTGGTCACTCGTGTAACATCGATTTGTCAGAAGATCTGGGAGACAAAACAGTGGCCCACAGAATGGACTCAATCACTCATTATCCCCCTGCCCAAAAAGGGAAATATGCGCCAATGCCAGAACTACAGAACAATAAGTCTCATTAGCCACACCAGCAAGATCATGCTCAGAGTCATATTGAATCGACTGAAGAAAGAAGCGGAAGAACACCTTGCGGAAGAACAAGCTGGATTTAGGGCGGGCAGAAGCACAGTAGAACAGATCTTCACCTGCCGGATAATGATGGAGAAACATCTGCAGCATCAGAGAGACCTGTTCCACAACTTCATAGACTTTAAAAAAGCATTCGACAGGGTGTGGCATAAGGGTTTGTGGCAGGTGCTAAGAAAGTTTGGCATAGAGGAAGGTCTCGTCCAAACCATCCAAGCGCTGTATAACACTGCCAGCAGCGCAGTTCTCCTCAACAACCAGATAGGGGACTACTTCAAGACCACAGTTGGAGTCCGTCAAGGCTGCCTACTCTCTCCCGTGCTGTTCAATCTCTTCCTGGAGAACATCATGCGTGAAGCCCTCCATGACTTCCACTCCACTGTCTCCATCGGAGGAAGAACCATCAACAACCTGAGGTTCGCAGATGACATCGACCTGATGGGAGGCAGCAACGAAGAACTACAAGACCTGACCATGAGACTGGAAGAAAGTGCAGGTGCACACGGAATGGAAGTGAGCACAGAAAAAAGCAAAGTCCTGGTCAACAGCACAACCAACACCCATGCTGAAATCTACATGAACGGGCAACAGCTTGAAGAAGTGGACGCTTTCAAATACCTTGGCGCCACTCTCACCAAAGACGGTCGCTCTACAACAGAAATCAAGACCAGACTAGCGATCGCAACAGCAGCAATGGTAAAGCTAAACAAGATCTGGAAGAGCAGAGAGATCGGCTTTCCATCGAAGATGAAGCTGTACAAGTCCCTGGTGCTCCCCATCCTGCTGTATGGATGCGAGAGCTGGACCATGACAGCAGAGACCACCAAGAGAATCCAGACGTTTGAAACTAAATGCTTCAGGCGCTTGCTCAGGATCTCTTGGCAAGATCGGAAGACAAACAACTTTGTGTGGAGCCAAATAACAACACTCGCAGGCCCACAAGAACCCCTCCTGGCAACAGTCAAGAACAGGAAGCTGTCGTGGTTCGGGCATGTCACACGCCACAACTCACTGCCCAAAACGGTCCTCCAGGGTACACTGGGAGGCGGCAGACGAAGGGGACGACAAGCCAAATGCTGGATGGACAACATCAAAGAATGGACCAGGTTGGATGGCCCCACGCTGGTGCGACAGGCGGAGGACAGGACCGGTTGGCGACGGCTGGCTTCAAGAGTGTCTCTCATCTCTCCTCTACGCCCATCACGGGCAGGAGAATGATGATGATGATGATGTATGTATGCAAGTATGTATGTATGTGTGTGTATGTATGTATGTATGTGTAAGTGTATGCATGTATGTACCTACGTATGTATGTATACGTGCGTGTTCGTGTGTGTGTTTGTGTGCGTGTGTTTGTTACAGGAGGATATGTGTGTGTGTGAGTGTGCGTGTGAGTGTGTGCGTGTGTGTGTGTGTGTGTGTGTGTGAGTGTGTGTGTGTGTGTGTGTGTGTGTATGTGTGTGTATGTGTGTGTGTGTGTGTGTGTGTGTGTGTGTGTGTGTGTGTGTGTGTGTGTGTGAGTGAGTGGAAATATTAAGATGGGCAGTAAAACAAACCAGACTTTCAAGTTGAGTGTTGGCGGTGGAATTCAACTCACGCGACACATGAACACTTGTGTCCATGGCTTAGTCCCAATAGTCAGCCAGCGCAAGGACTGACTGACAAAGAAACAAAGAAACGAACAAAGGAACGAAATAATGAAGGAAGGAAAGAACAAAGGAACGAACGAATAAATGAATGAATGAAGTAAATAATGAAGGAAGGTAGGAACAAACGAACGAACGAACGAATGAATGAATGAATGAATGAATGAATGAATGAATGAATGAAGGAAGGAAGGAAGGAAGGAAGGAAGGAACAACTGTGGCCCGCTTGAGGTTCAAACTCAAGATGCCTGAGTCATCAGTATGGTCCTTAAACCACCGGAGCTAACGAGCCATGAAGAAAACGAACAAAAGAAAACGAACAAAATGAAACAAAAACAAAATGAAACATAACAAACAAAGCAAAGCAAAACAAAAAATCAAAACAAAACCAACAAAATGAAACAAAACAGAAGAAAAACAAGACAAAAGAAAACAAGGCAAAATAAACAAAACAAAAAAAAAAACAAAATAAACAAAACAAAACAAAATAAAAAAAACATGAAACAAAAAAAAACAAAAAACCCCACCAAACAGAATTCTACAAAATGAAATGAAACAAAACAAACGAACAAATCAAACAAAATAAAAAAAAGCAAAACAAACACAATGGAACAAACAAACAACCGAAACAAAAATGAAACAAAACAAAGCAAAACAAAGAAAAACGTAAGAAATAAAGCAAACAAAAGAAACGAAATTGAACAGAAGAAAATTAAACAAACAAAATGAAACAAAGCAAAGCAAAACAA
>JAPXFY010000035.1:17395989-17398489 GCA_030674185.1 Monoplex corrugatus
AACAAGCAAGCAGGCAAACAAGCAAGCAAACAAAGAAACAAGCAACCCAACAAACAAACAAACAACGAACGAACGAACGAACGACGAACGAATAAACGAACGAACAAACAAAAGAAAACAAAAGAAACAAAACATCACTAATTTAGGAGACAATACACACAATCAGACAACTTTCTCCGACAGACTGATTCTGTTCATTGTGTGGGTAGGCCTTCTTTGGTCGAGGGTCAGCCATAGATGATTGCCCTAGTGTTGGTTTCGCTGCGGCTCTGGTAGTGTTGAGTATCATCTCCAGGGCACCAACGTGGGCGTGGTGATATAGAGAATCAGCTGTGGCCCATGGTAGCAGGTTACCTCCTTCTCCACGCAGCTGACAGATCCACAGGAATGGCGAAGATGATACAGTCTGGCACCAACAGCGTAGCAGGAGTTGTCAGAAGGACGTCGAAATCAGGGTCAGTCTATCATCGGGGCTCTGACTCCGGATTTTTCCTTGGGATGGACTCCCAAAGCCTTTCCCATGGATGGATATGGCCGCATGGCAGCGTAGGTTTTCAATCAGAGATTATCTTCAAGATGGCTTACCGTCCCAGGTTAACAAGCCTTGTCTGCCCGGGTCGATCATGAACAGGTAATAACGAATAACACTGATTGAGTAAAACTGATACAGCTCCAAGCTTGTCACGTTCTATCACTTCACTCTGATGGAACACCTGTGGTCTTTTGTCAGACAAAAGTACAGACGCACTTTGTTCTGGTTGCCTGCTCCTCCAGAAAACAGTATAAAAACTACAGAATTTCTGAATCCGTTCGTTGCTTTAATTTGATTTGTTTTATCTACGCGTTTGTTTTATTCATTTCTGCTTATTTTTTTAGACTTCGCACAAAATATTGTTTACTTCTAATTATCCAAGGGTTATCTGTCGTTGTTCTCGTTGTTATTGTTGTTCATCTTGTCGAAATGTTTCGAAAAAAAAAGAAAACGTTGCACAATATATTGTTTTCTAATCATTCGTTGTTATATTGTTGTTGATGTTTTGTCTAATTGCGCAGTTCAAATAAGCAAACAAAAATCGTCCTTCTGGTAGCCTTGCATGATATTAACATAGATTATCCAACTCAAGTGTACTTCTTGTCGACAAAGATACACTAGGCGTTAACAAAAATGTTGAAGAATGTTCTGCATCTCTGTGTGTACATGTACACTCAACCTTCGGGGATCACCATGTCTTTTCCTGCTGTTATCTCCCTGTAAATAGTATTTTCGTATCGACCGGAGGTACGTGTGTGTGTGTGTGTGTGTGTGTGTGTGTGCGTGCGTGCGTGCGTGCGTGCGTGCGTGCGTGTGTGTGTGTGTGTGTGTGTGTGTGTATACACGCGTGAGACTACATTAAGAAGATAGAATTGAAAATGATCAGTTCCTGTAAACTTCACTGTATCATTGTGAGCCTTGAACCACAACTTGTCATAAAAAGCTCTGAACCAGTTTCCTGTATAAAGATATGAACCATTGTTTCCCCTATAAAGATATGAACCATTGTTTCCTGTAGAAATTTATGAACCACTGTTTTCTATAGAAAGTTCTGAACCACTGTTTTCTATAGAAAGTACTGAACCACTGTTTCCTATAGAAAGTTCTGAACCATTGTTTCCTATAGAAAGTACTGAACCACTGTTTCCTATAGAAAGTTCTGAACCACTGTTTTCTATAGAAAGTTCTGAACCACTGTTTCCTATAGAAAGTTCTGAACCACTGTTTTCTATAGAAAGTTCTGAACCATTGTTTCCTATAGAAAGTTTTGAACCACTGTTTCCTATAGAAAGTTCTGAACCACTGTTTTCTATAGAAAGTTCTGAACCATTGTTTCCTATAGAAAGTTCTGAACCACTGTTTCCTATAGGAAGTTCTGAACCACTGTTTTCTATAGAAAGTACTGAACCACTGTTTCCTATAGAAAGTTCTGAACCACTGTTTTCTATAGAAAGTTCTGAACCACTGTTTCCTATAGAAAGTACTGAACCACTGTTTTCTATAGAAAGTTCTGAACCACTGTTTCCTATAGAAAGTACTGAACCACTGTTTCCTATAGAAAGTTCTGAACCACTGTTTCCTATAGAAAGTTCTGAACCACTGTTTCCCATAGAAAGTTCTGAACCATGTTTTCTATAGAAAGTACTGAACCACTGTTTCCTATAGAAAGTTCTGAATCACTGTTTTCTATAGAAAGTTCTGAACCACTATTTTCTATAGAAATTTAGGAACCACAATTTTCTATTGAAAGTTCTGAACCACTGTTTTCTATAGAAAGTACTGAACCACAGTTTTTCTATAGAAATTTATGAACCACAGTTTTCTATAGAAAGTTCTGAACCACTGTTTCCTGTATAAAGTTCTGAACCACTGTTTCCTGTATAAAGTTCTGAACCACTGTTTTCTATAGAAAGTTCTGAACCACTGTTTTCTATAGAAAGTTCTGAACCACTGTTTCCTATAGAAAGT
>JAPXFY010000035.1:17420989-17423489 GCA_030674185.1 Monoplex corrugatus
CCAAACTGGACGGTAGCGGGTGCAGAGGATGAACAACAGACAGAGACTGTTTGAGTGCGATTGGAAAGGTAGGACTGGAACCAAGACAGAGCGATGTCAGAGATACCAAACACTTTATGGAGACGTGTGAGCATGATAGAATGGTCGATGGTGTCGAATGCAGCCGAGAGATCAAGGAGAGATAGAAGAGAGATTTGATTTTGATCAAGAGCAGTCAGAATATCATTTGCAATTTTTACAAGAGCAGTTTCAGGGCTGTGTCCAGTGCGATAAGCCGACTGATAAGGGTAAGAGAGGTTGTTGGCGGTGATATGATCAGAGATCTGTGCGAGAACAATTTTTTCAAGGACTTTGGATAAGAAAGGTAGGTTGGAAACAGGTCGATAGTTTTTGAGGTTATTGGGGTCAAGACTAGGTTTCTTTAAAAGAGGTCTGACCAGGGCAGATTTGAAGGAAAAGGGAAAGATACCAGATGACAGGGAATTGTTGATGACAGTTGTGAAGTGAGGGAGCAAAGTATCTAGGCAGTGTGTTAAGATAGATGCTGGAAGAGGATCAAGCTCACAGGTCTTGATGTCAGAATGGCGGATTACATTGCGGATAGTAGTTTCAGAAGCAGGCTGAAAAGAAATAAGTGGTGTGCCTTGAAACAGAGGGTCGGGAATAGGAGGTTGAGAGATGGGCTGGGAGTCAAGACTGGAACGGATGGACCTAATTTTATCAATGAAAAAATCTGAAAAATGTTGTGCTAGACGGGCAGGGGGAAAGCATGATGGGAGAGGAGATTTATCTGATTTGCCAAGGAGGGTATTAGTAACGGAATATAGCTGTTTTGATGTAGAGCATGCAATAATTTTCGCATTGTAAAAGGCAGACTTAGCAGAGTCAACTATAGCATTGACAGTTTTGTTGGCAGCCTGAAAAATCTGTTTATTGATAGTAATGCTGTTCTTCAGCCACCGTCTCTCAGCACGACGGCGTTCACGCTTGGCCTTAAGAAGATCAGGGCCAACGGCAGAAAACCAGGGCGATGGTGGTCTCTGGGATACCCTACGTCTGGTGGCGGGGGCGTGCATGTCCAGCAGATCACCAATAGTCAGATTGAGGTCGTCAGCAGAGGCTGGAGGACAGGACTGAAGAGCGGCCAGGAGATCTTCGTTGAAGACGACGGTGTTGATATCAACTAGTTTTCTGACCATGACATAGGTAGTTTGGGGTGGAGGCTTGGTCATTGAAAGTTGGCCGAGGATACAGACATGATCCGAAGGAAGAGTATAATCAATTTCAATGGATTTGATGAAGGACTGGTCAGTTCTATGAACAACCCAATCGAGGATGTTGCCTTTTTCGTGGGTTGGAGTGTCGATAGACACATACTAGATCTTGAAGCATTATCGTTATACTAGATCTTGAAGCATTATCGTTATACTAGATCTTGAAGCATTATCGTTATACTAGATCTTGAAGCATTACCGTTATACTAGATCTTGAAGCATTATCGTTATACTAGATCTTGAAGCATTATCGTTAAAGTACTCAGTACATACATATGTTATATAAAAAGATAAGTGATGACTTAGTTCGAGTGGGTCATGCAGCACATGGACGCCCTCTCATCCCACCCCCCCCCCCCCCCCGCCTTGATTAGCAAATAGGTGACCGCTTGGTGTGTGGCGTCTGGGATCTCGAGATGTCTAGCCGGTGGTGAGGCATTGGTTCTCTGGGTCCTGCCCATCGCCCTGGTTTCTTCCTTTGATAAATCTTGATACATAAATCAAATCAGAGTGTACACTGTCATCAGTCACTCAAGGATTCACTCACAATGGCAAAGACAGAAACAGAAAACAAACAAAAACACAAAGCAGCACAGCAGCAGCAGCAACAACAGCAACAACAGCAAAACTTTAGGATGGATCTGCAAAACACATACACATCGGGGGGTGGGGGGGGGGGGTGGGGAGGATACAAGAGGGTGTTGGACGAAGGGGTGGGCACGTAGAGGTGGAAATCACAACTGGACAAAAAGGTATAATTATCTTTAAGTTAGACTTAAAGTTGAAAGATGGCACACTATGTGACTGTCAAATAGACAGGGGAAGCTCGTTCCAGTTGTTTGGACCAGACACAGTAAAGGATCAACAACCGACTGTGAAACATCTGTATCGAGGAATTTGTAAACAAATCTGTGTAGAGAAAAAAAAAAGAACTGAACACACACACACACACACACACACACACACACACACACACACACACACACACACACACACACACACACACACACACATACACACACACACACACACACACACACATACACACACACACACACACACACACACACACACACACACACAGATATATGTATATATATATATATATATATATATATATATATATATAGATATAGATATACATGTATGTATGTATGTATTAATTAATTATGTATTTCTTAGACCTAGGTTGCGGTACGCGTGTCATCTTTTTTCTCTCTCCGTGA
>JAPXFY010000035.1:17428489-17433489 GCA_030674185.1 Monoplex corrugatus
TCATACACACACACTCAACCACACACACACACACACACACACACTCACAAGCACACACGCTTACACACTACACACATACACACACACACTTGCTCACACAAACACACACATTCACGCACACACACACTCCACACACACACACACACTGACAAAACACTCACACACACACACACACACACACACACACACACACACACACACATACACACACACACACGTACACACACACACACACACACACGCACACACACTGACAAAACACACACACACACACACACACACACACACCTCACACACGCTCACAAACACACTATACACACATATACAAACACACAAATACATGCACACACATGCACACAAACACAGACGCACACGCACACACACACACACACGCACACACACACATTCATTTTGGCTCCAGAGCACATCACCAATTCCCGTGTTGTCTAATCTAAACCCTAACCCTAGTGCCACGGAATCCATACAGGCGATCAGTATCATTCCCTGCAAGGCCACCATCCAGAGGAGACTGTACCGCTGTCGGATCGCTTTGTAGAACATAAGTATTGTCTTTTGTGATCCCATCCACTAAACCCCGCCTCCCCGTCACTCTCCTTCCCCACCCCCTGCTGGCAATAGTAGCCCATGAGGCACAAAGCTAGACGAAATTAATGAGACCCCCCCCCCCACCACTTCCTCTTTCTAACACTCTCACCGAGCAGTAGTTCGAAGCAGTACTAAGTCATGTGTCTCAATCAAGTCGCCACGTTTTTTTCCAGACAAAACGCTTTACTCAAACCTGTCACAAACACACACACTCGCTCACACAAACACACACATTGACGCACTCACACCGTCACACACACACTCACACAAACGCACACACACACATTCATACACGCACACATACACTCACAAACATACGCTCACATGCACGCATACACTCACAAACAGAAACACACACACACACACACACATACACACACACACACACACACTCACACACACACACACACACACAACACACACACACACACACACACACACACACACACACACACACACACACACACACACATTACACACAACGATAACTCAGCCCCTGATAAACAACGATAATTGTTTAGCAGTACAGTCTCCTCTAGTGGGTGGACTTAAGAAAATGATACTGATCGCCTCTATGGAGTCCTTGGCACTACTGTTTGGATTAGACAACAAGGGGATTTTTTTCGTTAGTTTATTCCCTTTCTCACATTGGACAGAGCAGTACGGTAGTTTCACTTTTTTTCTCCTAACTTTTGTATCTGGTGTTTGTTTGTGATCTTACGCTTGACAAATGGCCGGTTGGCTGAAAATTTGCGCCTGTCTTGTCTTGTTGTATTAAATACGCGTTCTGTGATCTTACGCTTGACAAAGGCCAGTTTACCGAAAATTTGCGCCTGTCTTGTCTGGTTTTATTAAATACGCGTTCTGTTTCTTTTTTCGTGTGTTTTTTCCCTGGTTCCTTAATCGTTTAGCTGTTAAGACAGTCTGTGACTAAAACCAACGGCTGTGCAGCCCAAGGGAATTCATAAGTTCATGTGTCTGCCAGGTAAACTAGCTGACTATGGAATCAGCAGCGCTGCAGGCGTGGATCCCACTTCCAACATTATCGTCCTCAACACCGCCAACATCAGCATTACTGACGATGACGTCATGGACACCATTGATGACGCCTACAGCCTGGAGGTGGATGACGTCAGCAACATCGTCAACGTCACCGGACGAGGCCCCAGTGGGGTGTTTTGGGGTCTCCAGACTTTCCTCTCGCTCCTGCAGGGCAACGGAACACTGCCCAAGGTCAGTGTCCTCGACGCTCCCAGGTTCCGCTTCCGGGGCCTCCATCTGGACATCTCGCGCAACTTCCGGCCGCGTGAGGAGATTGAGCGGTTGCTAAAGGTAATGGCCATGTACAAGCTCAACAGACTTCATCTGCATCTGACGGATGACGAGGGGTGGAGGATTGAGATCGCGGACCTGCCTGAGCTGACGCAGGTGTGTGTGTTTATGTGTGGTGTGTGTGTGTGTGTGTGTGTGTGTGTGTGTGTGTGTGTGTGTGCGCGTGTGTGTGTGTGTATGTGTGTTTGTATGTGTGTGTGTGTTTGTATGTGTGTATGTATGTGTGTATACGTTTGTGTGTGTGTATGTGTGTGTGTGTCTGTTTATATATATATATGTGTGTGTGTATGTGTGTGTGTGTATGTGTTTGTGTGTGTTGAGTGTTTGACTGTGGTGTTGAGGTATGTACAGTAGTGGAAACTATGAACAACAACAATCCAATTCCATATCAAATGGCTTATACAGTGCCCAGGTTTATCAACTTATCTGATAGACTGGTTCTCACACCACCACTCAAAATCTAATAAAGGGAACAACCGCCATGGGGCAGTGGTTAGCGCAACGGACTACGGACTAAAAAGTTGTGGGTTCGAATCCCCTTGAGTCCTATCAAAATCATTGTGAGATTTTTCGGCCTTAGCTGATTCGTATCCAGAATTGAATGTACTGTGGGTTCATTGGGAAGAGTGGCATTACATAGTCCAGCCTCATCCACTTCACGGATGTGTCACCTGTCTCAAAGTTGTGCCGTTTGCTGTTATTTTGCATTAGGGGATTTCATGTTTTTTACTGTTTACCGTCACTTCAGTCTTCTTGCTATTTATCTCTAACCCTTTACTTTTGCTTTCTGTTGCTATGATATTCACAAGGTTTTGTAGGTCCCTTTTGTAGGTGTAATGCATACTTTGCTATGATATTCATAAGGTTTTGTAGGTCCATTTTGTAGGTGTAATGCATACTTTGCTATGATATTCACAAGGTTTTGTAGGTCCCTTTTGTAGGTGTAATGCATACTGAGTCCAAATGAGCGTTTGGAACAATGCTAGACTGCTACACACGAACGGTTGACGGTAATTGTATTGATTTGTCTTCCAGATGGGCTCCAAACGATGCCATGACCCAGAGGAAAGCCAATGCTTGCTGCCCCAGCTGGGGTCAGGGCCTTTCTCCAACAACTCAGGGTCTGGCTACCTGAACGCCAGCGACTACCGGGCCATCCTAACCTTGGCCAACAAGCTGCACATTCAGGTCATCCCCGAGATTGACCTGCCGGGACATGCACGTGCTGCCATCAGAGCCATGGAGATGCGATACAGGTCAGGTGGTGTGACCGACACTTTGACAGTTTGGTTGGGGTACATGATAGTAATATCAATTATGAGGATGATGATAACAATGATGATGACAAAAATACTGATAACGATGAACCTGATCATAGTGATAACATGATGGTGATATCAATTATGAGGATGATGATAACAATGATGATGACAAAAATACTGATAACGATGAACCTGATCATAGTGATAAAATGATGGTGATATCAATAACGAGGATGATGATAACAATGATGATGACAAAAATACTGATAACGATGAACATGATCATAGTGATAAAATGATGGTGATATCAATAATGAGAATGATGATAACAATGATGATGACAAAAATACTGATAACGATGAACATGATCATAGTGATAAAATGATGGTGATATCAATAATGAGAATGATGATAACAATGATGATGACAAAAATACTGATAACGATGAACATGATCATAGTGATAAAATGATGGTGATATCAATAATGAGGATGATGATAACAATGATGATGACAAAAATACTGATAACGATGAACCTGATCATAGTGATAAAATGATGGTGATATCAATAATGAGAATGATGATAACAATGATGATGACAAAAATACTGATAACGATGAACCTGATCATAGTGATAAAATGATGGTGATATCAATAATGAGGATGATGATAACAATGATGATGACAAAAATACTGATAACGATGAACCTGATCATAGTGATAAAATGATGGTGATATCAATTATGAGGATGATAACAATGATGATGACAAAAATACTCATAACGATGAACATGATCATAGTGATAAAATGATGGTGATATCAATAATGAGAATGATGATAACAATGATAAAGACAAAAATACTGATAATGATGAACCTGATTATAGTGATAAAATGATGGTGATATCAATAATGAGAATGATGATAACAATGATGATGACAAAAATACTGATAACGATGAACATGATCATACTTATAATAAGGATACTGCTACTACTACTATTACTACTATTAAGAACAGCTATGACTACGAATACTACTACTACTACTACTACTGCTGCTGCTGCTGCTGCTGCTCCTGCTACTGCACTACTACTAATGATATTGATGATAAAGATAATACTACTAGTAATATTAATGATAACAGCATCAACAACAATAACAACAACAAGAATAATAATGATAATAATAATAATAATAACAATGATGATGATGATCATCATATTGATGCTGATGATGAGAATGATGATGATATGATGATGGTGATGATGATGGTGATGATGATGATGATGATGATAAAAACGCTGATAATAGTATTATTAACAGTAAATATGATAATGATGATGATGATGGAGGTGGTAATGGTATTGATAACGATAACGTCAAAAACTATAACAATGACAGTGATAATGATAATGACGATAATGAAAATGATAGATATAATAGTAATAACAAATGACTACTACTACTACAACTATTACTACTACTACTACGACTACTACTACTACTACTACTACTACTACTACTGACAGTATTGTTATTGTTATTATTTCTGTGATAAAAATATCAACATAAACATAAAGAACACTACCACTACTACTTAGCTCACTGGTACTCCTACTCTACAGCCCACCCTTGTGTTCCCCTACACTAGTGACAGTGTTGAGTGGTGATGGTGGTAATATCCAGTCACTGTGTCACTGCTGTCTGTGTCCAGGAACTACATGGCGCAGGGGAACTCTGTGGAAGCCAAACGCTATCGGCTTGTAGACGTTAACGACACTTCACAGTACCTGTCGC
>JAPXFY010000035.1:17438489-17440989 GCA_030674185.1 Monoplex corrugatus
AGGGCTCTGGTCCTGTCCTACTTCTGCCATTGTCTTTAGGGCTGTGGTCCTGTCCTACTTCTGCCATTGTCTTTAGGGCTCTGGTCCTGTCCTACTTCTGCCGTTGTCTTTAGGGCTCTGGTCCTGTCCTACTTCTGCCATTGTCTTTAGGGTTCTGGTCCTGTCCTACTTCTGCCATTGTCTTTAGGGCTCTGGTCCTGTCCTACTTCTGCCATTGTCTTTAGGGTTCTGGTCCTGTCCTACTTCTGCCATTGTCTTTAGGGCTCTGGTCCTGTCCTACTTCTGCCATTGTCTTTAGGGTTCTGGTCCTGTCCTACTTCTGCCATTGTCTTTAGGGCTCTGGTCCTGTCCTACTTCTGCCATTTTCTTTAGGGTTCTGGTCCTGTCCTACTTCTGCCATTGTCTTTAGGGCTCTGGTCCTGTCCTACTTCTGCCATTGTCTTTAGGGCTGTGGTCTTGTCCTACTTCTGCCATTGTCTTTAGGGCTGTGGTCCTGTCCTACTTCTGCCATTGTCTTTAGGGCTCTGGTCCTGTCCTACTTCTGCCATTGTCTTTAGGGCTCTGGTCCTGTCCTACTTCTGTCATTGTCTTTAGGGTTCTGGTCCTGTCCTACTTCTGCCATTGTCTTTAGGGCTCTGGTCCTGTCCTACTTCTGCCATTGTCTTTAGGGCTGTGGTCTTGTCCTACTTCTGCCATTGTCTTTAGGGCTGTGGTCCTGTCCTACTTCTGCCATTGTCTTTAGGGTTCTGGTCCTGTCCTACTTCTGCCATTGTCTTTAGGGTTCTGGTCCTGTCCTACTTCTGCTATTGTCTTTAGGGCTGTGATCCTGTCCTACTTCTGCCATTGTCTTTAGGGCTGTGGTCCTGTCCTACTTCTGCCGTTGTCTTTAGGGCTCTGGTCCTGTCCTACTTCTGCCGTTGTCTTTAGGGCTCTGGTCCTGTCCTACTTCTGCCATTGTCTTTAGGGCTCTGGTCCTGTCCTACTTCTGCCGTTGTCTTTAGGGCTCTGGTCCTGTCCTACTTCTGCCGTTGTCTTTAGGGCTCTGGTCCTGTCCTACTTCTGCCATTGTCTTTAGGGCTGTGATCCTGTCCTACTTCTGCTATTGTCTTTAGGGCTGTGATCCTGTCCTACTTCTGCCGTTGTCTTTAGGGCTCTGGTCCTGTCCTACTTCTGCCGTTGTCTTTAGGGCTCTGGTCCTGTCCTACTTCTGTCATTGTCTTTAGGGTTCTGGTCCTGTCCTACTTCTGTCATTGTCTTTAGGGTTCTGGTCCTGTCCTACTTCTGTCATTGTCTTTAGGGTTCTGGTCCTGTCCTTGCGCCATTGTCTTTAGGGTTCTGGTCCTGTCTTACCTCTGTCATTGTCTTTAGGGTTCTGGTCCTGTCCTACTTCTGCCATTGTCTTTAGGGTTCTGGTCCTGTCCTACTTCTGCCGTTGGCTTTAGGGCTCTGGTCCTGTCCTACTTCTGCCGTTGTCTTTAGGGCTGTGATCCTGTCCTACTTCTACCATTGTCTTTAGGGCTCTGGTCCTGTCCTACTTCTGTCATTGTCTTTAGGGTTCTGGTCCTGTCCTACTTCTGCCGTTGTCTTTATGGCTCTGGTCCTGTCCTACTTCTGCCATTGTCTTTAGGGCTCTGGTCCTGTCCTACTTCTGCCGTTGTCTTTAGGGTTCTGGTCCTCCTCTACTTCTGTCATTGTCTTTAGGGCTCTGGTCCTCTTCTACTTCTGCCATTTTGTTTAGGGCTCTGGTCCTGTCCTACTTCTGCCATTTCCTTTAGGTCTCTGGTCCTGTCCTTCCATGAGGTCAACAGCTGTTTCTTGAGGTCACAGTCACCACCTTCATTATTGTCATCATCGTTTTCGTCATCATCACTGCTCTTCTCCTCCTTACACATATACTTTTTTGTCTTTTAGCGTGTGGCTGACATCACCAGTGCACTCGGCCTGGATTTAGGAGGTTGGGAAGATGGCCTGATGCTGACTGGAAACCAGCCTTTCAACAGGTAATAGGTGTCTGTGTGTGTATGTGTGCGTGTGTGTGTTGTGTGTGTGCGTGTGTGTGTGTGTGTGTGTGTGTGTGTGTGTGTGTGTGTGTGCGCGTGCGTGTGTGTGTGTGTTTGTGTTGTTGTTATATAAAGTGCAACGAATGTGCTTTGACATGGATTGTTCGCACTATACAAATGGAATTCTTCATCATCTCCAAATTCATTATCATCATCATCATCATCATCATCATCATCTACTTCTTCTTCTTCTCCTCATCGTTATTAATGCTTTTGTAGTTCTTCTTCTTTCTCCTCTTATTGTAGGTAGCTTTATAGTTATCATTGTTATCAAACATCACCATCATTGTCATTGCTGTCATCATCATCATATCATATGGGTGGTGGTGTGGTGGTGGTGGTGATGATGATGATGATGATGATGATGATGATGATGATGATGATATGATGATGTGATGATGACATGATGATATGATGACGACGACAACGACAACGACGAC
>JAPXFY010000035.1:17445989-17460989 GCA_030674185.1 Monoplex corrugatus
AGAAGACATCTGTGGCCAAAACGACGTCAACTGCCCTCCCCTTGAACAGCCGCAAAACATCGTAGGTAGGTTGGGGTGGTGTAGGTTGTGGTATAATGAACAGAAATGGTGAAGAATTTATCATTGTTTGTGTGAAGGGCCAGAGGGGACACTTAACCAAAGACAAACAAGCAAAATGACAGCTTGTGAGATGAGGTGTCTCAGAAAGGTAATGAACGTTACACATCGAGACAAGATCAGAAATGAAGTCATTGGAGACACTGTGGGACTATGCTATGTCTAGAATATACAGAAAAACGGAAGGACACTGTGGGACTATGCTATGTCTAGAATATATAGAAAAACAAGGCTGAAGTAGTTCGCGGTCATCTCATGAGGCTTCCAAACAGACAGCCAGCGTTGGCGACCATGGACTTCCAACCATCTCTATCTCTCGTTGCCCCCAGCATCTCCCCCACCCTCCTCATCCCCAGCCACTCTGCAAGTCCGTCCAGCATTCTCTCCCTGGGTCTACCTGGTGCTCTCTTTCCCTCCAGCTTTCCCGTTGTGACCAGGTGCTCCAAATCCCCCTTCCTTATAAAATGGCTTATAAATGTTGTTCCTCTTTCTTTTGTCCATGGTTTTCCTGGGGAAAACTACGATGGTGGTTTCCCCTTGCCTTCCATCGGTTTTTTTTTCAGGGTTAACTCCCTTAGCCTTACTCTCTCCCGAGATGTCCACAAGGCAGTGGAGCTATTTACCCATAGCTTGGGGATCTGGTTCGTGGGCACCAGGGCGTATCCACACGCCGGTGGGCCTGCATGCCTCACGTCTGGGGATCAGACCTCCTCCGAGTCCTACGAGATTCAGCCTGAGTCCGTGAGGTGTTCAGTCACCGCCTGTCGCCACGAGGAGGCACAGCGTAGAGCTTGCTGATGGAGAGGCTATGTACTGACAGGAAGAGACTTACACCCTCTGCTCTTCTTTTCGCACAGCAGTGCTAGCCAGCGGTGCAGGCTGAAGCCGACACACTAGACGCATCACATCTGCCAATATGAAAAACATACAAAGCTTGTAACATGAAAAGACATGGATCCAAAGAAAGCGGGCGTCCTAAAAAGGATGGATAGAAGGTGTGGAAGACACAACTGAAAGAATCAACCTAACTATAGCAGACGCTACCCATCTGGCCCACGTCTGAAAGCTACATCTCCCCTCAAAGCTTAATTAACGGCACAAGAGGACAGAACAAGTAACAGTATGAAGCGAGGTAACTGTACACATATTGTCATAGTCCCCAGACTGGGAAAGAAGGATTGTTTCCCTTGTAAAAGTTAACATAAACAACAGCAAAGAGACAGAACAGACCTGTTACTCGACACCTGAACTGTCTTGTCTAAAATACAAAACGAAACGAAACAAACCTTTTGAAAAGGAATGTATCTATATCTCTTCATATGCTACAGTTAGACATATGGATGTACATGTATGTGTGTGTGTATATGTATGTATATATATATGTATGTGTATATATGTGTGTATATGTGTGTGTATGCATATGTATGTGTCTGTGTGTGTGTTCATGTATATGTGTATATGTGTGTATATATTTTTGTGTATATATGTGTATGTATTATGTATGTGTATGTGTATATGCATGTGTGTATATATAAATGTGTATGTAGATGTGTGTATATGTGTATGTATATGCATCTCTATACATATACTATATATATATATATATAAATATAATATATATATAATATAGCATCTGACAGCTGTTAGCTAGGTGACAAAGCAGAAGACCTGGGCGGGTTATCACTTCAGTAGATTTTATTGGTTTTGCTCTTTTTACATGGCCTTACTACATGTAACTAAGGCTGCTTCCCTGGGAAATCAAGGCCGTTCTCCTGAGGAAATCAAGGCCGCTCTCCCGAAGGAAACTAAGGCCGCTTTCCCTGGGGAAATCAAGGCCACTCTCCCTGAGGAAATCAAGGCCGCTCTCCCTGGGGAAACTAAAACCGCTCTCCCTGGGAACTAAGGCCGCTCTCCCTGTTGAAACTAAGACCGCTCTCCTGGGGAAACTAAGGCTGCTCTCCCTGGGAAATGAAGACCGCTCTACCTGGGGAAATTAAGGCCGCTCTCCCTGGGAATTAAGGCCGCTCTCCCTGGGGAAATTAAGGCCGCTCTCCCTGGGGAAATTAAGGCCGCTCTCCCTGGGGAAATTAAGGCCGCTCTCCCTGGGAAATTAAGGCGCTCTCCTGGGGAAAGCGTGTCACCACAATGCAGCGTCACCCACTCTTTTATTTCTGTTTTGTTTAACCATGAAAATGGATTTTTCTGCAACATTTGGTGATGTCCAACTTTTGTTGCCGTGGATATTTAACGTACTTGGAGTCAAACTGTTTAATGATAATGATGATGATTGTTGTTGTTGTTGTTAGCGTCAGCGTAAACATCGTCATCATTGCTGGTATTGTTGTTGTTGTTTTTTGTCGTCTTCATCATCTTCTTTCTCTTTTTTTTTTTTTCTCGTAATCACACTATTTTCTTTTTTGGCTTCTTCTTCTCCTATCACTTCTTTGTTACTTTTATCTTTATCAGCATTATCATCATCATCATCGCTGTCATCTTTTTTATGTTGACAATAATAATAGTAATAGTAATAGTAATAATAATGACGATGATAATAATAATAATAATAATAATAATAATAATAATAATAATAATAATAATAATAACAACAACAACACAACAACAACAACAAGAACAATAATAATAATAATGATGATAATAATAATAATAATATAATAACAATATAATAATAATAATAGTCATAATAATAATAACGATAATAAAGATAATCAACGATAATGAAGATAATCATAGTGATATTTATAAATCTCTAAATCATGAAATACAAATCAAATCAAAGAGTACACTCTCATCATTCACTTAAACATTCACTCACAGTTACAAAAACACGAAACAAAGCACACACACACACACACACACACACACGCACACACACACACACACACACACACACACACACACACACCACACCACACACTACACACACATACACACACAACACACACACATACACGCACACACACACCATACACACACACACACACACAAACACACACACACACACACACGCACACACACACACGGTAAATGGAGGACAGGAGGGCGTGAGACGAAGGGGGTGGGCTTGTAGAGGTGGGGGGGGGGGGGGTAGGGCAATCACAGGTGTGGAAAAAGATGTCTTCCAGTCAGACCTGAAGGAAGACCAGAATCTGTGACCTTGGAAGAGACAGGGAAAGCTCATTCCAGTTGTGTGCGAGAGGTATGGGGATCGGTACCCCGCATCTCCATATTTCAACATGTCATTTACATGTAACCAAAATCATTCCAGTGGTAGCGTATAAAATAATAATAGTCCTAATAATAATAATAACGATAATGTGTGTGTGATTCGGAGGGGAATCACATTGTAATATATAATTGTATATAATATGCTCTCTATAATTTTCCATTGCTTTTATTTTCTCCCCATTTATAGCCGTGTGCGTGTGTGTGTGTGTGTGTGTGTGTGTGTGTGTGTGCGTGAGTGCGTGTGTGTGCGTGCGTGCGTGTGTGTGCGTGCGTGCGTGTGTGTGTTTCAGCGCTTAATTTGATTTTATCAAGATTTTGCGCTATATAAATATTGTAATTATTATTATTATTATTATTATAAAATACCAATATGAAATATAGACTAGGTAAAACATAGTCTAGACAGGGCCTCAGGACCTGGCCAGCTCGTGGGTATAAGTGCAGGCTTAAAGCTTGTGCCATGATCACCATGCACATGGTACCTGGTGCGTTAGTGCATATGGAATTCGTTCCGAGCGCGGAGACGTCATCTTGACAAAGTGAAACTGAAACTGAAACGGACCAGACACAGAATATTGAGCGATGACCAACTGTAGAACATCTGCGTTTGAAAACAAGCAGTGTCGGAAGTAGAACGGAGAAGTCGGGCAGGGGTTTACATACAGAGCTGGTGGTGAAGATAAGCAGGCGCAGTCATTGTTTTGTCTGGCCATGATTCGTCTTGGCAAAGTATGATGGTAGTTTCCCGTTGCCGTTGAGGCAGCCGAGATGTGGTTTGTAAGAAGAATGTTGAGAGTTCCGTGGACAGCAAAGAAAGCAAACGAGACAGTCTTGATGGAGGCAGACACAAGAAGATCATTGATAAGGAAGATTAAGAAAAGACAGGCAACATTTCTAGGCCATTTTACGAGGAAAGGGGAATTGGAGCAACTGGTCACAACAGGAAAGCTGGAGGGAAAAAGAACACCAGGTAGACCCAGGGAAAAAATATTGGACGGACTTGCAGAGTGGCTGAAGACAGAGAGAGTGGAAGATGTGCTTGTGGCAACAAGGGATACAAACAAATGGAAGTCCATGATCGCCAACGCCATGTGGCAAGGCACCTGATGATGATGATGATGATGATGATGATGATGATGATGAATCGTTGTTTGATTTCAGGGATGCAGGGTCAGCTGTGGTCTGAGACGGTGAGAACGAGCGATCAGGTAGACAGTCAGCTGTTCCCAAGAGTTCTGGCGCTAGCGGAGCGCGCATGGCACTTCGCGCCCTGGGAGAAAGAAAACAACGTCACCATTCGTCGCCAGCTGATAACAGATGATTGGTTCTCTTTCGCGCGTGCTGTGGGTTACAGGGAGTTGCCTCGCTTGGATAAGTTGGGCATCCGGTATCGGGTTCCGCCACCAGGGGCAATGTGAGTGTTTCATTATTGTGTGTGTGTGTTGTGTGTGTTTACACATACATGCGCACGCACACACATGCATACGGACACACATACACACACACACGTACTCGCACACACGCATACACACACACTATTTTTTACAAGAATACACACCCATACCCATCCACCCTACACACAGCCACACCAACACACACACATACATACACGTATACACATCTGAGCACATGAGACAGAATAACAAACTATACTAACTATACCTGCTACTATAATATAATATAATATAATATAATATAATATATTATAATATAATATAATATAATATAATATAATATAATATAATATAATATAATATATAATATAATATAATATAATATAATATAATATAATATAATATAATATAATATAATATAATTACCGTGGCAACCCTGACGTGGCCTTCGTGGTGAAAGTGAATTGAAACAATGCAGCCATTATTACGCCAACTGCGGTCCAGGGGAAACAACTTTAAAAATGATTCTCAAAGGCGTTAAGCTTAGCACAATAGTTTCCCCTGAAGTCCCCCGTCTCCGCTCTCCCCCGCCCGCTTTCTTTTTCTTTCTTTGTATATACGTATCTTATTCTGTGGAATAAGTAATGGGCATTTACATTTTAGGTAAACATTTTATGGTTAAGTTTTTGCTTTGCCTGCATGGTTGACAATGAAGGATGCTGGTGGACTGGGTGCGGGAGTCAAAGGGTTAAGTTTTTGCTTTACCAGCATGGTTGACAATGAAGGATGCTGGTGGACAGGGTGCAGGAGTCAAAGGGTAAAACAAAGACATTCAGCAAAACGAAAAACACAAAGAGTGATTCATCATCATCATCAGGTGCCCTGCCGCATGGCGTTGGCGATGGCGATCATGGACTTCCATCTGTCTCTATCTCTCGTTGCCCCTAGCATCTCTCCCACCCCCTCGTCCCCAGCCACTCTGCAAGTCCGTCCAGCATTTTCTCCCTGGGTCTACTCGGTGCTCTCTTTCCCTCCAGCTTTCCCGTTATGACCAGGTGCTCCAAATCCCCCTTCCTCATAAAATGGCCTACAAATGTTGCCTGTCTTTTCCTAATCTTCCTTATGAGTAATCTACTTGTATCTGCCTCCATCAAGACTGTCTCGTTTGTTTTCTTTGCTGTCCATGGAAGAGTGATTAAGTTGATTAATAAACACACACATTTACACCACTGAAACAGGGAGAGAAAACGACAAGGGCATACATATTCTTTTCCCTCAGTAGAAGGGGAAGAGAAAACATATTTCATCTTATTATTATCATTATCATTCTTCTGCTCGTTATGATTATAATTACGACGATGATGATGATTATGTTATTATCATTACGATGATGATGATGATGTTGTTGATGATGATGATGATGGTATTGATGATGATGATATTGATGGTGATGATTGATGATAATGATGATTGATTGATGGTGATGATGATGATGATATTGATGATGATGATGATGATATGATGATGATGATGATGATGATTGATGATGATGATGATGACTGATGAATGAATGAATGATGATGATTGAAGGATTTTACTTATGTTACTCAGGGTGAAGAGACAGAAACTGCTGGTGACGGGTGGGTACCCAGGCCTGGCCGTGGAATACAGTGAGGACTGTGGTCAGACGTGGACGCCAGTGGACGGAACAGAGCGACTGAAGGAGAATGACCATCTGTGGCTAAGAACTAGGTGAGTGAGTAGGTCAGCTGATGGAAATATATAATAATAATAATAAAAAAATAATGATACTAATAATAACAAAATAATAATATAATAATGATAATAATAATAATAATAAAAATAACAACAATAATAATAATAATAATTATAACAACAATAATGATAATAATAATAATATATAATAATAATAACAACAAGAACAACAACAACAACAACAACAATAATAATATAATAATAATAATAAAATGATAATAATAACAATAATAATAATAGTAATAATAATAATAATGATAATAATAACAATACTATTACTACTACTACTACTGCTACTACTACTACTAATACAGTATCTACACGGCGCCAGATCTTTACAGTTCAAATCAAGGCACACTCACGCACCAGACACACATGCGATCAACGCAGGCCACCTTACAAGATGTGGAAACCCCCCAAAACAGAAAAAAAACGTGATCGTGATGGAAAGAGGCAGTTCTAGAACTCCTGTAAAGCGCACAGAGCTGTAATACACTGCTAGAGGAGTGCGCTATATAAATGCTTCATTCTTCTTTTTCTTCTTCTTGTCATCATCATCGTCATCGTATGATATCATCGATCATCATCATCACATCATCATCATAAGTTGTATATACATCATCATCATCATCATCATCATCATCATCATCATCATCATCATCAATTGTTATCATCATCATCATCATCATCATCATCATCATCATCTCATCATCATCGTCGTCGTACGTCGTGTCGTCGTCGTCATGTCGTCGTCATCATCATCAAGTTGTATATCATCATCATCATCATCATCATCATCATCATCATCATCATCATCATCATCATCATATCATCATCATCAAGTTGTATTCATCATCATCATCATCATCTCATCTCATCATTTGTATATACATCATCATCTCATCATCATCATCTCATCATCATCATCATCATCATCATCAGTTATCATCACATCATCATCATCAGTTGTATATCATCATCATCATCATCATCATCATCATCATCATCATCATCATCAAGTTGTGTATCGTATAGGGCCTGACAAAGGCCAGTTGACCCAAAATGTGCTCCTGTCTTGTTTCTTTCAGCCAACGGATTTTTTCTGTGGATCATAAGCTGAATTAGTTCAATGGCACCTGGACAGTTGTATATGCACTGTACCCAGATCTGCCGCCATTATCTGCCAGACTCGCCCAGCTTGCGTGAAACCCTATGCACTGGCAAGATTTTGAAATGAGAAGATGGGGGGGGGGGGGGGGGGGGGGAAAGGGAGGGATCTATGAAACTGTAAGCTGACACCACCAGGAAAACGCAGCCAACAGGACAGTTTTCAACGTTGTGGGGTGAGATTGAACTCGAGATATCAGATCCTGAGTCCACGCCTTTACCAAAAGAAGTCCCCCCCCCCCCCCCCCGTAGGGGATGCCGGGGGCTCTTTCAGTATAAATAATATCCCCACCTTCTGGAATTTCTGCGCTAGAGATTTCCTCTTTTCTGTCACTCTTCTTGTTTTTTTCTTCCTCCTTTGCTTTCTGTCATTTCTTTCTATCATTTTCTGCCTTGTTGGTTCATTCACCTGTATGTGTTTGAAAGTTTTTACGTACTTTCTGTTAGGATTGATATTGGGTACATATGTTAAGTGCATTTTTGGCTCTAGAGATATGAGATATGTAGAAACGATTTGAGGTAATTTAGGCCTGTTCAAGAAGATGGAAAGCATTCTTACCAACAAATGCCTATCAATTAACATCAGGAAGAGAGTTCTTGAATGTAATATAGAACCAGTACTGTTGTACGGATGTGAAGCATGGACAGTCAACAAGCAAAGCCAGAACAAGATTGAGGCAGCCGAGATGTGGTTTCTAAGAAGGATGTTGAGAGTTCCATGGACAGCAAAGAAAACAAACAAGACAGTCTTGATGGAGGCAGACACAAGTAGATCATTCATAAGGAAGATTAGGAAAAGGCAGGAAACATTCATAGGCCATTTTACGAGGAAAGGGGAATTGGAACACCTGGTCACAACCGGAAAGCTGGAGGGAAGGAGAGTACCGGGTAGACCCAGGGAGAAGATACTAGACGGACTTGTAGACTGGCTGAAGACAGGGAAGGTGGAAGAGATGCTTGAGGCAACAAGAGATAGAGACAGATGGAAGTCCATAATCACCAACGCCATGCGGCAGGGCACCTGATGATGATGATGATGTATGTTTTAGGTCCTTAGTTATGTTTCGATTTGTATTCAGGTATGTTTTTTAAGTCCCCATGTGCGATAAATTGGACGGTGTGGTCAACGCCAAGGGCATGTCCTTAGATTATGTGCGCGAATGCATTGATACGTGTATTTAATTTTCTTTACCTTTTTTGTCCTGTTGAAGTATTGTGTATGTTTTGAACTGGTTATAGCCCTGATATGGCTCTACGCAGTCGGCTGGGCTTTTTACAACAATAGCAAGACAATAACAATACCAAAAGAAGTAAGCAGCCCCGCATGAAGATGTGACCCCCACCGTGGCCACCTGAGGTTTGAACCCACACAACCCCAGGGTTATCAACATGGCTTTCGTATCCTGACCGTCTGAGCTCAAGAGGCCATGCACGTACCTGATGTTAGTCTTCTGAACTAAGCGTTGCCTTTGTCCTTTGATCTTCTGGGGGGGGGGGGGGGGCAATTTCTGTAGAGAGCGTTGTCTGTTTGTCTGTCTGTCTGTCTGTCTGCCTGTCTGCATCTTTCTCTCTCTGTCTTTCTCTTTCTCTCTCTCTTCCCCCTTACCTCTCTCTCCATATCAATCCCAGCTTGCAACATGTGAAAACAGACAACTACTTGACTTACAAATTGATTGATTGATTCTGATCATTTACTGATTTATAGACTTGACATTCTTGTTACTACTTGACTGATGAATTGTTTGATTGATTCACTGACTGATTGACTGATTGATTGGTTGATTGATTGATTGATTGTACCCCAGATCTGCTGACGGACAGCGCTACAGCCGTACTGTGGAGCTGAGTGCACGTAAGTACTCTGTCATCATTCACTCACGGTGGAGCAAATATCAGTGCCTACTGGTTTTTCTTCTTCTTCTTTTTCTTCTCCTTCTTCTACTCATTCTTCTTCTCCTTCTCCTCCTTTTTCTTCTTCTTCTTCTTCTTTTCTTGTCCTCTTCTTCTCCTTATTTTTCTCCTTCTCCTCCTTTTTCTTCTTCTCCTTCTTCTTCTTCTTATTTTTCTTGTCCTTCTTCTTCTCCTTATTTTTCTCCTTCTTTTTTCTTCTTCTCCTTCTTCGTCTTTTTCTTCTTCTTCTTCTTCTCCTTTTTCATATGCAAAATAACAGCAAATGGCACAAATTTGAGACAGGTTGATGTTTAAATATCTGGGAACGGTCATCTCACCAGACGGCAGATGCACATCAGAAACAGTCAGCAGAATCGGCCAAGCCAAAACAGCATTCAAGAAGATGAAAAGCATTCTTACCAACAAATGCCTATCAATTAACATCAGGAAGAGAGTTCTTGAATGTTATACAGAACCGGTATGTTATTTGGTTGTGAGGCGTGGACAGTCAACACGCAAAGCCAGAACAAGATTGAGACAGCAAAATGTGGTTTCTAAGAAGAATGTTGAGATTTCCATGGACAGCAAAGAAAACAAACGAGACAGTCTTGATGGAGGCAGACACAAGAAGATCATTGATAAGGAAGATTAGGAAAAGATAAGCAACATTTGTAGGCCATTTTATAAGGAAAGGGCACCTGGTCACAACCGGAAAACTGGAGGGAAAGAGAACACCAGGTAGACCCAGGGAGAAAATATTGGACGGACTTGCAGAGTGGCTAAGGACAGAGAGGGTGGAAGATGTGCTTGCGGCGACAAGGGATAGATGCATATAGAGGGCCATGATCGCCAACGCCATGCGGCAAAGCACATGATGATGATGGTGGTGGTTAAACATGTTGTAACTGTATTTCGTGTTTTATGCCACCATCTAAATGCAAAACCTTTTATACAAAAATATTGTTTTTAAATGTGAAAAGGTATGAAAACTGGAACTTTGTTTTGTAGATAACTCTATTTCTGTCTCCGTCTGTCTCTATCTGTGTTCGTGTGTCTGTCTGTCTCCTCTCTCCTAGAAAGTGAGTGTTTATCATTATCTTTGAAATGACCATCATCATCATCATCAGAAAACACAAACATACACACACACACACACACACACACACACACACACACACACACACACACACACACACACACATACACACACACAGGCACACACACACACACACACACACACACACACACACACACCAACCTCACCATTCTCCCTCTCTCGTCTGTCTGTCTGTCTGTCTTTCCTTCTCACAAAACCGTGCATCATGGAATCCGCTCATTCATCTGTCTCTTGTCACACACAGAACACACACGCACAAACGCTCGTGCGCGCGTGCGAGAACGCGCTCGACAACAACAGAACACACGATATACAAACCTAATATCAGTCCTGCCTCCCGTTCAGGCCCAGAGCTGCCCGCCACACCCCAACCCGTTCTGGACTACATGGGAGACAACCTCGTCGTGCAGTTCGAAATCACGGACAATTACGAACAGTACGGGATTTCGAAATACGTGGCGACCATCTTTCTGAGCAACACTGGGAATCAGGCCATACCAGCCGGCAACTGGGAGATACACTTTCCCTCCGTACAGTGGCTGGAGACTGACCCCGTTCGTCAGGGAAGGGAGTTTATTCTGCAGGACCAGAAGATGGCGCTCTCTCACGTTCAGGGGTATCTCTTCCGCTTGTCGCCCTTGCACGATTTCCCTCCCTTTGAGAACGGCACGTCGATGAAGCTTGTGATCCGGTGAGGGGGCTTGTGACCATGATGATGGGGATAATGATAGTTGTACAACAAAACAAACAAACAAACAAACAAACAAAAGAGCACTAATGCAGTAACAAAGATAGCTGTGAACGTTCTTGACGCAATCCAAAACAAGTGTGACTGCCCTCGTTCAAGCAAACAGGAACCAGAAAAAACACGAAAGGAGAATAAAACTCGAATTTGATACAACCAGACAAGACAGGCGCAAATTTTCGCCTAACTGGCCTTTGTCAAGCGTAAGATTACAAACAAACAAAAACCAGATACAATAATTAGGAGAAAAAGACTGAAACTTCCCTGCTGCTCTGTCCAGTGTGAGAAAAGGAAGAATTCCTTTTCTCACAGTGGACCAAGCAGCAGGGAAGTTTCAGTCTTTTTCTCCTAATTTCCGTTTCTCACGCTGGACCAAGCAGCAGGGAAGTTTCAGTTTTGTAATCTTACGCTTGACAAAGACCAGTTGGCCGAAAATTTGCGCCTGTCTTGTCTGGTTGTATTAAACACGTGTTTTATTCTTCTTTCGTGTTTTTTTTCTGGCTCTTGACGCAGTTATAATAAAAAATATAATTGAATAATAAAGAACGTTTATGACGTGCTTGTGATAATAATACAATAACAGATAGCGTGCACTTTGATGATGACGCGCGTTTAATAAAAACCGTAATAAAGCAAAAATAGACACAGCTATGTACATTTATGGCGTGCTTTTGATTAAAAGAGGTAATACTATAATAAAGATAGCTAAATGTATGTACATTTATGACGCACTTATAAGTAAAAAGTAATAATGCAGTGATAAAGATAGTTATGTTTATGACGCGTTTATAATGAAAAAAAAATAATAATGCAGTAACGAAGATAGTTATAAACGTTTGGACATGCTTAATCTATAACCTAAACATAATAAAAGTCATAACAAAAATAATATGCAACAATAAAGACAGCTATGCACATTCATGACGCATTTATGACAAAAAAGTAATATAAAAGTAATATTACAATAATATGTACATCCACGATGCACTTATAACAAAAAAAAGTGATAATGCAATAATAAAGATAGCTATGTACGTTCTTGACTGCACTTATAACAAAAAAGTAATAATGCAATAATAGTAATGTACGTTCATGACAGCATTATAACAAAATATTAATAATATCAATTAAATACTTATGCAATTATAAAAAAAGTATAATGCAATAATCGTATGTACATTCCCAGACCAAAATGACATAATAAAAAAAATGATAATTTAACAGTAATAGATATGTACATTCATGAACACTTATAACAAAAAAGTAACAATAAATAATAGATATTACACTCATGGCACATTTATAACAAAAAAGTAACAATAAATAATAGATATGTACACTCATGCACATTCATAACAAAAAAGTAACAATGCAATAACAGCTATGTACAATCATGACGCACTTATAACAAGAAAGTAAATAAAAAAACAATAATGAAATAACAGACAAAATCATAATGACTACATTTTGTTTTCATCTAGCTCCAGTCCTGGTAGAGACACCAACTGACTGACTGACGTTTGTTTAGAAGAGATTCACGACACTCGGACAATTCCATATACGCTCTACACAAATCTATCAGCAGTTATCCTGCAGACTCCCAGAGTCAGCGTAAAAGCCTAATGACTTGAGACGGAGTGGGTGGCATAGAGTATTGTATGAAACACAACATGTAAGCTGACTCCATCAGAATGATGGAAACATTAAGATGGGCAGTGAACAGGCCAGTTTTTGATGTTGTGGGCTGGGATTGAACTCAAGATATCAGATCTTGAGTCCCATGGCTCTGTCAAAAAACCAACCAGCCTGCAACTGGAACTGAGATTATCAGTTAAGAAAATGTACGTGCAGTTTTAAAGTGTGTGTGTGTGTTGTGTGTGTGTGTGTGTGTGTGTGTGTGTGTGTCTGTGTGTGTCTGTGTGTGTGGTGTGGTGTATGGTGTATGTGAGTGTGTGTGTGTGTGTGTGTGTGTGTGCGTGTGTGTGTGTGTGTGTTTGTGTGTGTGTGTGTGTGTTGTGTGTGCAAGCGTGTGTTGTGTGTGCTGGTGATGTATGCGTGGGTGCATGTATATATGGATATATATAGTTATATATATAAGTATTGTGTGTGTGTGTGTGTGTGTGTGTTGTGTGTGTGTGAGTGTGTTGTGTGTGTGTGTGAAGTGTGTGTGTGTGCAAGTGTGTGATGTGAAGTGTGTGTGATGTGTATGCAAGTATTGTGTATGTATGTAATGTATGTATGTATGTATGCATGTATGTATGTATGCATGTAATGTATGTATGTATGCATGTATGATGGATGTATGTATGTACGTTGTATGTGCAAGTGTGTGTGTGCAAGTGTGTGTATGTGAATGTGCAAGTATGTATGTATGTACGTATGTATGTATTTGCGTATGTATGTATTTTTATGTATGTATGTATGATGCATGTATGT
The DNA here is from genome assembly GCA_030674185.1 of Monoplex corrugatus. NCBI lineage: Eukaryota > Metazoa > Mollusca > Gastropoda > Littorinimorpha > Ranellidae > Monoplex > Monoplex corrugatus. The sequence continues at coordinate 17,459,878 of JAPXFY010000035.1, forward strand.
ATGTATGAATGTATGTATGTATGAGTAGTATATGCATGTATGTATGTATGCAGTATGTATAGTAGATGATGTATGATATGTACGTATGTATGTGCAAGTGTGTGTGTGCAAGTGTGTGTGTGTGCAAGTATGTATGTATGTATGTGTGTATGTGTGTGTTTTATGTGTATGTATGATGTATGTATGTATGTATGTGTGTGTAGTATGATTGTGTTATGTATGTGTGTTTGTATGCATGATGTATGTGTAGTATGTATGTGCGTATGTATGTAGTGTGTGTGCGCATTGTGCCTAGTATGTGTGTGTGTGTGTGGTGTGTGTGTGTGTGTATGTGTGTGTGTGTGTGTGTGTGTGTGTGTGTGTGTGTGTGTGTGCACGCGAGCTGCCATCCGCCCTAGCGAGTGCTTGTCTACCTAACCCAAACCATAGCTATCTTTAAACTGCGTATTTCAGAGGCGAGTATTGGAGTGTGTCGAAGTATGAGCAGTTTCCAAACTACTTTGTAGCAGCTGAGGGCGCAAACGGTGAGTAAACATATCAGCTTACTTGGGATCATCTTGACGGTACTTGTTATCTTCCCCTTGTTCTTGTTATTATTTTTTGTTATTGTTGCTGCTGTTGTTGTTGTTGTTCTTCTTCTTCTTCTTTGTTGTGTTGTTGTCGTTGTTGTTGGTGGTGGTCTTTTCTTCTCTTTTCTTTTCTTCTTTTTTCTTTTTTCTTTCTTCTTCTTTCTTTCTTTCTTCTTCTTCTTTTTCTTCTTCTTCTTCTTCTTCTTTCTTCTTCTTCTTCTTCTTCTTCTTTCTTCTTTCTTCTTCTTCTTCTTCTTTCTTCTTCTTCTTCTTCTTCTTCTTTTCTTCTTCTTCTTCTTCTTCTTCTCTTCTTCTTCTTCTTTCTTTCTTCTTCTTCTTCTTTCTTCTTTTTTCTTCTTCTTCTTCTTCTTCTTCTTCTTCTTCTTCTTCTTCTTCTTCTTCTTCTTCTTCTTCTTCTTCTTTCTTCCTTCTTCTTTCTTCTTCTTCTTCTTTCTTCTTTCTTCTTCTTCTTCTTCTTCTTCTTCTTCTTCTTCTTTCTTCTTCTTCTTCTTCTTCTTCTTCTTCTTCTTCTTCTTCTTCTTC
>JAPXFY010000035.1:17470989-17478489 GCA_030674185.1 Monoplex corrugatus
TGTGGTACTGCCTTGTGTATGGTGCTACTTTGTTTTGTGGTGACTGTCTTGTGTATGGTGCTACTTTGTTTTTGTGGTGCTGCCTTGTGTATGGTGCTACTTTGTTTTGTGGTGCTGCCTTGTGTATGGTGTACTTTGTTTTGTGGTACTGTCTTGGGTGTATGGTGCTACTTTGTTTTGTGGTGCTGTATTGTGTATGGTGCTACTTTGTTTTGTGGTGCTGATTGTGTATGGTGCTGCTTTGTTTTGTGGTGCTGTATTGTGTATGGTGCTGCTTTGTTTTGTGGTGCTGTATTGTGTATGGTGCTACTTTGTTTTGTGGTGCTGTATTGTGTATGGTGCTAGCTTTGTTTTGTGGTGCTGCCTTGTGTATGGTGCTACTTTGTTTTGTGGTGCTGTCTTGTGTATGATGCTACTTTGTTTTGTGGTGCTGTATTGTGTATGGTGCTACTTTGTTTAGTGTGCTGTATTGTGTATGGTGCTACTTTGTTTTGTGGTGCTGTATTGTGTATGGTGCTACTTTGTTTAGTGGTGCTGTATTGTGTATGGTGCTACTTTGTTTAGTGGTGCTGTATTGTGTATGGTGCTACTTTGTTTAGTGGTGCTGTATTGTGTATGGTGCTACTTTGTTTAGTGGTGCTGTATTGTGATGGTGCTACTTTGTTTTGTGGTGCTGTATTGTGTATGGTGCTACTTTGTTTAGTGGTGCTATTGTGTATGGTGCTACTTTGTTTTGTGGTGCTGCCTTGTGTATGGTGCTACTTTGTTTTGTGGTGCTGTATTGTGTATGGTGCTACTTTGTTTTGTGGTGCTGTATTGTGTATGGTGCTACTTTGTTTTGTGGTGCTGCCTTCTGTATGGTGCTGCTTTGTTTTGTGGTGCTGCCTTGTGTATGGTGCTACTTTGTTTTGTGGTGCTGTATTGTGGTATGGTGCTACTTTGTTTTGTGGTGCTGTATTGTGTATGGTGCTACTTTGTTTTGTGGTGCTGTATTGTGTATGGTGCTACTTTGTTTTGTGGTGCTGTATTGTGTATGGTGCTACTTTGTTTTGTGGTGCTGCCTTGTGTATGGTGCTACTTTGTTTTGTGGTGCTGCCTTGTGTATGGTGCTACTTTGTTTTGTGGTGCTGTATTGTGTATGGTGCTACTTTGTTTTGTGGTGCTGTCTTGTGTATGGTGCTACTTTGTTTTGTGGTGCTGCTTTGTTTTGTGGTGCTGCCTTGTGTATGGTGCTACTTTGTTTGTGTGGTGCTGCTTTGTTTTGTGGTGCTGCCTTGTGTATGGTGCTACTTTGTTTTGTGGTGCTGCTTTGTTTTGTGGTGCTGCCTTGTGTATGGTGCTACTTGTTTTTGTGGTGCTGTTTGTTTTGTGGTGCTGCCTTGTGTATGGTGCTACTTTGTTTTGTGGTGCTGCTTTGTTTTGTGGTGCTGCCTTGTGTATGGTGCTACTTTGTTTTGTGGTGCTGTATTGTGTATGGTGCTACTTTGTTTTGTGGTGCTGCCTTGTGTATGGTGCTACTTTATTTTGTGGTGCTGTATTGTGTATGGTGCTGCTTTGTTTTGTGGTGCTGCCTTGTGTATGGTGCTACTTTGTTTTGTGGTGCTGCCTTGTGTATGGTGCTACTTTGTTTTGTGGTGCTGCCTTGTGTATGGTGCTGCTTTGTTTTGTGGTGCTGCCTTGTGTATGGTGCTACTTTGTTTTGTGGTGCTGTCTTGTGTATGGTGCTACTTTGTTTTGTGGTGCTGCCTTGTGTATGGTGCTACTTTGTTTTGTGGTGCTGCCTTGTGTATGGTGCTACTTTATTTTGTGGTGCTGTCTTGTGTATGGTGCTACTTTATTTTGTGGTGCTGCCTTGTGTATGGTGCTACTTTGTTTTGTGGTGCTGCCTTGTGTATGGTGCTACTTTGTTTTGTGGTGCTGCCTTGTGTATGGTGCTACTTTGTTTTGTGGTGCTGCTTGTGTATGGTGCTGCTTTGTTTGTGGTGCTGTCTTGTGTATGATGCTACTTTTTTGTTGGTGCTGCCTTGTGTATGGTGCTGCTTGTGTATGGTGCTACTTTGTTTAGTGGTGCTGTATTGTGTATGGTGCTACTTTGTTTTGTGGTGCTGTCTTGTGTATTGTGCTACTTTGTTTTGTGGTGCTGTCTTGTGTATGATGCTACTTTGTTTTGTGGTGCTGCCTTGTGTATGATGCTACTTTGTTTTGTGGTGCTGTCTTGTGTATGATGCTACTTTGTTTTGTGGTGCTGCCTTCTGTATGGTGCTACTTTGTTTTGTGGTGCTGCCTTCTGTATGGTGCTACTTTGTTTTGTGGTGCTGCCTTCTGTATGGTGCTACTTTGTTTTGTGGTGCTGCCTTGTGTATGGTGCTGCCTTGTGTATGGTGCTACTTTGTTTTGTGGTGCTGCCTTCTGTATGGTGCTACTTTGTTTTGTGGTGCTGCCTTCTGTATGGTGCTACTTTGTTTGTGTGCTGCTTCTGTATGGTGCTGCCTTGTGTATGGTGCTACTTTGTTTTGTGGTGCTGCCTTGTGTATGGTGCTGCCTTGTGTATGGTGCTACTTTGTTTTGTGGTGCTGCCTTCTGTATGGTGCTACTTTGTTTTGTGGTGCTGCCTTCTGTATGGTGCTACTTTGTTTTGTGGTGCTGCCTTCTGTATGGTGCTACTTTGTTTTGTGGTGCTGCCTTGTGTATGGTGCTACTTTGTTTTGTGGTGCTGCCTTGTGTATGATGCTACTTTGTTTTGTGGTGCTGTCTTGTGTATGATGCTACTTTGTTTTGTGGTGCTGTCTTGTGTATGATGCTACTTTGTTTTGTGGTGCTGCATTGTGTATGGTGCTACTTTGTTTTGTGGTGCTGCATTGTGTATGGTGCTACTTTGTTTTGTGGTGCTGCCTTCTGTATGGTGCTACTTTGTTTTGTGGTGCTGCCTTGTGTATGGTGCTACTTTGTTTTGTGGTGCTGCATTGTGTATGGTGCTACTTTGTTTTGTGGTGCTGCATTGTGTATGGTGCTACTTTGTTTTGTGGTGCTGCCTTGCAGGTTATGGGTATGTACAAGCTGAACCGTCTGCACATCCACTTGGCTGATGATGAGGGCTGGAGGTTAGAGATCCCAGGGCTGCCTGAACTGACCTCTGTGAGTATAGAGCTGTGCAAGTTATTGCTAGTCTGGTATTGTCCCCTCACCTTTTGTTTTTTTTTTAGGCGTGTTTTCCTTTAGTTTCTATCTTTTTTAAACGAACAAATAATAGATCGTTATATATCGATAGTAGAAGGTGTGTGTGTGTGTGTGTGTGTGTGTGTGTGTGTTCGTTCGTTATAACGTCTATTATTCACATACGTGCTTTTAGACGAACGAATGTGTGTGTGTGTGTGTGTGTGTGTGTGTGTGTGTGTGTGTGAGTGTGTATGTGTGTGTGTGTGTGTGTATCTGCATGCGGTGTGTGTGTGTGTGTATGTTGTGTGTGTGTGTGTGTGTGTGTGTGTTTGCATGTCTTTAAGTGTCTGCGTTTGTGTGTGTGTATATATGAAGAAAATAGATAACTGCGGACTGCCAGGCAAATACAAAGTCTGGTGTCTACAGTTCATGCTGATACCAAAGCTGCTGTGGCCACTGCTAATCTATGACATTTGCACCAGCACAGTCGAAGCAATGGAAGCCAAAATCAACAAATACACAAGAAAATGGCTCGGTGTCCCACCTGGTCTCACTGATGTTGCATTCTACTGTCGTCAAGCAATGCTGAAGCTACCTCTCAAATCCATAGTGGAGGAATACAAAGTTGGAAAAGCAAGACTGTTGAGCATGCTGGAGGAATCGGAAGACAATATCGTGAGATCAGTTCATCCAAAGCTGAGAACTGGCAGAAAGTGGAAAGTCCAAGAGGCTGTAAACAATGCCAAGAGAAACCTCAGCATCAAAGAAATAATTGGACACACGCAAACCAACAGACAGGGACTGGGAGCAACAAAAATGCAGTGGTGGTCCAAAGCCAAAGGGAAGGAAAAAAGAGACATGATCATACAGGAGTTGAAGGAGGAAGAAGATGTCAAAAGAGTGCAGAAGGCAGTCCAGCAAGGTCAACAGGGGCAATGGACAACATGGGACAGTGCACTCCAAAGAAGTCTCAGCTGGAACGATATGTGGCACATGGCTCCTCTAAGGATAAGCTTCCTCCTCAGATCTGTATATGACCTGCTCCCCTCGAATGCAAACTTAGTGAAATGGGGGAAAGCAGACGACCCAGCATGTCCGCTCTGTCAGAAGAAACAAACAGTGGAACATGTCCTAAGCTCTTGCAAAGTAGCGCTAGCCCAAGGAAGGTATACATGGAGGCACAACCAAGTTCTGAAAGTGATCACAGATGTGGTTAGCGAAAAAACCATGACCCCAAACGCACCAATTGCTATGACAACGTTCTACAAAGCAGGAGGGAAACAGGTCTGGCCCGAAAGTGCTATGACAACCAGCACATTGCCAAAGGGTCTTCTGGATGGAGCAGTCGACTGGGAGTGTACAGCAGACCTCCCAGAGTGGAGAAATTACCCAGATGTCATCAGCAAGACAGGCATGAGACCAGACATCGCTCTCCACTCTGACTCCTCGAAACAAGTGATTCTGATAGAACTCACTGTGCCATACGAAAGCAGAATGGAAGAAGCACATATCTACAAGACCGAAAAATACGCCAACAGACCAGATGTTATACTGCTGGCTGGGATTGAACTCGATGTCATATATCTCGAGATTACGACTCTATCCACACAGCCATCTAGCCTACACAAACAGCAAAGAAAAACGGTCAGTAAGAACTGTAACACACGTTTCAAAGAAAGAAAGCAAAGAAAACGACTGACAAATTGCAGAATTAATGCCTCGCAAATGCAGAGTCAGCATATTTTTTAAAATTTCAATTTGAAAATAATGGACGGGAATACATTCAAGGAAAGAAAAAGATGATTATTATTATAACATATAACAAAGAAAAGATGATTATTATTATTACATATAACAAAGAAAAGATGATTATTATAACATATAACAAAGAAAAGATGATTATTATTATAACATATAACAAAGAAAAGATGATTATTATTACATATAACAAAGAAAAGATGATTATTATTATTACATATAACAAGGAAAAGATGATTATTATTATTACATATAACAAAGAAAAGATGATTATTATTATTACATATAACAAAGAAAAGATGATTATTATTACATATAACAAAGAAAAGATGATTATTATTATTACATATAACAAAGAAAAGATGATTATTATTATTATTACATATAACAAAGAAAAGATGATTATTATTACATATAACAAAGTAAAGATGATTATTATTACATATAACAAAGAAAAGATGATTATTATTATTATTACATATAACAAAGAAACGATGATTATTATTATTATTACATATAACAAAGAAAAGATGATGATTATTATTATTACATATAACAAGGAAAAGATGATTATTATTATTACATATAACAAGGAAAAGATGATTATTATTACATATAACAAGGAAAAGATGATTATTATTACATATAACAAAGAAAAGATGATTATTATTACATATAACAAAGAAAAGATGATTATTATTACATATAACAAAGAAAAGATGATTATTATTACATATAACAAAGAAAAGATGATGATTATTATTATTACATATAACAAGGAAAAGATGATTATTATTATTACATATAACAAGGAAAAGATGATTATTATTACATATAACAAGGAAAAGATGATTATTATTATTACATATAACAAAGAAAAGATGATTATTATTATGATTACATATAACAAAGAAAAGATGATTATTATGATTACATATAACAAGGAAAAGATGATTATTATGATTACATATAACAAGGAAAAGATGATTATTATTATTACATATAACAAAGAAAAGATGATTATTATTATGATTACATATAACAAAGAAAAGATGATTATTATGATTACATATAACAAAGAAAAGATGATTATTATTATGATTACATATAACAAAGAAAAGATGATTATTATTACATATAACAAGAAAAAGATGATTATTATTATTACATATAACAAGGAAAAGATGATTATTATTATTACATATAACAAGGAAAAGATGATTATTATGATTACATATAACAAGGAAAAGATGATTATTATGATTACATATAACAAGGAAAAAGATGATTATTATGATTACATATAACAAGGAAAAGATGATTATTATTATTACATGAAAAGGAATAAAAGATGATTATTATTACATATAACAAGGAAAAGATGATTATTATTACATATAACAAGGAAAAGATGATTATTATTTACATATATAACAAGGAAAAGAGATTATTATGATTACATATAACAAGGAAAAGATGATTATTATGATACATATAACAAGGAAAAGATGATTATTATTACATATAACAAGGAAAAGATGATTATGATTACATATAACAAGGAAAAGATGATTATTATTACATATAACAAGGAAAAGATGATGATTATTATTACATATAACAAGGAAAAGATGATTATTATTACATATAACAAGGAAAAGATGATTATTATTATTACATATAACAAGGAAAAGATGATTATTATTACATATAACAAGGAAAAGATGATTATTATTACATATAACAAGGAAAAGATGATTATTATTACATATAACAAGGAAAAGATGATTATTATTAAAATATAACAAGGAAAAGATGATTATTATTAGATTACTATAACAAGGAAAAGATGATTATTATTATTACATATAACAAGGAAAAGATGATTAATGATTACATATAACAAAGAAAAGATGATTATTATTACATATAACAAAGAAAAGATGATTATAATTACATATAACAAAGAAAAGATGATTATTATTACATTTATAACAAAGAAAAGATTATTATTATTACATATAACAAAGAAAAAATGATTTATTATTAATTTACATATAACAAGGAAAAGATGATTATTATTACATATAACAAAGAAAAGATTATTATTATTACATATAACAAAGAAAAGATTATTATTATTACATATAACAAAGAAAAGATTATTATTATTACATATAACAAGGAAAAGATGATTATTATTACATATAACAAGGAAAAGATGATTATTATTACATATAACAAGAAAAGATGATTATGATTACATATAACAAGGAAAAGATGATTATTATGATTACATATAACAAGGAAAAGATGATATTATTATTACATATAACAAGGAAAAGATGATTATTATGATTACATATAACAAGGAAAAGATGATTATTATTACATATAACAAGGAAAAGATGATTATTATTACATATAACAAGGAAAAGATGATTATTATTACATATAACAAAGAAAGATGATGATTATAATTACATATAACAAAGAAAAGATGATTATTATTACATATAACAAAGAATAGATTATTATTATTATTACATATACAAGGAAAGATGATTTATTATTATTACATATAAC
>JAPXFY010000035.1:17488489-17500989 GCA_030674185.1 Monoplex corrugatus
GAGCTCACTTCATCATGATCATTATCATTATCTCTTTCAAACCCAGCCGACTGCGCAGAACCATATCAGGGCTATAACCTTGTCAAGCACACACAAGATCTTGTAGACCCTGAAAAAAAGTCTCATGGAAAAAGAAAATTAGATACACAAATCAATGCATAATCAATGCACATAATCTGAGGATACGCCCCATAATTATCATGCATGCTAGACTTAACTCTTTGACTCCCGCACCCTGCCCAACGGCATCCTGCATTGCCAACCATGCTACCAAAGCAAACGCTTAACCCTTTGACTCCCACACCCAGTCCACAAGCTTCCTGCAGAAAGCTGGTTGAAAGGGTGAGGGAGTCATAGGGTTAATTTGTTTGCAGTTGGTGGACAGGGTGTGGGAGTCAAAGGGTTAATTATCATCCAAGTCTCATGTAGTCAATTATCACCCAGGCCTGGTTTAAATCATCATTCGGTGGTTATTGTCTTTGGGTTGACAGGCATGCAGGGGCACTTGTGGTCGGAGACAGTCCGCACAGACGACCAAGTGTACTACATGGTCTTCCCCAGGCTTCTGGCACTGGCCGAAAGGGCGTGGCACGCCGCCTCCTGGGAGGGGCAGGGGCAGACTGAGGACTGGAAGCGGGACTGGGACTGGACCCGCTTCTCCAACAGCCTGGGCTACGGGCAGCTGCTGGCCCTGGACCGTCTGGGCGTGAAATACCGCATCAGCCCGCCCGGTGTCAGGTATAAAGAACCCTTCGGTCAAGTTTTCAGGCAGTATTTTTTGTAATCCAAAACAAGTGTGACTGCCCACGTTCAAGCAAACAGGAACCAGAAAAGAAAAACACTGAAAAAGAATACGAACGCGTATTTAATACAACCAGACAAGACAGGCACAAATTTTCAGCCAACTGGCCTTTGTCAAGTAAGATCACAAACAAACAAACATCAGATACAAAAATTAGGAGAAAAAACTGAAACTTCCCTGCTGCTCCGGCCAGTGTGAGAAAAGGAATAAACTGACTAAGATGACATTATAATGTGTTTTTGAGTAAATGAGCGGAAATGAGAACTGTTACACACAAGCGAAGAGTAGTGTTTGGAATGTAAAGGATACCAGTATTAAATAATGCGTAAGAGGAAATATAAGCACATGTTCGACTGAATGGGAAAATATTTAATCAAGACGTATGGCTGATGTAAATGGATCGTGCCTAATGCAACGAATCCGGTCTGACCTTGGATTAGGAAGAAAAACATCCTAAACCAACAGCCAAGGGGCTGAAGGGAAAACTGGAGTCCCCGAGAAATTTTTGTTGTTGTATATTTTGTGTTTGTTTTTGTTACACTTTAATTGTGGGTGGAATTCATCTTACAGCGTTCCGCTCTTTTCTCCGGTGTGTATATTGCATGTTGTTTTGCCCACACTGTGTAGCGTATGTAGCTGCAGAAGTCTGCAGACTCTTGTCTTTGGGGACAGGGGGCGGGGTGGGGTGGGGTGGGGCGTAGCATGCTGGTTCTTTTCATGTATCCTAAGGCAACAAGGGATAGATACATATGGAAGGCCAAGGTCGCCAACTCCAAGCGGCAGAGCACATGATGATGATGATGATCCATAGGCTACCAGACAAGGATATGGTTTACAAGATCTGTAACCGCCATCCCCGTGTTTGTTCTAAAAACTTCCTGTACTTTCTTCATGTCCTTTGTTTGTATCTTGGTCATTTATGTTTGTACAATGAGGGACATTTCGAGTCTTAAGAAGTTCACTTTTGTTCCTCCTCGACCAGATCCAGCGGGAACTATTTTCAGCTATTTGTGCCATTGCCTGTAGGGCTCTGGTCCTGTCCTACTTCTGTCATTGTCTTTAGGGCTCTGGTCCTGTCTTACCTCTGTCATTGTCTTTAGGGCTGTGGTCTTGTCCTACTTCTGTCATTGTCTTTAGGGCTGTGGTCTTGTCTTACCTCTGTCATTGTCTTTAAGGCTGTGGTCCTGTCTTACCTCTGTCATTGTCTTTAGGGCTGTGATCCTGTCTTACCTCTGTCATTGTCTTTAGGGCTCTGGTCCTGTCTTACCTCTGTCATTGTCTCTAGGGCTGTGATCCTGTCTTACCTCTGTCATTGTCTTTAGGGCTGTGATCCTGTCTTACCTCTGTCAATGTCTTTAGGGCTGTGGTCCTGTCTTACCTCTGTCATTGTCTTTAGGGCTGTGGTCTTGTCTTACCTCTGTCATTGTCTTTAGGGCTGTGGTCCTGTCTTACCTCTGTCATTGTCTTTAGGGCTGTGATCCTGTCTTACCTCTGTCATTGTCTTTAGGGCTGTGATCCTGTCTTACCTCTGTCATTGTCTTTAGGGCTGTGGTCCTGTCTTACCTCTGTCATTGTCTTTAGGGCTGTGGTCCTGTCTTACCTCTGTCATTGTCTTTAGGGCTGTGGTCTTGTCTTACCTCTGCCATTGTCTTTAGGGCTGTGGTCCTGTCTTACCTCTGCCATTGTCTTTAGGGCTGTGATCCTGTCTTACCTCTGCCATTGTCTTTAGGGCTGTGGTCCTGTCTTACCTCTGCCATTGTCTTTAGGGCTGTGATCCTGTCTTACCTCTGCCATTGTCTTTAGGGCTGTGGTCCTGTCTTACCTCTGCCATTGTCTTTAGGGCTGTGGTCCTGTCTTACCTCTGTCATTGTCTTTAGGGCTGTGGTCCTGTCTTACCTCTGCCATTGTCTTTAGGGCTGTGGTCCTGTCTTACCTCTGTCATTGTCTTTAGGGCTATGATCCTGTCTTACCTCTGCCATTGTCTTTAGGGCTGTGGTCCTGTCCTACTTCTGTCATTGTCTTTAGGGCTGTGGTCCTGTCCTACCTCTGTCATTGTCTTTAGGGCTCTGGTCCTGTCCTACCTCTGTCATTGTCTTTAGGGCTGTGGTCCTGTCCTACTTCTGTCATTGTCTTTAGGGCTGTGGTCCTGTCCTACCTCTGTCATTGTCTTTAGGGCTGTGGTCCTGTCCTACCTCTGTCATTGTTTTCAGGGCTGTGGACCTGTCCTTCTGCCATTGTCTTTAGGGCTGTGGTCCTGTCCTACTTCTGCCATTGTCTTTAGGGTTGTGGTCCTGTCCTACCTCTGTCATTGTCTTTAGGGCTCTGGTCCTGTCCTACTTCTGTCATTGTCTTTAGGGCTGTGGTCCTGTCCTACTTCTGCCATTGTCTTTAGGGCTGTGGTCCTGTCCTACTTCTGCCATTGTATTTAGGGCTGTGGTCCTTACTACTTCTGCCATTGTCTTTAGGGCTGTGGTCCTCTCTACTTCTGCCATTGTCTTTAGGGCTGTGGTCCTGTCCTACTTCTGCCATTGTCTTTAGGGCTGTGGTCCTGTCCTACGTCTGCCATTGTCTTTAGGGCTGTGGTCCTGTCCTACTTCTGTCATTGTCTTTAGGGCTGTGGTCCTGTCCTCTTCTGCCATTGTCTTTAGGGTTCTGGTCCTGTCCTACTTCTGTCATTGTCTTTAGGGCTGTGGTCCTGTCCTACTTCTGCCATTGTCTTTAGGGCTGTGGTCCTGTCCTACTTCTGCCATTGTCTTTAGGGCTGTGGTCCTGTCCTACTTCTGCCATTGTTTTCAGGGCTGTGGTCCTGTCCTTTCTGCCATTGTCTTTAGGGCTCTGTCCTGTCCTTGTGCCATTGTCTTTATGGCTGTGGTCCTGTCCTACTTCTGTCATTGTCTTTAGGGCTGTGGTCCTGTCCTACTTCTGTCCATTGTCTTTATGGCTGTGGTCCTGTCCTACTTCTGTCATTGTCTTTAGGGCTGTGGTCCTGTCCTACTTCTGCCATTGTCTTTAGGCTGTGGTCCTGTCCTACTTCTGTCATTGTCTTTAGGGCTCGTGTCCTCTACTTCTGCCATTGTCTTTAGGGCTGTGGTCCTGTCCTACTTCTGTCATTGTCTTTAGGGCTCCGGTCCTCTACTTCTGCCATTGTCTTTAGGGCTGTGGTCCTGTCCTACTTCTGTCATTGTCTTTAGGGCTCCGGTCCTCTACTTCTGCCATTGTCTTTGGGGCTGTGGTCCTGTCCTACTTCTGCTGTCATTGTGCTTTAGTACGGCCATCCTGGTCCTCTACTTCTGCCATTGTCTTTAGGGCTCGGTCCTGTCCTATCCTTTCTTGCCATTGTCCATTAGGGCTCCGGTCCTCTACTTCTGCCATTGTCTTTAGGGCTCTGGTCCCCACCTTTCCAGAAATCATGAGCCGTTTCTTGAGGCATTGGGTCAATGTACGTACCAACATACCTTGCTCCAATCTCTGTTAGCAAGGGTTTTGGCTCAGAAGCGCGATGACCTCAAGCTGCTGGCCACTGTTCAGTCTTGTAGATACATGTATGGGCTTCACCCCATTGTACGTTCATACGGCACAGTGAGTTACCATTGTTACTATTTTTCATTGACAGACCAGAAGGAGGTCATCTCAAGGTCAACACAGAATTCCCGGGATTAAAAACGCAGTATATGACGTCAGGCTCGCAGGGCTGGCATGACGTCACCAACAATGAAATCAGAGTCAATGAGGGTCAGCAAGTTTACGTCAGAACGTTGTAAGTACAATTTGATATATGCAGATGTATGTGTGTGTGTTTATGGGCAGGTGGGGCTTGGGGAGAACAATCAGGTTGTGTGTGTGTGTGTGTGTGTGTGTGTGTGTGTGTGTGTGTGTGTGTGTGTGTGTGTGTGTGTGTGTGTGTGTGTGTGTGTGTGGTTGGTGTGTACCAGAAGTACCTAAAATTGCTTCTGCACGTCAAATTTTCTCAGAGTCAAAATGCAGCCAATACATGTATTATGTACCCAATTATCAATCCTAACAGACACAAAGTATAAAAGGCTTGATGAAAAACATACAAGCGAACGGACCAACAAGGCAGAAAATGATAGGAAGAAATGACAGAAAGCAAAGGAACAAGGCAGAAACAAAGAGAGTGAAAGAAAAGGAGAAATTTCTAGCACAGAATTTCCAGAAGGTGGGGAACTATTTATAACGAAAGAGTCCCCGGCATCCCCATGGGGGCAGGGTGGGGGGGGGGAGGGGGGCAGTATCAGAGATGGACAGGGAAAAAGCTTTGGAGCCGAATACAACAAAACGCCCACCCATCTCTGTATAGCCCATCTGCTCGATTCCACTGACCCAGATTATACCTGCTGCTGCCGCAACCCCCCCCCCCTCTACCCAGTCCCCCCTCCCCCCAGCACTGTTTGCGGGAATTAGATGATTGGTGGTAGTAGTGACGGTGATGGTGATGATGATGATTATGGTGGTGGTAATGGTTATGATGATAATGGTGGTGGTGATGGTGATGATAATGATGATGGTGATGACGACGATGATGATGGTGGTGGTGGTGACGATGATGAAAATGATGATGGTGGTAGTGGTGGTAGTGGTGGTGGTGATGATGATGATCGTGATGGTGTTGGTGATATGATGATGGTGATGGTCATGGTGAATGATGATGGTGGTGTCGGTGATGATAATGATGACGATGGTGATGATGATGGTGTTGGTTATGATAATTGTGATGATGATGTTCATAATGATGATAATGATGGTGGTGGTGGGGGTAACGACGATAGCGGCGACAATGACAATGATGATGACGATGATGTCGGTGATGATGATGGTGATAATGAATATGATGGTGATGATGATGGCGATGATCATGATCATGACGATGATCATCGCGACGATGATGACCACGACGATGACGACGACGACGATGAAAATGTTGATAACGATGACGAAGATGACATCGATGACGGAGACGGTGATGGAGAAGCACAGAAGTCCATGTACCGATGTGTGTGTTTCAGGTCGGCAGATGGACTTCGCCACAGTAAATCAGTACAGGTGGTTGGACCGAAGACCCAAGGGGAACCTAGCGCTAAGGAACCTGTACGTTCTTCCTACCTGTATGTGCTGATGGCAGCCCTGCAATGGGTGCTGTGCCTTCTGATGACTCGCCTTTGATCAACGTGTTCCCTGCTCTTTGTTAGATTTAAAATGTGTCATGGTCTCTGTCGCCTTCTCTCTCTCTCTCTTTCTCTCTCCCGCACTCTTCTCTCTCTCTCCTCCTCTTCTGACTTTCTCTCTACTCCACTCTTCTCTGTCTCTCCACCTCTGTCTTTCTCTCTACCCCACTCTTCTCTCTCTCTCTCTGTCTCTCGCCTCCTCTCTCTCTTTCTCTCTACCCACTCTTCTCTCTCTGTCTCGGCTCCTCTCTCTCTCTCTTTCTCTCTACTCCACACTTCCTCTTCGTCTTTCTCCTTCTCATGTGATCAGAGTCCGTAATAGTTCTTATATTCAATATTTTGTAATTGTGATCATATCGACGTACAACGAATTATTAGACAAAGGAAGCAGTTAATCAGAATATCAATCATGTGACGATTTTTGTGACATACCTACCACAATACATTAAACATAACTATGCAGTCTTTTCCTGTTATATCACCACTGTCGGCATTACTCGTACAAGGCATTCTCAAATCATAATAGAAAACCTCCCAGCTCTGTCATAAAATGTACAAAACATTGATCGTGTTTTGTTTCTTTTCTCCATACTCTTTCCACCTCTCCATACATACATTTCTCTCCCAGTCTCTCCCCCTCACGTCGTATCTCTATTTCTCCCTTACACGCGTTCAGGTACGCACATGTATCGATCTAAGGTTCTTTTATTTTTGATACATATGTAGAAATGTTCCTTTACTTGTTGTACTTTCTTTAGCGATCATATATCGGTCACTACCAGCTCGCTTGGTCCTTGTAGCTTCAGACAGCCTGTCAGGCGTTTGTTTAGAAGAGCTGTCAACAAGATCACACGCAAGGTGACCAGAACACCAGCATCAGAGAAACGGTGGGAACAGCATCGGTCCACCGTCGTCTTCATCAACAGAGAATGGCGAGGTTTGGTCATCTGACCAGTTTGCAACCCCCACCATCTGGTTCAACAAGCATGTAGCAAAAAGATACAATGTAGATTCAAAGCGAGAGGCAGACTAAGAAAGACATGGATCGATGGCGTGAAAGAGACCTTGACGTCACACGGCGTTTCTCGACTTTAGGCTTTCCAGTTAGCTGCCGACCGTCAACTCTGTGTCTCGGTGACACCTATGGCGATGCAATGAGACAGGTGAATGAAACAATGTCTAAACATTGTGAACATTTCGGTGTACGTTGCGGACTTCAGGAAATTGTCTTTTCATAATCCAAAACAAGTGTGACTGCCCGCGTTCAAGCAAACAGGAACCAGAAAAAAACACGAAAAAAGAATAACGCGTATTTAATACAAGACAAGACAGGTGCAAATTTTCTGCTTTTGTCAAGCGTAAGATCACAAACAAACAAAACACCAGACACAAAAATTAGGAGAGAAAGACTGAAACTAAAAATGACACATTTCAAAATCAAAATGGATTGTATACACTATCCATCGATAAGGGTCAGTCTTTCTGTCCTAATTTTTGTATCTGGTGTTTGTTTGTTTGTGGTCTTACGCTTGACAAAGGCCAGTTGGCCGAAAATTTGCGCCTGTCTTGTCTTGTTGTATTAAATGCGCGTTCTTATTCTTTTTTCACGTTTTTTCTGGTTCTTGTCTTTTCATGTTTATACAATTTGATCACCACTAGAAACGTGCGCTATACAAATGGAATGAAACAATAACGGTAACTGCAACAACAACAACAAGAACAACAACAGAGGAAGAATTTAAGTTTGATCAGTCAGATATCGATGGATAGTGTATACAATCCATTTTGAGTTTGAACTATGTCATTACGATTGAATAATGATGTGTATTCAGTTTCAGTGTATGTAGTTAACATGTTACCTATCCTTGCCTTGATTAACGTGTGAACGACAAACTGAAAGTCGAATACGTGATCACTTGTAACTTTCGAATCTGTTCTAACAGTTCGCTCATTTCTTGTATTGTTACAATGTGTGTGCGTGGATGTATTCTTGAAAGTCGCCCCCCCCCCCCCCCCTCAAAAAAAAAAAAAAAAAAAAAAGCTGTAGGCGCCTACCTCTACACATTCCCACAAACTGTGGTATATATTTACTTTGTTGATTTAGATTACCTGTGTAATTGTGTTTTTTTTTTCTCTTTTTCTTGTTTTCTAGTCATGTTGGTCTGTAATTATGTTTCCTAGACAAGCTATCCATGCAAATCTTGAAATCCTTCTTTTCATGTTGTTTTAAACATGTTTTTGTATTTACGAGTACACTTCATATATCATACTTTACACATGCTAAACATCAGATCCACTGATCGTATCACCAGTGATGTGTCAAACCACCAAACAGCGCTTGGATCATGTGGAAGCCTGCTGATTGTATTTTAAGAAAAGTAAACTACATTGGTATGTCCATGTAACAAGATCCAGTGGCCTTGCTAAATCGTCCTCTCAGGGAACCTCTGAGGGAGGAGATGGAGGGGAAGACAGGAAAAAACCCAACAACAAAAAACGATGGACTGATATAATGATAGCGTTAAGGAAAGGACAGAAATCCATGGATTTGCAGAGACTTGGGCTTTGGCGCACAACCGACTGAGCTGGAAGAAGTGGATGAACAGTCCTACAGTTCAGCGTCCCAATCACTGTTCACACACACACACACACACACACACACACACACACACACACACACACACACAACAACAAGACAACACACGTCGCGCGTGACACACAACACCAACCACACACCACACACAAACACACACACACACAGACACACACACAAACACACACACACACACACACACACACACACTTGTCAATACACACAGTAATGGTGTGGCGGATACTGAGTGTCAACCACTTTCTTGTAACATTATGTACATGAAAAGTACAATCAAACCATTCTCAATCAATAATGAATGTAAATGAATCTAATCATCATTGTGTATTATTGTTCAACAACTAAGTAACCTCAATAACTGAGTCATTCACGAGCAATTTCAACAAATTGAGAATCAGATAATTTTTTATGTAAAAAGCATTACGTTTTAGTACCGTCTACAGAGTAACTGCCATTGCAAGGAAAATGAATGAACGCAGATTTAATGCTGTCTGTCTAAATTGTCTAATTACTATCTTGTGTATTTCTTGGCTCCATCTTCAAACAGAGTATATCCAGTTTCTTTTTATTTGTCCATTTTTTGCAGAGTGTTATTATCCAATTCTTGTAAGACTGCTCTCTTTGATTCATTAAAAACAACAAATACTTGTGGGCACTGGGATGGGTGCTACTGTCTCTTGTGTCTGTTCTTACAGGAATTGTGCCCACATCCATGGAATAAAAATAGTTAATGTTATGATGTTCAGAAAAATGTTTTCATGAGTTAACATTTGTAAATAAAAGTGACTGCAGCATTGCATGCAAACAGGACCCAACCCCAAAAAAAAAAACAAAAAAACAAAACAAACAACAAACAAACCAAAACAAAGCCAAAAACGAAACGAACAACAAACAAACAAAAATAAAAACACCAAAAATAAACAAAAATGAACCAAACCCCCCCAAAAAAAAAAACAACAACAACAAACACAACAACAAAAAACAACACATACGACATAAGACACACACACACACACAAACACAAACAACAACACAACACACAACACAACAAATACACACAAAACAGAAAAAAAAAAACAAACAAAAAAACCGGAAGGAAGACTTCCCTGACAATTCGTTCAACAGGAGAAAATGGCGGATAGCCTTACTGGTAACTAGGAAGCAGGAGAGACAGAGGCATTGTGCAATATTGTCGTTGATTTATCCTGAGGAGCGCTAGGGCTGAAATACTGGAAATCCCTTTAGCCCTCCTGAGATAATCAGCGTAATAATAAGTCAGCACGACCACTTTTACGTTGTAGAATGCATTTGTCTCCCTTGCTTCCTAGTCACCAGATTTTTTAGGATCATCCCACTCAGGGAGGTTACCTTTGAGCTCACCTTTTTTTTTTTGTCCCATTTTCTGCGCCACCTTAATGGCTACATAAGCTGGCGCAGTTTTTTTTCTTCTTTTTACAATGCGATATGATGATGTCGATGAGGATATGATGCTATGGAGTTCCATCTAGGATTGAGACTGCCTGACAGGGCTGTCCTCTACGGCGTCAACCAGGTCGAGAGATACAGACACCTGCGGTGCTGGTCAGAAGATTTGAGCAACACCTCAATGATACATCCGTGAAGTGGATGAGACTCGACTGTAGTCCCAGTCTTCCCAATGAGCCCATAGCACGCCCAACTCTGGTAGGAGCCCGGTTAGAGCCAAGAAATCCCACAATGATTTTTGAAGGGACTGATGGGGATTCGAACCCACAACCTTCCAGTCGGTAGTCCGTTGCGTTCACCACTACACCACGGCGACTGGTTTAGTCACCAGAATTCATATCCGCCATTTTCTCCTACTGTGCGAAACATCATGGATGTCTTGTTGCTGTTTTCCCAGCTAACCTTTGTGTATTTTTTCGTTGTTGTCTTTTATGTTGTTTGACTATGGCCAGTCAGTGGAAAATTTGCGACTGTCCAGTTTTTTTTTTCTTTTTTCATTTGGCGTTGTTATCGTATGTTGTAGTGTTTTTGGTTAGCAGTCTTTTGTTGTTGTCATCGTGTAGAAGCTGCAGATGATGGATGGAGTGGGCCACTGATGTCTCTAGCAATCCTCAACTTGTTTTTTGTCTCTGACTGTCTTGATTGATTGAAATTGTTGGCAATTATCTTGTTTTCACCGGTGCAGTTTATGGTTCTTGAGAGATCGGGTTGTTACGAGATTTCGTTAAAACGGTAGAGGAAAGATTAAGAGAATGAAGGTGATCGGGATGATGAGTTGTGTTCGGAAACAAGAAGCGGTTGAATGTTTGGTTTCCAATTGATGGGTTTTTATGACGTGAATCGATGGGTTATACGGTTGTGAGGCGTGGACAGTCAACAAGCAAAGCCAGACAAGATTGAGGCAGCCGAGATGTGGTTTCTAGGAAGAATGTTGAGAGTTCCATGGACAACAAAGAAAACAAACAGTCTTGATGGAGGCAGACACAAGATGATCATTGATAAGGAAGATTAGGAAAACACAGGCAACATTTATAGGCCATTCCACGAGGAAAGGGGAATTAGAGCACCTGGTCACAACAGGAAAGCTAGAGGGAAAGAGAGTACCAGGTAGACCCAGGGGAAAAAATATTGGACGGACTTGCAGATGGCTGAGGACAGAGAGGGTGGAAGATGTGCTTGTGGCAACAAGGGACAGATACACATGGAGGGCCATGATCGCCAACCCATGTGGCAGGACAGTTGATGATGATGATGAATCGATGGGCGACAGTACAGCGGAGTTATACTTTTTCATTCTTTTAATTTATCGATAAGGGTAGATACAGAAAACATACACTGTGCAGATCCCCCACACCTTACCAACGTGCAGGGCTTGTGCGCAGTGCAGTTATAATGATCGTCTTGGATCCTCTCCATCACGTGACATCTGTGGCATCAGCGTATATGGAATTCAATCGGAACGCGGATACTCCATCTTGAGAAGACTGAAAACTGACAGGTGTTTGACGTTTTGATACTATTTTTGTTACAGATTTTAGAAATCCCTCTCCAGCTACCTGAAATGGAATTAAATTGTGAGCTGTGCTCTGATAAATGTCAAATAAATGAGTGATGGGTCGTACCCTGTCTACAATGACAAAAGAGCGTGCGAACAGACGTGTGTCCATCAAAACATTTGTTCTTTGTTTGTCACGGCTTCTCTACAGAGTCTGTGTGACACAGTGGATACACCAAGATAGAACAGCTACAGAGAACAACAAGTAGGCTACACTGTGTGAGGCTGTGTGAAGACGGTTTATGTTTGTATGAAATGAAAATATGTTACCTCACTCAATGGGTTGATTTGGTGTTGATCTTTTAAAACTTTTGAGCAGTATATAAACTGATGTGTACCCTTCGTCCTCACCCCGATCTCACCACCATCCATTTCGAAAGAAAATTCCGTGATCACTGCTGGTGTATGTACGCCTATATGATTATATGTAATAAATTAGTTTTCTGTGCTATTCGGGTTTGGCTTTTCTTTCTACAGACAGACAGACAGACACACAACACACACACACACACACACACACACACACACCACACACACACACACACACACACACACACACACACACACACACAACACACACACTTCCACGAGGAATCATACGAATCTTCTAGCCCAGCACCATCTCCAGCCGGCCAGTATTCACGGATGCGTCACTGAGGAGGATGTTGCTCAAATTTTGGACAACACCGCAGGTGTCTGTATATCTCGGGCCTGGTGAACGCTCGAATATGTCACGAAAGTAAGTGTAGAGTACATCCCTGTCATCCAGTATTAAATCCAGAATGAGACTCCATAGAATCATGATTATCGTTACCATCTCCCTGATTATCGTCACAGCATAATGATAATTGGTGTACAAAATGA
>JAPXFY010000035.1:17510989-17518489 GCA_030674185.1 Monoplex corrugatus
TGCTCACCACTCCTGTTGGCGGTAGAATTCTCACCAGCCCCTATGGCGGTAGATGTGCTCACCAGCCCCTATGGCGGTAGAAGTCTCACCAGCCCCTATGGCGGTAGATGTGTCACCAGCCCCTATGGCGTAGAAGTTCAGCTTGGCGGAGTTTTCAGCAGCCTTGCTGGCTAGATGGCTGACATTGCTCCCTCAGCAAAGAATCAGAAGCCAAGTGGCAAGTATGTTGCTTCACCAGCACGACATATGCGTAATTTTCAGCCCACCTGGCCTATGTGTCACCAGCCCCTATGAAATAGAGTGTCACAAGCACCCATATGGCGTAGATGTGCTCACCAGCCCCTATGCGGTAGATGTGCTCACCAGCCCTATGGCGGTAGATGTCTACCAGCCCCTATGGCGGTAGATGTGCTCACCAGCCCCTTGGCGAAACTTTAGCTTGGAAGGTTTCGTCTAGTTGTGGACTGACATTGTCTTCCCCAGAAAAAAAACAACGAAAAAGAAGGGGAAAGTATTTGATCAACAAGACAAGACACGCGGGGGGGGCAGGATTCAGCCAAGTGGTGCTTGTCAAGCTTCCGAAAATAGTCGCAAAGGGTTCTGTCTGGGAGCAGCGGGAAGTGCAGTCGTCTGTTTGAATGGTTTGTTTGTATCTTCTTCGTTAGGTGCCGATCATCGTCTTGTCTTGTATTAAATACGCGTTCTGATTCTTTTTCATGTTGTTCTGGTTCCTGTTTGCTTGAACGCGGGCAGTCACACTGTGTTTTGGATTCCGATGTAAGTGCAAGGTCTGTCTTGTTCTGCCCTTACCAGGTAACTGTATCATCTGTCTTGTTCTGTCCTTACCAGGTAACTGTATCATCTGTCTTGTTCTGTCCTCACCAGGTAACTGTATCATCTGTCTTGTTCTGTCCTCACCAGGTAACTCATCATCTGTCTTGTTCTGTCCTCACCAGGTAACTGCATCATCTGTCTTGTTCTGTCCTCACCAGGTAACTGCATCATCGCTGGGCAAGGTAGGGTCACCTCTTTCAGTGACGAGAGAACAGTGCTCAAATTGCCTTGCAAGTTTTGGGCCACCACCATCAAGTGCCAGGTAATTGTTTTGTTTTATCATTATTATTATTGCAGTTATTCTTCTTCTTCTTATTATTATCATAACAATAATAATAATATTATCTGATTAATAATAATATATCATAATTATTATTGCCCTTATTATTGTTATTATTATTGCTGTAATTGTTATTATTATCGTTATTATTGCTATATTATTATTAGGAGTAGTGGTAGTAGTAGTGGTATTGTTATTTATTATTATTATTATAGTAGTAGTAGTAGTAGTAGTAGCAGCAGCAGTAGTAGTAGTAGTATTGTTATTATTAGCAATATTATTATTATCATTCTTGTTATCATTATCATTATTATTTACTGTTATTGTTGTTGTTGTTGTTGTTGTATATTTCAAAACCATCTTCCGTGCTGTCGGATCGTCTAAGTGATCTCTGTGTCCACAGCGTCAGAGGCGATTTTTGTTTTCGTGTTTTGAAGATGCTGGATGATGGGGACAGACAATCCTAATGCTATGGAGCTTCCTTCCCATGCAGGAACAAGACGTACACGATAGGGCTTACTCTACACCTTTTTTCATTCATAAAGCCTGCTGTCAACCAGGTCCGCCTGAGTCATCATCATCATCATCATCATCATCATCATCATCATCATCATCATCATCATCATCATCATCATCATCAAGTGCCCTGCCACATGACGTTGGCGATCTTGGCCCTCCATATGTATCTATCCCTCAGCCACCCTGCAAAACCGTCCAATATTTTCTCCATGGGTCTACCTGGTGCTGTCTTTCCCACCACCTTTCCTCATAAAATGGCCTAGAAATGTTGCCTGTCTTTTCCTAATCTTCCTTATCAATGATCTTCGTGTGTCTGCCCCCATCAAGACTGTCTCGTTTGTTTTCTTTGCTGTCCATGGAACTCTCAACATTCTTCTTAGAAACCACATTTCGGCTGCCTTAATCTTGTATTGGCTTTGCTTGTTGACTGTCCACGCCTGAATACGTATGTGTAACGCAGAGTGAATCATATGAGTTTAGGAGAATAGCGCTAAGCTAGAAAGATGAATGATATAGACATTTTGTGATGACAAGGACAGAAATGATGACTTTCGTTACATCTACAGCGTTCTCAAGTCAACGATAACTGATTGAAATTGGAAGCAGTGACAGTCAAATGAAATTATCCACAGGTTTCACATTAGGAAAATTATGTGATTATGCTCCCAAAGACAGGCAACATTTATAGGCCATTTTATGAGGAAAGGGGAATTAAAAGCACCTGATCACAACAGGAAAACTGAAGGGAAAGAGAACACCAGATAGACCAAGGGAGAAAATATTGGACGGACTTGCAGAGTGGCTGAGGACAGAGAGGGTGGAAGATGTGCTTGTGGCATCAAGGGATAGATGCATATGGATGGCCATGATCGCCAACGCCATGTGGCAAGGCACTTGATGATGATGATGATGATGATGATGATGATGATAATGACGACTTGTAACATATTATCTTTGTTGTCGGAAAAGGAATTATACGTTGACTTTATTTTGTGAATGCATGCATGCATGCGTACATATGCTATGCGTGCGTGCGTGCGTGTATGTGTGTGTGTGTGTGTGTGTATATGTGTGTGTATGTGTGTGTGTGTATGTGTTGTGTGTATGTGTGTGTGTGTGTGTGTGTATGTATGTATGTGTGTGTGTGTATGTATGTGTGTGTGTGTGGTGTGTGTATGTGTGTGTGTGTATGTGTGTGTGTGTATGTGTGTGTGTGTGTGTGTGTGCGTGTGTGTGTGTGGTGCGAGCGCGTGCGAGCGCGCGTGCACGAACTTGTGAACGTTTTATTTATTTATTTGTTTATTTTTGGCTTGTCCATCTGATTGCTCGGATTGACGTGCTCTTGAACTCAAAACAAAATTCTGTATGTATAACAGTTGTCGATTGTGTCACCAGGGTTACCAGATTCACGTTACCCCGCGTCACGAGTATGACTGTGATTTCAACCTGTACATGCACAGTATCTGGGTCGCCATTAAGAAGGGAGATGACTACTGGATAGGCAAAACTAACATGGCCATCCTCAATCGTGTGAGTTGTCTTCTCTTCGCTTCTTTCCACTTGTTCTCCACCCCACCCCCTCCCCTTTTCTTCCTCTTTGTTTGTTTCTCGTTTTTTGTTTTTTTTGCTTTTGTTTTTGTTTTGTTTTTTTCTTTTTTTTTCTTTTGTTTCGTCATTCCAGTTGAAGGTTGCCGAGAAGGAGAAGGGAAAAGGTGGCAGAATGGTTCAGATGTTCGCCTGCCAGTAACTAAACTCGAGGTTCCTGGGTTCGTTTCCCGTAGAGGCCTCGACCTTTCTCCTCAGTTTGACCGGAAAATTGAAATGAACGTCGGAAGGGGACGAAAAAACAAGTCAGACCCGTGTGTCCTCTGGTCTCTGCACGCTAAAAGATCCCATGGCAGTTGAAAATTGTGAAGAGTACGGCATTTGCCCGCTGCCCTGGCATAAAAGTATTTCCAGGTCCATCCCTTAGAAGCCCGATTAGCCTTCTTGTGTTTCTGAAATCTTAGACACACACCACACACACACACACACACACACACACACACACACACACGCACGCACGCATACACACACACACACGCACATACATGCACACACGCACACACACACGCGCACACACACGCAGGCACACACACACACAACACACACACACGCACGCACGCACGCACGCATACACACACATGCACACATACACACACACGCACACACACAACACACACACAACACACACACAAACACACACACACACACAGACACACAACACACACACACACACACACACACACTTACACACATAAACACACACAACACGCACGCACACACACACACACAACACCCCCCCACCCCCACCCCCCACCCCCCACCCCACACACACACACACACGCGCCTTGAAGATCTGTGAGTTTACTCGTCATGGCAACAGCAAGCTTGGAGCTAACGCCTTCTACCTGTGGGAAACAAAGTATCGTTGTCATGGTACTTTCGTTTTCTTTCCCTCCAGCACTTCCGGAACGCCAGCCTGGAACCTTTCAGAACGATGAATGGGTCAGTGGCAAGCGTCAACACTGAAATGATCGGAGATTCCGGTGACGAAACTGCGAAACTGGAGAACAGAAACGATTCGTTTTCTATTGTCTTCTCATCGTATTCGTTCAACGCTGGGGACAAGGACATCAGGGAGAAAAACGGAGTGGAGATTACCTGCCCTGACGCAGAGAACTTGGCCAGGACACAGTACCTGAGAGCCTGTGCGGTAAGAATATTAATAATTGTCTCCCACTGGACGAAGCGAAGCAGGGAAGTTTCAGTCTTTTTCTCCTAATTTTTGTATTTGGTGTTTGTTTGTTTGTGATCTCACGCTTGACAAAGGCCAAACTGCGCCTGTCTTGTCTTGTTGTATTCAATACGCGTTCTGATTCTATTTTCGTAGTTTTTCTGGTTCCTGTTTGCTTAAACGCGGGGCAGTCACAATTGTTTTTGGCGTTCTTTTTGTTTGATTGCATTTTTTTTTATATACTTCATTTTCATTGTTGTTGTTGTTGTTGTTGTTGTTGTGCCATATCCTACGGCCACATAAGTAGCCACAGACAGCGGGACAATTGTTGCTATGGTGACGATACATGTCGATGGAGTGAAGAGTTAGAGTTTGGAGTTTGTTCAAGAGGGATTCTTCGCACTCGGACAATTCCATATGCGCCCTCACCCAAATCTGCCAGCAGTTTTCTGCTAGACTCCCTGAACACGCGCAAAACCCTAAGCACTGGCAAATGTTTGAAATAAGGATGGAGGGGGGGGGGGGTGATCTGAGAAACGCTAAGCTGACAGCACCAGAATGATTGAAATTTTCAGAAGGGGCAGCACACAGGTCAGTTTTGATATTGTGGGCTGGGACTGAACTGCGGATATCAGATCTCGTGTCCACAGCTCTATCAAAAGAACCGAACAGCCCGTGAATAACGAACGAACAAAGAAAGGAAGGAAGAAAGAAAGAAAGAAAGAAAGAAAGAAACAAGCAAACAAACAAACAAACAAACGAACGAACGAACAAACGAACAAACAAACAAGCAAACAAAACAAACAAACAAACAAAGCCTCATCACTTTTTCTATGAAAAATACAGATATAACAATTTCAAAAGGACCCAGCATAAAGGAAATCCACTCATACAGACGATTCACTTTGTCGTGAGCACGAAGACTATCTTGTTCACGTGTTCGTTTCTCATTGGTTGATGATTTGATCACGTGACAGGAAACGCCAGCGAAAAAGGCGCGGTACGTTCTCGAAAGCGAGTGTTGAAGCTGATGTCCAAGAGTGAGGTGGTCATTTACGACATCCTGAAAAACGACAAAATCAAACAGAAGTGAGTCGGTGAGATGTAAACACGAAATGTATGTATGTATGTATGTATGTATGTGTGTGTGTGTGTGTGCGTGCGTGCGTGTGTGGTGTGTGTGTGTGTGTGTGTGTGTGTGTGTGTGTGTGTGTGTGTGTGTGCGCGTGTGCAAGCCGTTACTGTATCTGGCCTTTCACCCCAGAATCAGTCACTTGTCATGGGATAGTCTTTTCCAGTTTACTGCAGAATGTGAATGCAATTTGTAGGCTCTTTGTGATGGTGAAAACTGGTTTAGAAATAGATATTTACTTTTGGCTTTGAGAGAGGGCACTCTCTGACTGGCCATTTTGAATAAAATGAGAAAAATTAAATGACATTTTCAGCAATAACTTTTCTCAAACAACCAAGATCCAACTTCTATGCAGTTCTATGGGTCTACTGTAGAAATTTAAGGGGTAAGTGGTTGTTTAAAACAGGTATTTCTGGAGTTCTTTTCTCTCTTAAAATGTGCATGTAAACATCACATTTCAACAAGGAAAGAATAACAAATGTTAATATGTCCATTATTCAAAGACTTCAAGGAAGACGAAATACGTTATGTTCTTAGAGGTCAGACACTTTAATGACATTCGGGAAAATGTATACAGCCTAAACATAATAAAAAGCTTGCCTATTTATATTTGCTTTGTGGATGTCATCAAAAACACCAAAGTTGCATGCAATTGGTCAGAGTTTTTTGTACAAGGCTTTGAAATTGAGACAAATACCTGGCGTTTAATTAGTGCATCTAACATACTCGTTATCCGCCATGGTGTACCTTATTGTATTTTGTTATATTTTGTGTTATGTTTTGCTTGTACGTATGTTGGTACATGTTCACATTACCCCTGCATGAGGGGCTTTGGCTTATAAAAACATGACTCAATCATTTCAAGTCTGCCGTCTCTCTAATACTGTCTATTTACTCTTTGAAAATGATTGGATGCACAAACAGGAACCCCGACTGTGAACTGGCTGTGAAGGTGTTCAAGAACTGCACAGAGGACGAGAAAAGCATAGCGGTGAAGAGCTGTTCCAAATTTGTGACGGACAAATTCATCGTGGATCGTGTGAAGAGGAACACCCAGAAGCCCATGGTGATGTTCGTGCAGTGCCTTAAGTGCGAGTGCAGTGGCGTCAAATCCAGCTGTGAGGACATCGATTCCTACAAATAAAAATAACAGGCCACTGATGACCTCTCTGGTCTTGACGCCGTTGTGTGAGCTTCCACATCCACTTACTGATGATGACAATGATGCTGTACATTGATAGTGCGCCTATCAGTGCTGTAGGCGCGTTCACTTCTACAATACAAAGATAATTGAATTACGCATGAGACACATCTTCACCATTTTTACCCATTAACCTTATGCACACGCTCTCGGTAACGTCCATATACAACATACTACAAGAAAGCACCCAAACCTGGCAACAGGGTCAGGGTCAGTATAACAAAGTTGATTTTGAATAGGATTCATGGAAAAGATGGGCTTTTAAGTTGGATCTATGAGATGTCAGTTTTCGAAAGTGTGTCTTAAACATGTTGTTGTTGTTGTTGTTGTTGTTGTTGTTGTTGTTGTTGTTGTTGTTGTTGTTACTTTTTCAATCTCACTGCACGTGTACTCATTTCTGTTTCTTGCATTTTGATCACCGTTTGAGGGCTGAGGATTGAGAATTGCGGGTTGAGCTTTCGTTCGCTAATTCCTTGAAGCAGGCTTTACACGAATCATTTTGATAGGCCTCGTTTAGTGCTGAGGTTTTACAACAGCAGCAATCTGTTTCCAAGCGAAACGTAGAGAACATACGTTTTTTTTTTCTTCTACATTATTGGCTGTAGAATTTCTTGCAACGTCCACTAGTAGTTTGAATGTTATGAACTTGGGGGAAAAAAAATCAGCGAACGATGTCAGTTTGATGATGTATTCGTATTAGCCTCATTCTGTCGATATTGTTGAGCTAAAATTAGCGACATCGCCGCTGTTTTGTTTGG
>JAPXFY010000035.1:17523489-17525989 GCA_030674185.1 Monoplex corrugatus
GAGAGAGAGAGAGAGAGAGAGAGAGAGTTGTTGAACTGAAATGCCATTAACAAATTTTGCCTATTAACAGCTGCGAGGAACGGAGGAGGAAAGGAGAGAGAGGGAGAGATGGAGAGAGAGAGAGAGAGAGAGAGAGAGAGAGAGAGAGAGAGAGGGAGAGAGAGCGAGTTGGGACAGACAGAGACAGACAGAGAGACAGAGTGCTCAAGAAGGCAGATAGCCTACACTCATTCACCACAGTTCATTTTACTAATAACTAACATAATGTAGTATCATGAATTTTTTCTTAGTATTTTTTTTTCTTGTTTGACTTTTTGTACTTTGTGTTCTCTCTCTCTCTCTCCCCTCTCTCTCTCCTTATCTCTTTCTCCCTCCTTCTTTCTCTGCCTCTCCCTCTCTCTCTCTCTTCTTGAACGTATGATACATTTCCTCCATTCTGACACGAAGCACTAACTACACAATAGCAGCTTGCTATATATAAAAAAAATAACCAATCAGTTACTCAAAACAACGCACAATAAGGTGTTCATATCAGTGGCGTTTACTTATTAACAATGCTTATATTGATTCACAACGCTCCCTGCCTCTTTCAGTGAGGTGTTTTTCTAACGGCGCAGTACAGCTGGGTCGTCACATGATATGAACCTACATCACCATCTCACGAAAACTGGGAAGCCATATGGTACAGACCTCGTGTGAAGACAGACCTGGTGGACCTGTGGGTAAACGTCAAAGTTACAGTCAGAAGATCCCGAGTTCAATCCTGTTTGGACACCTCCATGTGGTTGGGCGAACAACGGACATGTTTCCACTGTCTGGGGTCAAGCTGTGTCATTCAGGCCGGCCAGTTCCTACACCACTTTCCAGTGTATGCTCATGCAAAAATATGCACGTTGAAGGTCCTGTAAGTCCTGTTAGTGGCTCATCATTATCATCATGATCATCATGATCATGATGATGATGATGATGATGATGATCATCATCATCAAGTGCCTTGCCGCATGGCGTTGGTGAACATGGCCCTCCATATGTATCTATCCCTTGTTGCCGCAAGCATATCTTCCACCCTCTGTATCTTCAGCCACTCTGCAAGAACCTCCAATATTTTTTCCCTGTGCTCTCTTTCCCTCCAGCTTTCCTGTTGTGACCAGGTGCTCCAACTCCCCTTTCCTCATAAAATAGTCTATGAATGTTGCCTGTCTTTTCCTAATCTTCGTTGTGAATAATCTTCTTGTGCCTGCCTCCATCAAGACTGTCTCGTTTGTTTTCTTTGCTGTCCATGGAAATCTCAACATTCTTCTTAGAAACCACATCTCGTCTGCCTCAATCTAGTTCTGGCTTTGCTTGTTGACTGTCCATGCCTCACACCCGTATAACAGTATTGGCTCTATATGTTAATTGATAGTCATTTGTTGGTAAGACTGCTTTTTGTCTCCTTGAATGCTGTTAGTACAGTGGCTGGCTTATGAAAACACGAAACACCCAGCATGCACACCCACTAAAGACCCAGACTGTGTGAGGACAAAATCGAATGTGGTCTCTAAAGTAAGAGCTTGAGTCCACCGAGCCCCACGAAAAATCTGATCAAGTGTAATGCACGGTGAGTCCACATGCGTTTAGAGAATATCGTTAAACAAGAACGGTTCATAATAACACTTTATGATAATATTGATTACATAATGGCTACCTGGCTGAACCTGTCTCTCAGTGAAAAAAAGATACTTACTGCGTAGCTTTCATCGGCGATCCGGCCGACTTCTTCAGCGCAACTGCTGGGTTGAGAACTGGCTTCAGTGCGCACCGCCGTGAGCGAACTCACGACAGTGCGACTGAGTAAGTGAGGAGTACACCGATGGCAGGTTGTGTCCGCCCCGGTCATGGTTGAGGGTGGCGTTCCTTGCCGCGATGTAAACTGCCTCCTTTACTCCCCTCTGGAACCATCTTGCTTCTTTGTCAAGAACTTGCACACTGTCCTTTTCAAAGTGGTGTTGGGTGTGGGTCAGATGTTCTCCCACTGGAGAGGAATAGTGATTACAAATACCAGTCGCCATGTTGTAGTGGTTAGCGCAACGGACTACCCACTGGAATGTTGTGGGTTCGAATCCCCATCAGTCCCTTTAAAAATCATTGTGGGATTTTTCGGTTCTTACTGAGTTGGGCTTGCTATGGACTCATTGGGAAGACTGGGACCACACAGTTGAGTCTCATCCACTTCACGGATGCGTCATTGAGGGTGTTGCTCAAATCTTCTGACCAGCACCGCAGGTGTCTGTATCTCTTGAGCTTGGGTATATTATTATAGCAAGCGTAGAGTACAGCCCTGTCACGCATTCTCAATCCTAGATGGAACTCCATAGCATCATGATTATAACTCCATAGCATCATGATTATCATCCTTATCGACATCATCATCATCACACTGTAAAAAATAACTGTGCCAGCTTCTGTGGCCATTAACGAGGCGTAGAAAATGGGACGAAAAAAAAAGGTGAGCACAATG
>JAPXFY010000035.1:17528489-17560989 GCA_030674185.1 Monoplex corrugatus
GTGTTTGTTTTGTTTGTTCGTTTGTTTGTTTTCTGTTTGCAGTCTCATTTCACGATCACAGAATCTGGGAAAGTTTTTTTTGATAATGCTACGATGATGCATGACAATGGAGATGATGATCATGATTCTATGGACTATACTCACTATCATAATACAATCTGGCTCTACCAGGCCTGAGAGATACAGATACCTGCGATATTGATCAGGAAATTTCAAGCATACCCTCAAAGTGTGTAAAACTCCACTGTGTAGTTCAAATCTTCCCAATGTGCCCACAGCATGCTCAGATCGGGTTTAAAGAGCTTGTTGGGTTGAAAACCCCACTTTGATTCTGACAAAAATGATGAGATTCGAGCCCAGAACTTTCCAGTCATTAGTACTGTGTGCTAACGCTTCACCATGGACTAGTTGCTTTCTCCATTGTTATTTTATTTTTGTTTGTTTCCCCTTGTTTAATCCAAAACAAGTGTGACTGTCCGCGTTCAAGCAAACAGGAACCAGAAAAAAAAACACGAAAAAAAATCAGAACGCGTATTTGATACAACCAGACAGGACAGGCGCAATTTTTCTTCCAACTGGCCTTTGTCAAGTGTAAGATCAAAAACACACAAACACGAAATATAAAAATTAGGAGAAAAAGACTGGAACCTCCCTGCTGCTTCGTCCAGTGTGAGAAAAAGACCCGTGAAATCTTGAGGATGACCCTAAAGGATGACCTTGGACAGCGTGTCATGACGGTAGACGTCACCAGATCTTTTTTCTCACAATGGACGAAGCAGCAGGGAAGTTTCAGCCTTTTTCTCCTAATTTTTATATTTGATGTTTGTGTGTTTGTGATCTTACGCTTGACAAAGGCCAACTGGCCGAAAATTTCGCCTGTCTTGTCTGGTTGTATTAAACACACGTCCTGATTCTTTTGTTTTGTTTTGTTTTTTTGTTCCTCTTGTCTTAGTTAATCTTCTCGTCTTCTTCCTCCTATTGTTTCTCTTCTTGTTTGCATCATATTAATGAACATTGTCCGTATGCCCCTTTGTGTTAACACAGAATAGATAACGTATATAATGGCATGAAACATGCATGTTACAATTAAAAACAACAACAGTGAACTGTATCATTAAAATGGACTCTTCAATCGATTTGAGCGATGAGTAGACAACCTGATCACTTATTGCCTGGTTTTTATGTGGGATAGAAGACCCATCCTGGAGGCTCAGGGTTTTTCACCAGGCACTGCATGGCAAGGGGTCCTGTGACCTTCGGTTCTGCCATCCCTCTTCCCTTAAATTAGCAGCTTTTCAAATGTGACTGAACAATGCGTCTTGTCTTGTTGTATTGAATACCATTCTTATTCTTTTTCCGTGTTTTTTTTTCTGGTTCCGTGTTTGCACTGATGTTGTAGAGTTTTTAAAAATTTTTTTTGATCATTGCACCCAGAGAGGTTACCTTTGCACTCACCTTTTTTTTCATCCCATTTTTTGTGGCTCCTTTTTTTTACAATGTGATGATGATGATGTCGATGAGGATGATAATTTATGATGCTATGGAGTTCCATCTAGGATTGAGACTGCGTGACTGGGCTGTACCTACGCTTACTATCATAATATATCCTGGCGTCAACCAGGCCTGAGAGATACAGACACCTGCGTGTGGTCAGAAGATTTGAGCAACACCCTCAATGACGCATCCGTGAAGTGAATGAGATTCGACTGTGTGGTCCCAGTCTTCCCAATGAGCCCGCAGCACGCCCAACTCTGAGTAGGAGCCGGTTAGAGCCGAAAAATCCACTCAATGATTTTTGAAAGTACCGATGGGGATTCGAACCCACAACCTTCCAGTCAGTATTCCTTTGCGTTCACCACTACACCACAGCGACTGGTTGATGTTGTAGACTTAGTCTTGCTTCCAGGTGTGTCTTCCCAGTTGCTGGTGTTGGTGTCACATCTGATGAGGATGGGCTTCTGGTATTCCTGTATTGCTGCAGAGGTCTTTCCTGATCATTGTACTCTTGCTTCAGTTCTTTATAGAGAAGTATCCTTGGGAAGCGATGTCTTTCATAAAGACAACGTGTCCTTTCGACTAAGCTGGTATTTGACGAGGAGACACTCTATATTTGGCAAGCCATTCTTCTTGAGAACTTGAAGATTACAATCATGACCTACTTCCATATACACCGTCATCATGGAGACATAATAGGAGACCAGATAATCACTGTCTCTATCTCTGATGGCAAGCAGCAGCAAGCAGGACAGGCATGCTGAAGATAGTCTATTTCCTTCTGTTTACTACCCAGCAAAGAAAACAAACGACACAGTCCTGATGGAGGCAGACACAAGAAGATCATTCATAAGGAAGATTAGGAAAAGACAGGCAACATTTATAAGCCATTTTATGAGGAAAGGGAATTGGAGCACCTGATTACAACGGGAAAGCTGGAGGGAAAGAGAGCACCAGGTAGACCCAGGGAGAAGATATTGGACGGACTTGCACAGTGGCTGAAGACAAAGAGGGTGGAAGAGGTGCTTGAGGCAACAAGAGATAGAAACAGATGGACGGCCATGATCGCCAGCGCCATGTGGCAAGGCACCTGATGATAATGATGATGAGTACCCAGCTCTTCCTTTGCAGACAACCACCTTCCCCTGTGACTCTAAAGGATGACCTTGGACAGCGTGTCATGATGGTAGACGTCACCAGGCTAATTAAGCTGCGTTGTTTCTCTGTTACCAGAAGCAATTTTTGCGGGTTTATTCTTATGTTTAAGACAACAAACAACGGTTTTGTCAGATATTATTTAGTATAGAGGTTACTCCTATTTTACTACGAACCAGCAAACGGTGTTAAGTTACAGTATTATACATTCAGAAAGGGATATATACTGCAAACGGTTTGTGTAGTGTGCATTTAGTATGTTTCTGTTTTACGTCAGGATGGCCCCCATGCCCTTGAACCTTCCAGTTTCTGACCAGTCACGTTAAGAAGTGAAGAGGGAGTAATTCTTAATAAGTCAGTAACTATAATGGAACTCTTCAAATAAAATGTACTAACACACTTAAAGTAGACCAATACACTAGATAATAAAAACAATATAGAAGAAATATCAGACAGTCTATTCTTCAACATAGGTTTGTACAAGTCATTGCGAATCATCCTGTTCATTAAAGGATCATTCATCCATGCATTCAATTGTTTGTGCAGGAACCACTTGCCCACAGCAACTGTCTGAGACGACAACGTGACCATGTTTTTGAGGTGACTTCCCCTCTTGTGTATTTCAACTTTGCTTTTGTCTGTCTGTCTGTCTGTCTGTTTGTCTGTCTGTCTTTCTGTCTGTCTATCTATCTGTCTATGTGTCTGTTTGTCTGTCTATCTGTCTGTCTGTCTGTCTGTTTGTCTCATTTTATGTTTGACTGACCGAGGAGTTATGCAGCCTGAATAATCAGCGGTGCATTTGTGTGTGTGTGTGTGTGTGTGTGTGTGTGTGTGTGTGTGTGTGTGTGTGTGTGTGTGTGTGTGTGTGTGTATGTGTGAGTGTGTGTGCTACGACTATGTGTGTGTGTATGTATGTATGTATGTATGTATATATATACGTATGTTTGTATATATGAATGTATTTATGTATGTATGTGTATATGTATGTATGTATGTATGTATGTATGTATATATATATGTATGTATGTATCTATGTATGTATCTATGTATGCATGTATGTATCTATGTATGTATGTGTGCGTATGCATGTGCATGTGTGTATGTGTGTGTGTGTGTTTGGGTGCACGCGTGTGTCTCTGTGTAGGTGTGTGTATGTATATACGTGCATGTGTGTGTTCATGTATGTATGGTTGTGTGCGTGAATATGTATGTGTGCTCATGTGCATGTGTGTGTGTGTATGTGTGCGTGCGTGTTATTATGTTCATATGTACAAAAACAATGTTTTTTCTCAGTGTTGTGCATATGCTACGTATCCATACATCACATTTCTGTCTTCGTTCTCCATTCCTATACACTATTAACAGCATGAGTGGTTCATGTATTCTGCAGAGTCTTCGTGGTGCTGGCCTTGACCATGTCAATGGCTACAGCAGTGAACTGGGTAAATGTTCATGGACTCCTGAGAAGTGTGTCCATTGGTCCTGCTGGAATCTGGGGAGCCAACAAATACGACACCATTTACTACAGGACCAACACTTATCACCTCAACAATGTGACTGGGAGTGGTTGGAAAAGTACCGATGGTAAGCCTCTGTATTTGTGTGTGTGTGTGTGTGTGTGTGTGTGTGTGTGGTGTGTGTGTGTGTGTGTGTGTGTGTGGTCTGTGTGTGTGTTTTGTGTGTGTGTGTGTTGTGTGTCGTGTGTGTGTCTGTGTGTGTGTCTGTGTGTGTGTGTCTGTGTGTGTCTGTGTGTGTCTGTGTGTGTGTGTCTGTGTGTTCTGTGTGTGTGTGTGATTTCTCTGTGTGTGTGTGTGTGTGTGTGTGTGTGTGTGTGTTGTGTGTTGTTGTGTGTTGTCTGTGTGTGTGTCTGTGTGTTTCTGTGTGCTGTGTGTGTGTCTGTGTGTGTCTGTGTGAGTGGAGGGGAGGGGGAAGGGGATGGAAGGTGGTGGTCGTGTTGAATGATATGTCAGTGTGTTTGGCATCTTTCACCTCAACGCTTCACCAAGACAACAATTCCACTTATACAGCGTAAAAAGTTCATGTAAAGCATGCTCCCAGTACTTTACATAGCAACAACATCAACAACAGCAATTTTTCTTTGGCAAGGGGGTAGAGGATGCGATGTCCATACATCTACACAGTACAGTCGGATACACATACCAATGCAGCAAAAATATGGACGTAACAATACATGTAGATCAAACACGAAATCAAAAATAGGTAATACTAATAGTAACAAAAAGTGAAAATCTATGACTACTGTAAAAGTTCTTCTATAAATCAAGAATATAAGACAGTACATAAGAGAATCAAATCTGCTGTAGTTTGATTGAGATAAATAGATAGATAGATAGAATAGATAGATCCATAGATAGTAGTAGATAGATAGATAGATAGATAGATACATAGATAGATAGATGGGATAGATAGATACATAGATAGATAGATAGATACATACATACATAGATAGATAGGTAGGTAGATATATAGATAGATAGATAGATAGATAGACAGGTAGATAGATAGATAGATAGATACATACATAGATACATACATACA
Organism: Monoplex corrugatus; assembly: GCA_030674185.1. Lineage (NCBI taxonomy): Eukaryota > Metazoa > Mollusca > Gastropoda > Littorinimorpha > Ranellidae > Monoplex > Monoplex corrugatus. Next base: position 17,533,698 of record JAPXFY010000035.1, read on the forward strand.
TACATACATAATACATACATACATACACATACATACTACATACATACATAGATAGATAGATAGATGGGTAGGTAGATGGAGAGAGAGAGAGAGACAGACAGACAGACAGAGAGACAGAGAGACAGACGGAGAGAGAGAGAGTGAGAGAGATACTGATGACAGACAGACAGACAAATGTCCTTAAGAAACAATTCCCTTTTAAAACATTGGATGTACGTAATACTTTGTGATCATTGATGACAGGCAGATGGACAGACAAATGGTGAACAGGAAAAACTTCTCTTCGAAACATTGGATGTCATCCATCACTTGATGTTCAGTGATGGCAGGCAGATGGCCAGACATTAACAGGAAAAGCTTCCCTTATAAAACAATGGATGTACGTAATATTTCGTGATCACTCATGGCAAGCAAATGGAGAGACAAATAGTCAATAACAACATCTTTCATTGCTTTCTTGTTCAGCTTGTATGTGTGAAAAAGATGTCACGTTTGTCCCAATAGCAAACACTGTGTTGTGTTGTGACAGGAAAACTGAAACAAGTGGATGTGGGCACAAACATCGTGTGGGGTGTCAACAGTGCTGACAACATTTTCTTCCGCAAAGGAATCTCCGCCAGCAAGTATGTTGTGGGACATGGTGTGGTGTGGTGTGGTGTGGTGTAGTGTGATGTGGTGTGGTGTGATGTGGTGTGGTGTGGTTAGGTGTGGTGTGGAGTGGTGTGGTGTGGTGTGGTTTGGTGTGATGTGGAGTGGTTTGGTGTGGTGTGGTTTGGTGTGGTGTGGTGTGAGTTGGTGTGGTGTGGTGTGATTTGGTGTAGTGTGGTGTATTGTGGTGTGTGTGGTGTGGTGTGGCGTGCATTACATTTTAACGCTGTCTTTTGTACTTTGTAGTCAAAGACATGACCTTGGGAGAGTTTCCTCTCAGTCAACATCAAAAAACTTTCCTATCTCTTCAGACATATATCTGTCTGTCTGTCTGTCTGTCTTCTGTCTGTCTCTCACTCACTCACTCACAGACACAGACACAGACACAGACACAGGCACAGACACATACACACACACAACACACACACACACACACACACACACACACACATACTCACACACGCACACACACACACACAAACACAAACACAAACACACACACACAAACACACACACACTCACACAGACAGACATATAATCCAACAGTTCAACAACCACTGTGGTCAGTGTCATTATCACCACCATCAGCCAAAGTGCACTATATCCCAGTGTGTGCTCAGTCCCACAGGTGACTACTGGGTCCACGTCTGTGGTCTCCTGAAACACGTCTCAGTCAGCAACCAGGGCCACGTGTGGGGCGTCAACAGCAAAAACCAGATCTTCATTCGTATGGGAGCCAACAACTGTAACCCAGGTGGCGACTACTGGACACAGATTCATGGTTCTCTCATACAGATCTCTGCAGGATTCTCTGGCGTCTGGGGAGTCAACAGTAATCACCACATCTTCTACAGGAAGGGAACGTATGGTGACACTGGCAGCAAAGGGACTGGTTGGACACATGTGAGTATTTATATTGATATGGAGAAAATTATCATAGTCAAGTCATACGGAACATCGTCATTTCTGCCCCCTCACTTTTTCTATATATTTAAACACATACACAACAGTGCTTTCCTTTGAGTACTAGTGCATTTCAACGTTTTTAACGGTTTTCTATTCTGTTGTTATTATCATCGTCAGCATCATCAGATGAAGTAGTCAAATGGGTTACCCCAACCCCCTTTCCGTCGGAATGCCAGGGGCTCTTTCAGTATAAATAGTATCCCCACCTTCTGGAAATTCTGTGCTAGAAATTTCCTCTTTTCTGTCACTATGTTCGTTTCTGCCTTGTTCCATTGCTTTCTGTTATTTCTTCGTATCATTTTCTGCCTTGATAGTCCATTCACCTGCCATGTGTTCGATAAAGTCTTAGGTACTTTTTCTTAGGATTGAGAATTGGGTACGTGTGTGTGGTGCATTTTTGGCTCTAGGGAGGTCAGATATGCGGAAGCAATTTTAGGTAACTCATGCATGTTTTTACATATGTTTTGGTGTCCTTATGTATGCTTATATTTGTATTCAGGCGTGTTTTGAAATCCCCTGTTCGATAAATTGGACGGAGTGGTCAACGCCGAGGGCATGTCCTTAGATTATGTGCACGAATGCATGATATGTGTACTTAATTTTTTCTTTCTTTCTTTCCTGTTGAAGTTTTGTATGTTTGAAGTGGTTATAGCCCTGATATGGCTCTACGCAGCCAGCTGGGCTTTAAACAACAACAACAATAACAATAAATGGGTTAAACATCAGACTTCAAGTCTGAGCAGCTGGGATTTGGTCTTCCTTAGTGTACCTCCAATCTGTTGAGTGAATAGTGAAGGTTTTCCCGGCTTCCAGGTCAACATATGCCCTTAAGTCCATGTATGTTTTACTTCGATGATGATTTACTGAAATAGACCATATTATCACCATTTTCCCATCCCAGTGAGGTCTTGGCTTTGTGGCTGCACATGTGCCTTTTTTATTTTCATTTTTATCTTAAATTCAATCTGTTTTAAGACAGGCCCAGCTGCGTCTGACTAAGTTTCTTTTTCTCCAGGGACTCCAGTTTTCCCTTCAGCCCCTCTGCTGTTGGTTTAGGATCTTTTTCTTCCTATTCCAGCCACTCTGCAAGTCCGTCCAATACTTTTCCCTGGATCTACCTGGTGCTGTCTTTCCCTCCAGTTTTCCTGTTGTGACCAGGTGCTCTAATTCCCCTTTCCTCGTAAAATGGCTTATAAATGTTGCCTATATTATCTTAATCTTCCATATCAATGATCTTATTGTGTCTGCCTCCATCAAGACTGTCTCATTTGTTTTCTTTGCTGTCCATGGAACTCTCAACATTCTTCTTAGAAACCACATCTCGGTGTCTCAATCTTGTTCTGGCTTTTGCTTGTTGACTGTCCACGCCTTACAATCGTATAACAGTATTGGTTCTATATAACATTCAAGAACTCTCTTCCTGATGTTAATTGATAGGCATTTGTTGGCTAGAATGCTTTTCCTCTTCTTGAATGCTGTTTTGGCTTGGCCGATTCTGCTGGCTATTTCTAATGTGCATCTGCCGTCTGGTGAGATGATCATTCCAGATACTTAATTTATCAACCTGTGTCAAGGTTGTGCCATTTGCTGTTATTTTTGCATGAGGGGATTTCATGTTTTTTTGTTGTTTTTTTTTTACTGATTACCACGACTTCAGTCTTCTTGCTATTTGGATCGAACCCTTTACTTTTGCTTTCTATTTCTATTATATACACAAGGTTAACAGCGATGTACAAGAACGATTTAGAGCAAATGATAAAGATGGTTTTAGGCAAATGGAATCATCCAATCATTTAAAACATGTCCTCTCCCAACTAGAAGGCATATAGGGCATGTCATGTCATCATCTTAATGTGCCTTGCCACATGGCATTGACGATCGTGACCCTCCATACGAATCTATCTTTTATCACCAAGGTCTCCCCCGTAGGGATGCCAGGGGTTCTTTCAGTATAAATAGTATCCCCACCTTCTGGAAATTCTGTGCTAGAAATTTACTCTTTTCTGTCGCTCTCTTTGTTTCTTTCTTCTTCCTTTGCTTTTTATCATTTCTTCCTATCATTTTCTGCCTTGCTGGTCCATTCACCTGTATGTGTTCGATAAAGTCTTAGGTACTTTTCCTTAGGATTGATAATTAGGTACATGTATTAAGTGCATTTTGGGCTCCAGGGAGGTGAGATATGCGGAAGAAGTTTTAGGTCATTTGTGCCAGGTTCTTTTTTTTGTTTTGGTGTCCTTAGGTATGCCTAAATTTGTATTCAGGTGTGTTTTTTGAATCCCCTTTGCGATAAATTGGACGGAATGGTCAACACCAGGGGCATGTCTTTAGATTATGTGCGTGAATGCATTGATATGTGTACATAATTTTCTTCTTTCTTTTTTTTTTTTTTTTGCTGTTAAAGTTTTGTATGTCTTGAGGCGGTTATAGCACTGATATGGCTCTATGCAGTCGGCTGGGCTTTAAACAATAATAACAATGACAATGACAGTGTCACCGAGATGTGTCTCCCACCCTCTCTATCCTCAACTCCTCTGCAACACTATCCCATATTTTCTCCCGGGGTCTACCTGGTGCTCATTTTCCCTCTAGCTTCATGAAATGTCCTATAAATGTTGCTTGTTTGTCCTGATCTTCTTCGTTAATGTCATTTTAAGTTTGTCTCTTTCAATATTGTCTTATTTGTTTACTTTGCTGTCGTGTGTATGTTTATAAACTGAAAGCGTAGCCAGTGTTGTGGACATATTTCATTTGATGCATTCCAGGTGGGTGGATCACTCAAGTACGTCAGTTCTGGAGATGGCGTTGTGATCGGCGTGAACTACAAGAATGAGATCTTCATCCGTAAAGGTGTCAGCTTCAAAAACCCTACAGGAAGAAGATGGACCAAACTCAACGGTCTCTGTCTGTGGTGGATGGTTTTGACAGGTCTTTGTACGTGGGAGTGAATCACTACGACAAAATTTTCCACAGCTAAATGCAATCTGTACTGACCACAGTGTCTGTGTTGTGTCATTTCCCCCTGTCAGCTCATGACGTGTCTGTACTGGAAAAGTAGTTGATTATGTGGAACAACAACTGTGACATGTCAATTGATTGTGTCTGTTCAATAATGTGTTACAGTTTTCTGCATTGATGATTTCAATAAAACTGAAATCTAATCTGTGTGTGTGTGTGTTCGTTTCGTTCGTTCGTTCTTTGATTTAACGTCTGTTCACTATGAGTGATATTAGACAGTTATGTGTGTGTGTGTGTGTGTGTGTGTGTGTGTGTGTGTGTGTGTGTGTGTGTGTGTGTGCGCTCTCGTGCGTGCGCTCTCGTGCGTGCGTGCGTGCGTGCGTGCATGCGTGCGCTCGCGCGCGTGTGTGTGTCTGTGTGTGAGAGAGAGAGAGAGAGAGAGAGAGAGAGAGATGAGTGTGTGTAAACGTGATCAAAGAAATGTGTGTGTGTGTGTGTGTGTGTGTGTGTGTGTGTGTGTGTGGGTGTGTGTGTGTGTGTGTGAGAGAGAGAGAGAGAGAGAGAGAGAGACGTGTGTGTGTGTGTGTGTGTGTGTGTGTGTGTGTGTGTGTGTGTGTGCGTGCGTGCGTGCATCACTTAACGTGTGATAAAGTTTGAAAACGTTTGTCTGTTTTTGATTGGGTGGAAAACGTAAAATTAAACACCACAGGCCACGCCCTGATCCCCTTGCAGGAACTGTTTTTCATACAACATTTACTTTTACCGCATACTGTACCAAAGCTCATTTAAACCCACTTACAATGCCTGGAAACTGATAGAAGATATTTCCACGCTGAGATACCATGTGGCCACCTACCAAAGCAGACCTGGCCCTGCTGCTAGGTCACTTGATCATGTGGGTAGAGGTCAAGGGTGTCCATTGTGATTCAGCAGATACCGCTAGAAACTACACCCTGTGACATCACAGACGTTGAAGGGGATTAATCTCATCCAGGGAAGTGGAGGAAAAAATTAAAAATGAGATCACCATGAGATTAATACTGCAGGCTGTAGTATCTGGGTTCCCTTGAGGATTGATTTAGCAAGGCCATCGTGTCTTGTTACATGGCCATACCAACGTAGTTTCCTTTTCTTGCTTGCTTCTTTCCATCGCTCATCCCGAGGTGGTGGTATTGCCATCCTCTACAACGACTCTCTCCATTCCCGCCTGTCTTTCTCGCAGTCTCTGCCTTTCTCCCATCCTTCTTTCGAGCACGTTGAAGTATCCTTCCAATCCACCCCTCACCCCATCACCTTCTCCTGTGTCTATCGACCTCCACCTAGCTCTGCCAACAAGCTCACCACATCCATGTTTCTCTCTGACTTTGACCAACTTCTTGATTACTACTGCCTCTTACCTGGAAATCTCATCATTCTAGGTGACATCAATGTCCACTACGACAACACTCACCGTTATGACACAAGACATATCATCAATCCTCTGTCCAATCACAATATGACACAACATATTTCTGAACCAACCCATAAAAAAGGTCACATTCTTGACTGGATCATTTCTCGTGATCACCACAATTCAGCTACTGACAACTGCCTAGTTCTTTCTACCCGTCTAACTTCAGCCCTTCTATCTGACCACTCTGCAATTCTCTGTTCTCTTGACATTTCTCCTCCTTCCCGTATCACGCGCACAGTGACTCGACGCAATCTCAAATCTATTGACCTCTCCACATTTTCATCTGATGCCTCCCGCCTCCTTTCTGAAAAGTCACATAACCTTGCCGATGAATTCTATACTACTCTCCACCATCTTCTGGACACTCATGCTCCAGCCACAACCCGTCTTTTACCTGACCGCCCCCCTACCCCCTGGCTCACTCATGAGATTGCCTGTGCAAAACGTACCCACCACAGAGCAGAGCGCCGCTGGAGCAAATCCAAACTCACTGTACATAGGCAACTTTTCCTAGCCTCTAAAACAAAAGTATCCACCCTCATTGCATCTGCAAAAACAAGCTATTTCCAAACCAAAATCCTGAATGCCTCTTCTTCAAGAGAACTCTTTACAACCATGAATGATCTCCTTGGCACACGAAAAGATTTACCTCTCCCAACAAAACACACAAATGAAGAACTCCCATCTGTATTCTCCAAGTATTTCACCACCAAAATACAAACTCTTCGTGACAGGCTTGACAGGACACCTTGTCTCACAAGAAGAAATTCTCAACACAATCAGATCCATGTCGTTCAAAACCTGCGAACTGGATCCTCTTCCAGGTTCTCTCTACTCTGACTGTCTCCCTACTCTCCTCCCATTCATCACTGACATCATCAACACTTGTCTTCAAACTGGAACTGTCCCAGATTCTTTCAAGTCTGCTATTGTTCACCCTCTCCTCAAGAAATATAATTTAGACCCAAATGAACTGAAAAATTACCGGCCTATCTGTAATCTCTCTTTCTTGTCAAAACTCATCGAGAAAGTTGTCCTCAACCAGCTGAATTCTCACCTGTCTGCCAACAATCTCTTCAGTCCTTTCCAGTCAGCCTACCGCCAGTGCCATAGCACTGAAACTGCCCTGCTACACATTCTCAACAATCTCCTCCTTGCAACTGATACTGGCAAAGTCTCTCTCCTCACACTCCTTGATCTGTCTGCAGCCTTTGATACCATTGATCATGGTATTCTCCTTCTAGACTTCATCATACTTTTGGCATCTTTGACATTGCTCTCTCCTGGTTCACTTCATATCTATCAAACAGAAAACAAACTGTTCTCATTAATGGCACTTACTCTCAACCTGCATACCTGACCTGTGGTGTTCCACAAGGATCTGTCCTTGGCCCTGTTCTTTTCACTCTTTACACCTCCCCCCTGTCTACCATCATCAACTCCCACTCTATAAAACACCACTTCTATCTGATGACACCCAACTTCTAGACAGTGACACACCAGACAATATACAGCGCCTCTTGACTCGCACCACTGAGTGTTACTCGGGCATTAAGAACTGGATGACGTTCAACAAACTTCAGCTTAATGACGACAAGACAGAAGCTATCCTCATTGGCACCTGTCAGAAACTTTCTCAGCTGCCTCCTCTTTCTCTCCCATTATGTAACACATCAGTCCCAATTTCTGATTCAGCTAAAAACCTTGGTGTCTGCATTGACTCTACCCTCTCCATGAACAACTTTGTTTCTCAAACTGCCAGATCTTGCTACTATCACCTCCATCGTATAAGCCTGATCAGGAAGTATCTCTCTGTCGAAACAACTGCAAAACTCGTTCTCTCCTTCATAATGTCTCGCATTGACTATTGCAATTCACTCCTGTCTGGTCTTCCTGCCTCCACCATTCACATCCTGCAGCGCATTCAAAACAATGCTGCACGCCTTGTACTAAAAAAGAAAAAAGCTGACCACATATCTCCTCTCCTGGCACAACTTCACTGGCTCCCTGTATCAAAGCGCATACAGTACAAACTAGACACCATGTGCTACAAAAGCCTCAATAACGCAGCCCCCGATTACCTGTCAAGCCTACTTGAGATCTATGTTCCCTCACGTACCCTCCGCTCTGCCTCCGATCCTCTGACTTTTCGCTTTCCACGCACTAAGCTCAATACCTATGGTCCACGTGCCTTCTCTGTTTCTGGTCCACTTTCCTGGAACAAACTTCCTCTCTCTGTCCGTCAGCAACCTACTTTTGTCTCCTTCAAGTCTGCTCTCAAAACTCACCTTTTCTCCTCTGCATAAAATCCTGACCTCACTCAATCCCCTCTGCAGCCTGTCTCCACTCGGAGGGGAATCACATTGTAATATATAATTGCATATGAGTTGTTCTCCAGAAATGGTGAATCCGCAGGGTGCATGCTTTATATGTCTCAACATATTTCTTCTGCACCTTTTGCACCGATGCCAATGGCATCTCATGCTTCAGTATACATTAAGGGATCAGTGACATCAGATTCAGACATGTAGGACATTGATCTTTGAGCTGATGTTGCTGAAAATCGAAAACGAAACCTCAAAATGGCCGCCCGAATATTGCGCGAGGCCACCTACTTCAGCTGAAGTTATGTGTCATCATTATTAGATTACGTCTGTTGTTAATTTCCTGTTTCTGCATCGATATTGTATCAATAAAACATTTAGTACAGTTATTTGTGTCAGTCTTTTTTTATTTTGCGTGATTCGAAGGTCTAAAAATACCCGTCCCGTGCTTACACATTTTGTCACACTTTCTGTGTAACTTTGCACTGGACTTGAATACAACCACGGCAACAAGTGAAGTTCTAATATATTTAGTCTGAAAGAGCATTAAATATATGTGAGAAATATCACCTCTTTCAGAGAAATGCACCTTGAATAAAAATAATATGATCAGCCTTTGTCAGCTGTGTCACGCCCGTAATGTACGGGACGGCCCACGAACGAAGTCAAAATTTGACCAGGGACTTTACACATTCACTAACCTGAATAGGCTGATACAAGCTACATATAACAACAGATCATGTGATGCTATTTATTTGGGTATACCCCTCGAGGGAATGACGCGGGATTTCACAAAAAGTACTTTGTCACACTCTTAGATTCAGCGCTTAGATTTGATTTTATCAAGATTTTGCGCTATATAAATATTGTAATTATTATTATTATTATTATTACTCTCCGACGATCGTAAACACGGGACGCTTATCGCGGGAAGCACCGAATCTGCCCAAACAACGGCCAATTTCTTCTTTAACCTGAACTATCGTCGACTCAGGTGAGTAATATGACTTTTATGAATATATCATTCATCTTTTAAAGACATTTTAAGTACATTTTTGTTTTACTGATCTTAGTACGCAGTCGAAAAAGAATCGAAGCGTCAGTCTTTTAGTTTGAAGCAAGCTTGTCGCAGGAAATGCACGGCACGGTCGGAATACGACTGTGGGCGATTGGGTGCTTGTTCAAACGTAAAATTGTAAAACAGTTAATCCTGCACATATTTTAACTCTTCCCTTGTTGGATATTTTCACTATTTCATTTGTTTCTGATCAGGAATTCAACATTTTCCTCACTGCCATCCCGCGTATTACTGTGACACTCGCCATGTTGTGAATGTGTCAAGATGACTTCCGGTGGCTACATCACGTATAAAGCACAACACACTTACTGGCAGAATTTTTGAAGAAATCGTTCTTTTCAGTTCTTATCTTTCTCAAAAATTATTGGGTACTCATTATCAAGAAACGATAAACGCAATTTTGTTGTGCGTAAAGTTCTGTGTAATTTAGATGTGACGATCGTCGCATACTTGTATTACTTGTGACAAGCAGACTTTTCAGCTATTTTCAGCCACTCTTAATTGATATTTAATTTTTTTTCTGGATCATTTTTTTCAAGTTAAATATCAGCTTAGTGAATAGATTTTGAAAGGAACTATTTATTTCATTGCTCAGCCAGACTTTTAAATAAACTGATAGGATATAAATATTTGGTATAAACTAATAGGATCTAAATATCTGATATGGTGTAAATATTTGAATTTGTATACTTTTGAAGATGAAGATTTCAAACGTTTTATTAATGGCTTTGCTTTTATTGCAGCATAACTAACGAAAATCATTATATGGAAATTATGATTTGGTTACATTGATTCAGATGTAAATTTCCATGTTCAATGATTTCAGGGCGGGGACATATGTCATCGTAGCCTACATGTTCCAGTCAAACATGGACAGAAGACATCCTTAAAACAATATGGAGGAGTGGTAAGTTTACTACTTTTAGTTTTATTGCAGACAATAGCGACAGTAAAAGAGTAAGTGCATACTTCTTTATAATGATGAATGTGTAAAACTGCCATTGGTTCAGTGTACAAAGCTAACATGCACAAGACAGACTTTATTGAAATATTATGGCCATCTATGGGATTAGTACACAGAGGAAACCAACCCACATTTTGCACATCCACCCCCCCCCCCTATTCTTCCAGCTTGTCACATGACACCATATCACCAGTAGCAAAGAAGTTACGAAGGCATATTTCTTACTTAATACAGTAAGTAACTGTATGAGAATGAAAACATCTATTAATTCTTTGACAGATTGTCCCCATCACATGGCCAGTGTTTTACAGGCATTATAACTGTAACGAAGCAATACAAGGAATAAAAGCTTGTAGCTATTTCATATTATTACACTATGTTTCAGATCCTGTCCAAGGAGGAAGAAGACTTTGAAATCAGCTTCCTAAAGGAAACCAATGGTTCCTTCAACTGGCCCGAGAAGGAGGACATCGCATCGGTTTCGTCCACTGACATAGTCACCATGCTGGATCTAAGTAAACTGGGTCCTTGAGTCCTGTCATGATTTATCATCCAAATGGACCCTAATGTTATTAAAGAGATCCTAATGTGTTTTATAACACTGTTTATTAGAATAATAAACTTTTGTGGAGTGAAAACTGCTATTTTCTGTGTTTTTCCTTTAATGTGCACTATTGTCGTCACATGTAATGCAGTGACGGTATTCACTGATCCTAACTTTCCTCTCAGCTGTTGAATGATGTGGTGCTTTCTGATATGCACACTGTTTGAGCTTCTTGTCAGAAAGAACTATGTAGGCATTGCAAGAAAAGTCTGTTGATGGTTAACGTCCATGACAAAGTTACATTGGGGATGTCGCGTACATTACATTGTCACACTTTTAGAAGAGTCATATGTGATCCAAATTTGACATAAAAGCACTTTTTATTGCCTTGATTGCATTCTTCCTTGCTATTTATTATATTTCCATAGCAATTGTGCATGCAGTATCTAAAATTGTGTGGCTTACATCTCAAATGTGTCACACCGTAATGTACGCGACACCCTGATAGACCCCTGTTTCAAGTCTCAAGAATATTAAAACAGACTGCCTCACTGATTTTTTAAAGCATAATTAAGAATTTAGATAACAGTCCCTTTCTAATCAGCATAAATCCACAATCCCTGTTTTATTTTTCATTTTTGACCTGATGCAACCTCGTATTCACCATTTCTGGAGAACAACTCATATAATATGCTCTCTATAATTTTCCATTGCTTTTATTCTTTCTCCCCATTTTAGCCGTGTGCGTGTGCGTGTGTGTGTGTGTGTGTGTGTGTGTGTGTGTGTGTGTGTGTGTGTGTGTGTGTGTGTGTGTGTGTGTGTGTGCGCGCGTGCGTGCGTGTGTGTCTGTTTTAGCGCTTAGATTTGGTTTTATCAAGATTTTGCGCTATACAAATAAAGTATTGTATTGTATTGTATTTTCTGAAGTCAGCAGATCTTCACTAGTATATTCTATTGTGTTTCGGTTTGGCGCACTTGTTCACTACTAATTGTTGTACAGCAAGCTTATGGTTCACTTACAGTCCAAGGGACCCCACCGTTACCGACTTGTCATAGTGTTAATCAGATTACCTCCCCTCAGCTCTGTGACTGATAGCTCCTGAGATCTAAAACGGTCGCCTGGCCTGAACCAGAGTGCAGTCACTGTCCACATGATTGTGTGCATATTTAAATTGAGTTTGTATTTGTGAGGAAATGTGAACTGCTTCATTGCATGCTTAGGTTCTGTGGCCATGTGCAGCAGTCGTACGTACTGAAAGCAAGGCTGTTTGAAGCAAACACTACTTTCAAAAGTTAGTTCCCCTGCCTCATAAATGCTGAGTGGAACCCCAAACACCATGCATGGCTATTACGCAGAAAAAAAGTTCTCCTTGATATATTCAACGTTATAGAGATGAACTTCCCCTTGTTTCCTTTTAAATTTTCAACTTTGGAACTTTCCGCACTGTTAAGATCAGACCTTGGAAGCCGTTATAATTATTGGAAATTTGTAACATAGTAGAATAATTTCCAGAAAATTTAACAGCATGATTAAACTGTAAGTATTGTAATTTTTCATATAAGCTGTAGCATGCCTTAAAGAAATAAGTGGTAAACCTGCATCAAAGCAAGTTAAGTCACAGTAAATGACACGATTATTCGCCATTTGTCCGAAAACCAGATTTAAACTGTGAATGTGCAAAGTCCAATGTTAAATACACAAATTTCATTAATTTTCTTATATCTTATCTAAATAAACTTGATATCACTGGAAATGGTTACTAAATAGTCGGAGATTTTACCGCTTGGCATCGTGGTCAAGTTGCGTACAGCAGTGTGTACCCAAATCAAAACAAGGTGTGTTTTCTACCTCCAATTTGCTGATCGATTTCTGCTCATAATTGATTTGGTTATTGAAAAGTATGTCGACAGAAACTCAGAGCTAACATTTATTTACTCATTTATATGATACTTAGTCCCCTGTGGGGATGCTGGGGCTCTTTTTGCTATAAATAGTATCCCCACCTTCTGGACATTCTGTGCTAGAAATTTCCTCTTTTCTGTCCCTCTCTTGGTTTCTGCCTCGCTCCTTTGCTTTTAGTCATTTCTTCTTGTCATTTTCTCTTTTGCTGGTCCATCACCTGTATGTGTTTGATAGATTTTGCTTACTGTCTCTTAGGACTGATTATTGTGTACATGTATTAAGTGCAATTTTGCTCTAGGGAAATGTGATATGCTGAAACAATTTTAGATAATTTAGACCTGTTTTTTATGCATGTTTTAGTGTCTTCAGTTGCGTTTAAATTTGTATTCAGGTATGTCTTTTAAATCCCCTGTGATAAATTGGATGGAGTAGTCAACGTCATGGGCATCTCCTTAGATTATGTGTGCGAATGCATTGATATGTGTACTTGATTTTCTTTTCTTTTTTTTTTCGTGTTGAAGTATTGGTGTTTTGAAACAGTTGTAACCCTGACATTGCTCTACGCAGATGGCTTATCTTTAAACAAAAATAACAGTAATAGCATATTATTTTTTGCATGGCTTGATAGTAACTTGCTACATAAGTATTTGAAATGATGTCTAGAATCCCTTTCAGCAAGGTTTAATCAGTGAGTAAAATCTCTTGTGGTTCCAATTTAAATGTAAACATATGCGAAATGATGTAGCCTATGATAATCCTTGTACGTCACGGATTCTCATGGTGTATAATATGTCCGTATATGTTTGCTTTGCAGGTTGGAAGATAAACACCACTGGTGCTGCATGGACAAACACAAAGCAAGCCCATCGTGATCGCCAGAGGACTGATTTTTGTGCAGGTCCATATGGCTGTCCTTGTGGTCTGTTCAGGGAGTACATAGGTGTAAGTGAATGCTTGAGTGGTGTCTGTCTTGTAGAGTGTGGTCATGAGTGGTTGGCAATAAAACAAGAGTGGCGTTTGTCTTGTAGAGTGAGGTCATGAGTGGTATACAATAAAACAAGAGTGGTGTCTGTCTTGTAGAGTGAGGTCATGGGTGGTATACAATAAAACAAGAGTGGTGTCTGTCTTGCAGAGTGTGGTCATGAGTGGTATACAATAAAACAAGAGTGGTGTCTGTCTTGTAGAGTGAGGTCATGAGTGGTATACAATAAAACAAGAGTGGTGTCTGTCTTGCAGAGTGTGGTCATGAGTGGTATACAATAAAACAAGAGTGGTGTCTGTCTTGTAGAGTGAGGTCATGAGTGGTATACAATAAAACAAGAGTGGTGTCTGTCTTGTAGAGTGAGGTCATGAGTGGTTGGCAATAAAACAAGAGTGGTGTATGTCTTGCAGAGTGTGGTCATGAGTGGTATACAATACAACAAGAGTGGTGTCTGTCTTGTAGAGTGTGGTCATGAGTGGTATACAATAAAACAAGAGTGGTGTCTGTCTTGTAGAGTGAGGTCATGGGTAGTATACAATAAAACAAGAGTGGTGTCTGTCTTGCAGAGTGTGGTCATGAGTGGTATACAATAAAACAAGAGTGGTGTCTGTCTTGTAGAGTGAGGTCATGAGGGGTATACAATAAAACAAGAGTGGTGTCTGTCTTGTAGAGTGTGGTCATGAGTGGTTGGCAATAAAACAAGAGTGGTGTCTGTCTTGTAGAGTGAGGTCATGAGTGGTATACAATAAAACAAGAGTGGTGTCTGTCTTGTAGAGTGAGGTCATGAGTGGTTGGCAATAAAACAAGAGTGGTGTATGTCTTGCAGAGTGTGGTCATGAGTGGTATACAATACAACAAGAGTGGTGTCTGTCTTGTAGAGTGTGGTCATGAGTGGTATACAATAAAACAAGAGTGGTGTCTGTCTTGTAGAGTGAGGTCATGGGTGGTATACAATAAAACAAGAGTGGTGTCTGTCTTGCAGAGTGTGGTCATGAGTGGTATACAATAAAACAAGAGTGGTGTCTGTCTTGTAGAGTGAGGTCATGAGGGGTATACAATAAAACAAGAGTGGTGTCTGTCTTGTAGAGTGTGGTCATGAGTGGTTGGCAATAAAACAAGAGTGGTGTCTGTCTTGTAGAGTGAGGTCATGAGTGGTATACAATTAAACAAGAGTGGTGTCCGTCTTGTAGAGTGTGGTCATGAGTGGTTGGCAATAAAACAAGAGTGGTGTCTGTCTTGCAGAGTGTGGTCATGGGTGGTATACAATGAAACAAGAGTGGTGTCTGTCTTGTAGAGTGTGGTCACGAGTGGTTGGCAATAAAACAAGAATGGTGTCTGTCCTATAGAGTCTTGTGATGAGCGGTTGACAATAAAGCAAAAGTAACAGCACTGTTACCTTCCCTGATGCCTCCTGTGTCAGGCAGCCATCACCATCTACACTCTTCTCTCCTGGTCTATCCTGTACCATACCCACCCCATCACCATCACAGTTTTATAGACCTGTTGTTTATATTTCAAGATTTAGCGCCTTATGAATACTGTTTGTGATCACGTTTTCGTGTGTTTAGTACGCTTATGCATTTGTATTCGCGTTTGTCCTTTCAATTCTCTCGGTGATAAATGTGGCAGAAAGGCCAGGGGCAGGTCATCGATTGTTTGTGTAAATGCAAAGATTTAAGAACTTGGTTTTCTTTTACATGTTTTCTGTGTTTTTGTTTGTGTAAATGCAAAGACTTGGGTCCTTGGTTTTTTTCCCCAGGTTTTCTTTTTTCCACGCTCAGTGATGTCGTTGGACGTGCGTGTTTCGTTTACATAAGTTATAGCCTTGATATCGCTCTGAAATTTGTTGGCTAGGCTCGACAAAATGTGAACAACAGTAGAAATAAGAATAATATGTTCAGTGGTAGGTTATCATTGCTTGTTCACCCATGTATGTCTTTTTAACATTTTACCAAATAAACTTGGTTCAGATGAGCGTGTGTGTGTGTGTGTGTGTGTGTGTGTGTGTGTGTGTGTGTGTGTGTGTGTGTGTGTGTGTGTGTGTGTGTATGTGTGTGTGTGTGTGTGTGTGTGTGTGTGTGTGTGTGTGTGTGTGTATGTGTGTGTGTGTGTGTGTGTGTGTGTGTGTGTGTGTGTGTGAACAAAGAGTTTTTTGTTGTTGTTTATAAAACACAGGTTCTTTCAGAGGCTGCAGTTTATATGTGGGTATCATTCTTTAATAAAGATGAACATTTCTGACACATATTTTCCAGAAGATGGGGATATTATTCATACCAGAAAAAGCACCTTCCGGCATTCCAGCAACTGCATCAAGATCAATAACAGAGAAGTGTACCAGTATCGATGACAGACAGACAGACAGACAGACTGGTGACTGGGTATAACACTGTGTCGTTGTTCTCACGCTCACTGGCATTGGATTTAGTGTGCGTGTGCTGACCTCACAACTCTTTGCCACTGCTGAGAGAAGAATACGGTTGTGGCTGATGTTCTAATCTCTTAATGAACTTTGAATGCCCTAACAGGAGAGAAGGGTGTTTGTGTGTGTTGTTTGTTTTTTTTTCTTTTGTTTTTATTTATGTTTCTTTGTGTTTGTAGTTATTTTCGCGTTTGCATTTCAGTCTCTGTGTGTATGTGTGTATGTGTGTATGTGTGTGTGTGTGTGTGTGTGTGTGTGTGTGTGTGTTGTGTGTGTGTGTTTCGTGTGTGTGTGTGTGTGTGTGTGTGTGGGTGTCGCGTGTGTGTGTGTGTGTATGTGTGTGTACGTGTGTGTGTGTGTGTGTGTGTGTGCGTGTGTGTGTATGTGTGTGTGTTTGTGTGTGTGTATGTGTGTGCATGTGTGTGTGTATGTGTGCGTATGTGTGTGTGTATGTGTGTGTGTACGTGTGTGTGTGTTGTGTGTATGTGTGTGTATGTGTGTATTTTGTGTGTATGTGTGTGTGTACGTGTGTGTGTGTATGTGTGTGTATGTGTTATGTGTGTATGTGTGGTATGTGTGTGTATGTGTGTGTGTATGTGTGGTGTTTTATGTGTGTGTGTATGTGTGCTGTGTATGTGTGTGTGGTGTGTATGTGTGTGTGTATGTTGTGTATGTGTGTGTGTTGGTGTGTGTGTGTGTGAGTTGTGTGTGTTGTGTGTGTAGTGTGTATGTGTGTGTTGTGTGTGTGTGTGTGTGTGTGTTGTGTGTGGTGTGTGTGTGTGTGTGTGTGTTGTACTTGTGACAATACATTTGCCGTGTGACACTCAGGTTGCTTTTTCCGCTGCAGCGAGCTTGTCGCCTCGATACAACGCAACCCACTTCTTTTTTCTGTATGAATGTATTTCTGTTTAGGTATGAAAGTGGACTTTACCACAGTCCCCTGTGGGGATGCCGGGGGTTCTTTTAGTATAAATGGTATCCCCACCTTCTGGACATTCTGTGCTAGAAATTTCCTCTTTCTGTCACTCTCTTTTTTCTGCCTTGTTCCTTTGCTTTCTGTCATTTCTTCCAATCATTTTCTGCCTTGCTGGTTCAATTACCTGTATGTGTTTATGAAGCCTTGGCATACTTTTTGTAAGGACTGATAACTGGGTACATGTATTAAGTGCAATTTTTCTCTGAGGAAATGTGATATGCAGAAGCAGATTTCTGTGATTAAGGCCCGTTTCTATATATGTTTTAATGCCATTAGTTATGTTTATATTTGTACATAGTGACCAGTGAAGGACAGTCTGGGTGATGTTATCCTGTTGTCTTCATGGTGTCCATTGAAGGGCAGTCTGGGTGATGTTATCCTGTGTCTTTATGGTGTCCAGTGAAGGACAGTCTAGGTGATGTTATCCTGTGTCTTCATGTGTCCAGTGACGGACAGTCTGGGTGATGTTATCCTGTATCTTATGGTGTCCAGTGACGGACAGTCCGGTGATGTTATCCTGCTGTCTTCATGGTGTCCAGTGAACGGACAGTCTGGGTGATGTTATCCTGTGTCTTTATGGTGTCCAGTGACGGAAGTCGGGTATGTTATCCTGCTGTCTTTATGGTGTCCAGTGAAGGACAGTCCGGGTGATGTTATCCTGCTGTCTTCGTGGTGTCCAGTAACGGACAGTCTGGTGATGTTATCCTGTTGTCTTTATGGTGTCCAGTAACGGACAGCTGGGTGATGTTATCCTGTGTCTTTATGGTGTCCAGTAACGGACAGTCTGGGTGATGTTATCTGTTGTCTTTCATGGTGTCCAGTGAAGGACAGTCTGGGTGTGTTATCCTGCTGTCTTCATGGTGTCCAGTAACGGACAGTCTGGGTGATGTTATCTTGCTGTCTTTATGGTGTCCAGTAAGGACAGTCTGGGTGCTGTTATCCTGTCTGTCTTTATGGTGTCCATGTAAGGACAGTCTGGGTGATGTATCCTGCTGTCTTTATGGTGTCCATGTAACGGACAGGCCTGGGTGATGTTATTTTGTTGTCTTATGGTGTCCAGTAAGGGCAGTCAGGGATGTTATCCTGCTGTCTTCAGATGTCCAGTAAGAACAGTCTGGGTGATTTTATCCTGCTGTCTTCATGGTGTCCAGTTAGGAAGCGGGTGATGTTTATCTGCTGTCTTATAGTGTCCAGTAAACGGCAGTGCAGGCGATGTTATCCTGCTGTCTTTCAGATGTCCAGTAACGGACAGTCTGGGTGATGTTATCCTGCTGTCTTATGGTGTCCAGTAACGAAGTCTGGGTGATGTTGTCCTGCTGTCTTTGGTGTCCAGTGAACGGCAGTCTGGTGATGTTATCCTGCTGTCTTCATGGTGTCCAGTAACGGACAGTCGGGTATGTTATCCTGCTGTCTTTATGGTGTCCAGTGAAGGAAGTCCTGGGTGATGTTATCTGCTGTCTTCAATGGTGTCCAGTGAAGAAGTCCGGGTGATGTTATCTGCTGTCTTCATATGTGTCCAGTGTAGGCAAGTCCGGGTAATGTTATCTGCTGTCTTTATGGTGTCCAACGGACATCTGGGTGATATTATCCTGCTGTCTTATGGTGTCCAGTAAGGAACAGTCTGGGTTATGTTACTGCTGTCTTCATGGTGTCCAGTAATCGACAATCCGGGTATGTTATTATGTTGTCTTATGGTGTCAGTGAAGGACAGTCCCGGGTGATGTTATCTGCTGTCTTCATGGTGTCCCGTGAAAGGACAGTCGGGTGATGTTATCCTGCTGTCTTTATGGTGTCCAAAGGACAGTCGGTGATGTTATTCTGCTGTCTTCATGGTGTCCAGTAATGACATCCGGGTGATGTTATCCTGTTGTCTTTATGGTGTCCATGAAGGACAGTCTGGATGATGTTTCTGCTGTCTTATGGTGTCCAGTAACAGACAGTCCGGGTGATGTTATTATGCTGTCTTTATGGTGTCCAGTAACGGACAGTCTGGGTGATGTTATCCTGCTGTCTTTATGGTGTCCAGTGAAGGACAGTCTGGGTGATGTTATCCTGCTGTCTTTATGGTGTCCAGTTAAGGACAGTCTGGGTGATGTTATCCTGTTGTCTTCATGGTGTCCAGTGAAGGACAGTCGGTGATGTTATCCTGCTGTCTTCATGGTGTCCAGTGAAGGACAGTCTGGTGATGTTATCCTGCTTTCTTCATGGTATCCAGTGAAGGACATCGGTAAAGTTATCCTGCTGTCTTCATGGTGTCCAGGAAGATCTGGGTGATGTTATCCTGCTGTCTTCATGGTGTCCAGAAGACACTCTGGTGATGTTATCCTGCTGTCTTCATGGTGTCCAGTGAAGACAGTCTGGTGATGTTATCCTGCTGTCTTCATGGTGTCCAGTGAAGGGCAGTCCGGTGATGTTATCCTGCTGTCTTCATGGTGTCCAGTGAAGGACAGTCCAGGTATGTTATCCTGCTGTCTTCATGGTGTCCATCAAGGACAGTCTGGGTGATGTTATCCTGCTGTCTTCATGGTGTCCAAGGACAGTCTGGATGATGTTATCCTGCTGTCTTATGGTGTTCCAGAAGGACAATCGGGTGATGTTATCCTGTGTCTTCAGGTGTTCAGTTAAGGACAGTCCGGGTGATGTTATCTGCTGTCTTCATGGTGTCCAGTGAAGGACAGTCCGGGTGATGTTATCCTGCTGTCTTCATGGTGTCCAGTGAAGGACAGTTAGGGTGATGTTATCCTGCTGTCTTCATGGTGTCCAGTAAGGGCAGTCTGGTGATGTTATCTGCTGTCTTCATGGTGTCCAATGAATGACAATCGGGTGATGTTATCCTGTTGTCTTCATGGTGTCATCAAGGACAGTCTGGGTGATGTTATCCTGCTGTCTTCATGGTGTTCAGTGAAGGACAGTCTGGGTGATGTTATCCTGCTGTCTTCATGGTGTTCAGTGAATGACAATCTGGGTGATGTTATCCTGTTGTCTTCATGGTGTTCAGTGGAAGGGCAGTCTGGATGATGTTATCATGCTGTCTTCATGGTGTCCAGTGAATGACAATCTGGGTGATGTTATCCTGTTGTCTTCATGGTGTCCAGTGACAGACATCAGGTGATGTTATCCTGCTGTCTTCATGGTGTTCAGTGAAGGCAGTCGGGTGATGTTATCATGCTGTCTTCATGGTGTCCAGTGAATGGCAATCTCGGTGATGTTATCCTGTTGTCTTCATGGTGTCCAGTGAAGGACAGTCTTGGATGATGTTATCCTGCTGTCTTCATGGTGTCCAGTGAAGGAAGTCCAGGTGATGTTATCCTGCTGTCTTCATGGTGTCCATGAAGGACAGTCCGGTGATGTTATCCTGCTGTCTTCAGGTGTCCAGTGAAGGCAGTCTGTGTGATGTTATCCTGCTGTCTTCATGGTGTCCAGTGGACAGGCAGTCCAGGTGATGTTATCCTGCTGTCTTCATGGTGTCCAGTGAAGGGACAGTTGGTGATGTTATCCTGCTCTCTTCATGGTGTCCAGTGAAGGACAGTCCAGGTGAAAGTTATCCTGCTGTCTTCATGGTGTCCAAGGACAGTTGGGTGATGTTATCCTGCTGTCTTCATGGTGTCCAAAGACAGTCTTGGTGATGTTATCCTGCTGTCTTATGTGTCCAAGGACAGTCTGGGTGATGTTATCCTGCTGTCTTCAGGTGTCCAGTAAGGGCAGTCCTGGGTGATGTTATTCTGCTGTCTTCATGGTGTCCAGTGAAGGACAGTCCGGTGATGTTATCCTGCTGTCTTCATGTGTCCAGTCAAGGACAGTTGGGTGATGTTATCCTGCTGTCTTCATGGTGTCCATAGGACAGTCCTGGGTGATGTTATCCTGTCTGTCTTCATGGTGTCCAAAGGACAGTCTGGTGATGTTATCCTGCTGTCTTCATGGTGTCCAGAGGACAGTCTGGGTGATGTTATCCTGCTGTCTTCATGGTGTCCAGTAAGGACAGTCCAGGTGATGTTATCCTGCTGTCTTCATGGTGTCCAGTGAAGGACAGTCCGGGTGATGTTTATCTGCTGTCTTCATGGTGTCCAGTGAAGGGCAGTCGGTGATGTTATCCTGCTGTCTTCATGGTGTCCAGTGAAGGACAGTCCAGGTGATGTTATCCTGCTGTCTTCATGGTGTCCAGTGAAGGACAGTCCGGGTGATGTTATCCTGCTGTCTTCAAGGTGTCCAGTGAAGGACAGTCCAGGTGATGTTATCCTGCTGTCTTCATGGTGTCCAGTAAGGACAGTCCAGGTGATGTTATCCTGCTGTCTTCATGGTGTCCAGTGAAGGACAGTCCGGTGATGTTATCCTGCTGTCTTCATGGTGTCCAGTGAAGGACAGTCGGGTGATGTTATCCTGCTGTCTTCATGGTGTCCAGTGAAGGGCAAGTCCGGTGATGTTATCCTGCTGTCTTCATGGTGTCCAGTGAAGGACAGTCCGGGTGATGTTATCCTGCTGTCTTCATGGTGTCCAGTGAAGGACAGTCCGGGTGATGTTATCCTGCTGTCTTCATGGTGTCCAGTAAGGACAGTCCGGGTGATGTTATCCTGCTGTCTTCATGGTGTCCAGTGAAGGACAGTCGGGTGATGTTATCCTGCTGTCTTCATGGTGTCCAGTGAAGGACAGTCGGGTGATGTTATCCTGCTGTCTTCATGGTGTCCAGTGAAGGACAGTCTGGGTGATGTTATCCTGCTGTCTTCATGGTGTCCAGTAAGGACAGTCCGGGTGATGTTATCCTGCTGTCTTCATGGTGTCCAGTGAAGGGCAGTCCTGGTGATGTTATCCTGCTGTCTTCATGGTGTCCAGTGAAGGACAGTCGGGTGATGTTATCCTGCTGTCTTCATGGTGTCCAGTGAAGGACAGTCTGGGTGATGTTATCCTGTGTCTTCATGGTGTCCAGTAAGGACAGCCAGGGTGATGTTATCCTGTGTCTTCATGGTGTCCAGTGAATGGACAGATCGGGTGATGTTATCCTGCTGTCTTCATGGTGTCCAGTGAAGGACAAGTCGGGTGATGTTATCCTGTTGTCTTCATGGTGTCCAGTGAAGCAAGTCTGGGTGATTTATCCTGCTGTCTTCATGGTGTCCAGTGAAGGACGTCCTGGGTGATGTTATCCTGCTGCTTCATGTGTCCATGAAGGACAGTCCAGGTGATGTTATCCTGCTGTCTTCATGGTGTCCAGTCAAGGACAGTTGGGTGATGTTATCCTGCTGTCTTCAGGTGTCCAGTCAAGGACAGTCTGGGTGATGTTATCCTGCTGTCTTCAGGTGTCCAGTCAAGGACAGTCGGGTGATGATTGTGTTCAGGTGCGAGAGTCGGGATGTTCTGCTGTATCATGGTGTCCAGTCAAGGACAGTCCGGTGATGTTATCCTGCTGTCTTCATGGTGTCCAGAAGGACAGTCCGGGTGATGTTATCCTGTGTCTTATGGTGTCCAGTCGAAGGACAGTCCGGGTGATGTTATCCTGCTGTCTCATGGTGTCCAGTGAAGGACAGTCCAGGTGATGTTATCCTGCTGTCTTCATGGTGTCCAGTGAAGGACAGTCCAGGTGATGTTATCCTGTGTCTTCATGGTGTCCATAAGGACAGTCGGTGATGTTATCCTGTGTCTTCATGGTGTCCAGTGAAGGACAGTCCAGGTGATGTTATCCTGCTGTCTTCATGGTGTCCAGTGCAGGCACAGGATGTTATCCTGCTGTCTTCATGGTGTCCAGTAAGGCAGTCGGGTGATGTTATCCTGTGTCTTTCATGGTGTCCAGTGAAGGACAGTCGGGTGATGTTATCCTGCTGTCTTCATGGTGTCAGTGAAGGACAGTCTGGGTGATGTTATCCTGCTGTCTTCAGGTGTCCAGTAAGGACAGTCGGGTGATGTTATCCTGCGTCTTCAGGTGTCCAGTGAAGGACAGTCGGGTGATGTTATCCATGCTGGTCTTCATGGTGTCCAGTCAAGGACAGTCCGGGTGATGTTATCCTGCCGTCATCAGGTGTCCAGTAAGGACAGTCGGGGTGATGTTATCCTGCTGTCTTCATGGTGTCAGTGAAGAGACAGTCGGTGATGTTATCCTGCTGTCTTCATGGTGTCCAGTGAAGGACAGTCTGGGTGATGTTATCTGCTGTCTTCATGGTGTCCAGTGAGGGCAGTGCAGGGGAATGTTATCCCGCCTGTCTTCATGGTGTCCAGTGAAGGACAGTCGGGTGATGTTATCCTGCTGTCTTCATGGTGTCCAGTGAAGGGCAGTGGGGTGATGTTATCCTGCTGTCTTCATGGTGTCCAGTGAAGGGACAGTCAGGTGATGTTATCCTGCTGTCTTCATGGTGTCCAGTGAAGGGCAGTCGGGTGATGTTATCCTGCTGTCTTCATGGTGTCCAGTGAAGGACAGTCCGGGTGATGTTATCCTGCTGTCTTCATGGTGTCCAGTGAAGGACAGTCCGGTGATGTTATCCTGTTGTCTGTGGGTGATGTGTCCAATCTGTTCCTACAGTCTTTTTATACTGATGACAATGCCCATACTCTCTTGATTATATTGGGAAAAAAGTTGTTGGTTGGAGATGGTGTTGGTTCACTATTTACACTCGAAACAAAGGCACAAGAGTCAAAGTGAACACACACACTCGCGCGCGCGCGCGCGTGTGTGTGTGTAAGTGATTTTGTGTATTTGTGCAAATGAGAGAGAGACAGACAGACAGACAGACAGACAAACAGACAGACATACAGACAGACAGACAAGCAGAGAGAGAGAGAGAGAGAGCGAGAGACAGACAGACAGACAGACAAACAGACAGACAGTCATACAGACAGACAGACAAACAGAGAGAGAGAGCGAGACAGACAGACAGACAGACAAACAGAGAGAGAGAGAGAGAGGAGAGAGAGAGAGCAAGCGAGAGACAGTCAGACAGACAAACAGACAAACATACAGACAGACAGACAAACACACAGAGAGAGCGGAGAGAGAAGAGAGACAGACAGACAGAGAAAGAGCGAGCGAGCGAGAGAGAGAGAGAGAGAGAGAGAGAGAGAGAGAGAGAGAATGTGTGTGTGTGTTTCTCAGCGTTTGTGCGAAGAGTGCGTGCACGCAATTTCATATTCGAAACACACACACACACACACACACACACACACACACACAACACACACACACACACACACACACACACACACAACACACACAACACACACACACACACACACACACACAAACACACACACACACACACACAAACACACACACACACAACACACACACACACACACACACAAACACAACACACACAAACACACAAACACACAAACACACACACACCCACATGCACACACACACACACACACACACACACACACACACACACACACACCCTGACGTGAACGCGGCGTGTGTGTATGTGTATGTGCATACACGTGCGTGTACGTTGACGCTGATCGATAGCTAGTTTGAAAAAAAAAATCGACTGCTTAACGAGGATGGGTAACATGCATACACAATGAGCGCGTGCGAGAGGGAGAGACAGCAAGGTGTTTGTTACACAGTGACACCTCCTGTGGGTCTCGTGCTATCAATAATTCATGAGCTATTTCACAAACCCATTTCCCCCGTCTGTTTATTGGTCGCGCTTGGAATATTTTCCTCTTCTTTTCAGAAGTCTTCAGACGGCGATTCCCGGCCAGGGTCTATTTCACTCAGCCATGCACGTAGGCATAGGCAACCTGCACACACGCACACACACACACACACACAACAACAGAAACACACACACGAACACACTCACAGAAACACACATGCACACACACAAACACACAAATCACACAGGACATATACACACAACATACACACACTCTCACTCACTCACTCTCTCTCCTTCTCTCTGTCACACACACACACACACAACACACACACCACCACCACAGCACGCACACGCACACACACACACACACACACACACAAAACCATACACGAACGCGAGCCTAATATACTGAGCCATGCACGTTCGCATGGGGAACTTGCACACATGCACACAGACTAACGCATTCAAACACGTACACGTATACACACACAGAAACACAAACACAGACACACACACAGACAACACAGGCAGGCACACACGCAGACACACACACAGACAACACAGGCACGCACACACGCAGACATATACACACACAGACACGCACACATACACACACACGCACAAAAACACAGACATGACACACACACACGCACGCACACACGCGCACGCAGGCACACACAGAATATACACACAGACATACACACACATGCACACACACACACACACACACACACACACACAACATCTGACACACGTGGACACACACATACATAATCAGACACTCATACACACACACACACACACACACACACACACACACACACACACACACAATCACACACACACAGATACACACACACACACACATACAGAGAGACAGACAGAGACAGAGACAGAAAGAGGAGAGAGAGAAGAGAGAAAGAGAGAGAGAAGAGAGAGAGAGAGAGGAAAGAGAGAGAGAGAGAGAGAGAAGAGAGAGAGAGAGAGAGAGAGAGAGAGAGAGAGAGAGAGAGAGAGAGAGAGAGAGAGAGAGAGAACCAGCCGAACAGGCGTAGCACCACTGATAGACAAATGCGTGTTCCAAAGACAAGACGATTAGTTTCTCACACATTCTCTTCTCTATCCAACTTTTTTGTTGTTGTTGCCTACCCTCTTCGAAGTTCTTTTCTTTTCAGTAAAGGATATCATACACATTTGGAAGACCAAGAGTCAACACAAGATGTACGTGTTATTTTCTATGTCAGTACACAACAGTTTATTGTACTCTTAGTAGTGGGCCTCTCAGTCAGTCAGCGTCGACTGTGGATAATGCGCCCTATTGTCGTGTCGAGCCGAGTTGACGCCTCTGGAGAAGCATCCGCTGTGGCTTGTAAGGCCGATACGGGAAAGACAGTCTCTGCGACATTTTTGGATGCATGTATGGATGCTGGCCATGAGGTTGCCTTCACAGGAAATCGTTTTCTGCCTGACTCTCTTTTCCTCAGCTAAGGTCTAGATCTTCGTTTCCCCTACTTGAGTTGTTTCTGAAGCACACTGTGCCATCTGTTGCGGTTGGCTGCTGCGTCTTCCCAGCTCTCCATGTTGATGTCCAGAGCTTTCATATCGCACTGGCAGACGCTGGGGGCGGCCAACAGATCTCTTGCCGGAGACTAGTTCGCCATAAAAGATATCTTTCGGGACATGTCCATCTTCCATCCAGCGCACATGGCCAAGCCAGAGCAGCCTGCGTTGTCTGAGCAGTGTGTGCATGGTGGGGAGACCAGCGCATACGAGGACCTGGGCGTAGCTCCAGTAATATGAACTGCGGACTCAAGAGTTGATATCTCGGATTTTATTCCAGCCCGCAACTTACAAAATGGCCTGTTGGCTGCCCATCTGAATGCTGCAGTCATTCTGGTGGTGTCAGCTTTATATTTCATTGGTACTTTTCTCTTCCCCCCCCCTCCCCACCTTTCCCTATATTTCAAGAGTTTGCCATTGCAGACGGATGGACAGACGGACAGACACACACACACAGGCAGACACATATACAGACAGACGGACGGATGGACAGACACACATACACACAGACAGACTGACAGACACACATACGTACAGACACATATACAGACAGGCAGACAGACGGACAGACACACATACAGACAGGCAGACAGAGGGACAGACACACATTCGGACAGACACACATACGGAAAGGCAGACAGATGGATAGACACATATTCAGACATGTAGACAGACGGACAGACACACATACAGACAGGCAGACAGACGGTCAGACACACATACAGACAGACAATCAGACGGACAGACATACATACAGACAGGCAAACAGACGGTCAGACACACATGCAGACAGCAAAAGAACGGACAAACACACGTACAGACAGTGAAACAGACGGACAGACACACATACAGACAGTGAAACAGACGGACAGACACACATACAGACAGGGAGGCAGATGGACAGCCACACATACAGACAGGCAAACAGACGGACAGA
>JAPXFY010000035.1:17568489-17570989 GCA_030674185.1 Monoplex corrugatus
AACTCCATCTTACTTTCTGTTCATAAACCAATCACACTCAAACTTTCTGACTAACTCCATCTTGCTTTCTGTTCATAAACCAATCACACTCAAACTTTCTGACTAACTCCATCTTAATTTCTGTTCATAAACCAATCACACTCAAACTTTCTGACTAACTCCATCTTGCTTTCTGTTCATAAACCATACACGGCTCTTGTCTAGCGCGTCATATGTAATCAGACTGTTCTGTGGAGCACGGAGAACTCAAACTGTTAGGTGAGCTGACCACACTCCACTGTGTTGTTGTACAGTCTGTATCTGTTAGGTGAGCTGACCACAATCCACTATGTTGTTGTACAGTCTGTATCTGTTAGGTGAGCTGACCACAATCCACTATGTTGTTGTACAGTCTGTATCTGTTAGGTGAGCTGACCACAATCCACTATGTTGTTGTACAGTCTGTATCTGTTAGGTGAGCTGACCACACTCCACTATGTTGTTGTACAGTCTGTATCTGTTAGGTGAGCTGACCACACTGCATTATGTTGTTGTACAGTCTGTATCTGTTAGGTGAGCTGACCACACTGCACTATGTTGTTGTACAGTCTGTATCTGTTAGGTGAGCTGACCACACTGCACTATGTTGTTGTACAGTCTGTATCTGTTAGGTGAGCTGACCACACTGCATTATGTTGTTGTACAGTCTGTATCTGTTAGGTGAGCTGACCACACTGCATTATGTTGTTGTACAGTCTGTATCTGTTAGGTGAGCTGACCACACTGCACTATGTTGTTGTACAGTCTGTATCTGTTAGGTGAGCTGACCACACTGCACTATGTTGTTGTACAGTCTGTATCTGTTAGGTGAGCTGACCACACTGCACTATGTTGTTGTACAGTCTGTATCTGTTAGGTGAGCTGACCACACTGCATTATGTTGTTGTACAGTCTGTATCTGTTAGGTGAGCTGACCACACTGCACTATGTTGTTGTACAGTCTGTATCTGTTAGGTGAGCTGACCATACTGCACTTTGTTGTTGTACAGTCTGTATCTGTTAGGTGAGCTGACCACACTGCACTATGTTGTTGTACAGTCTGTATCTGTTAGGTGAGCTGACCACACTGCACTATGTTGTTGTACAGTCTGTATCTGTTAGGTGAGCTGACCACACTGCACTATGTTGTTGTACAGTCTGTATCTGTTAGGTGAGCTGACCACACTGCATTATGTTGTTGTACAGTCTGTATCTGTTAGGTGAGCTGACCACACTGCACTATGTTGTTGTACAGTCTGTATCTGTTAGGTGAGCTGACCACACTGCACTATGTTGTTGTACAGTCTGTATCTGTTAGGTGAGCTGACCACACTGCACTATGTTGTTGTACAGTCTGTATCTGTTAGGTGAGCTGACCACACTGCACTATGTTGTTGTACAGTCTGTATCTGTTAGGTGAGCTGACCACACTCCACTATGTTGTTGTACAGTCTGTATCTGTTATGTGAGCTGACCACACTGCACTATGTTGTTGTACAGTCTGTATCTGTTAGGTGAGCTGACCACACTGCATTATGTTGTTGTACAGTCTGTATCTGTTAGGTGAGCTGACAACACTGCACTATGTTGTTGTACAGTCTGTATCTGTTAGGTGAGCTGACCACACTGCACTATGTAGTTGTACAGTCTGTATCTGTTAGGTGAGCTGACCACACTGCACTATGTTGTTGTACAGTCTGTATCTGTTAGGTGAGCTGACCACACTGCACTATGTTGTTGTACAGTCTGTATCTGTTAGGTGAGCTGACCACACTGCACTATGTTGTTGTACAGTCTGTATCTGTTAGGTGAACTGACCACACTGCACTATGTTGTTGTACAGTCTGTATCTGTTAGGTGAGCTGACCACACTGCATTATGTTGTTGTACAGTCTGTATCTGTTAGGTGAACTGGCCACACTGCATTATGTTGTTGTACAGTCTGTATCTGTTAGGTGAGCTGACCACACTGCACTATGTTGTTGTACAGTCTGTATCTGTTAGGTGAGCTGACCACACTGCACTATGTTGTTGTACAGTCTGTATCTGTTAGGTGAGCTGACCACACTGCACTATGTTGTTGTACAGTCTGTATCTGTTAGGTGAGCTGACCACACTGCACTATGTTGTTGTACAGTCTGTATCTGTTAGGTGAGCTGACCACACTGCACTATGTTGTTGTACAGTCTGTATCTGTTAGGTGAGCTGACCACAATGCACTATGTTGTTGTACAGTCTGTATCTGTTAGGGAGCTGACCACACTGCACTATGTTGTTGTACAGTCTGTATCTGTTAGGTGAGCTGACCACACTGCACTATGTTGTTGTACAGTCTGTATCTGTTAGTTGAGCTGACCACACTGCACTATGTTGTTGTACAGTCTGTATCTGTTAGGTGAGCTGACCACAATGCACTATGTTGTTGTACAGTCTGTATCTGTTAGGTGAGCTGACCACACTGCACTATGTTGTTGTACAGTCT
>JAPXFY010000035.1:17578489-17585989 GCA_030674185.1 Monoplex corrugatus
GAAAATTATAGAGAACAAATTATATACAAATATATATTACAATGTGATTCCACACCGAGTGGAGACAGGCTGCAGAGGGGATTGAGTGAGGTCAGGATTTTATGCCGAGGAGAAAAGGTGAGTTTTGAGAGCGGACTTGAAGGAGACAAAAGTAGATTGCTGACGGACTGAGAGAGGAAGTTTGTTCCAGGAGAGTGGACCAGAAACAGAGAAGGCACGTGGACCATAGGTATTGAGCTTAGTGCGTGGAAAGCGAAAAGTCAGAGGATCGGAGGCAGAGCGGAGGGTACGTGAGGGAACATAGATCTCAAGTAGGCTTGACAGGTAATCGGGGGCTGCGTTATTGAGGCTTTTGTAGCACATGGTGTCTAGTTTGTACTGTATGCGCTTTGATACAGGGAGCCAGTGAAGTTGTGCCAGGAGAGGGGAGATGTGGTCAGCTTTTTTCTTTTTGAGTACAAGGCGTGCAGCATCGTTTTGAATGCGCTGTACAATGTGAATGGTGGAGGCAGGAAGACCACACAGAGAGTGAATTGCAAGAGTCAATGCGAGACATTGTGAAGGAGAGAACGAGTTTGATAATGGGGGATGATAACCATGATGCTACGGAGCTCTATTCTGGATTGAGACTGCATGACAGGACTGTACTCTATGCTTATTTGTATGATATATGCTGGTGATAACCAGGCCCAAGAGATACAGACAACTGCAGTGTTGGCTAGGAAATTTGAGCAACTCTACGTTCTCTTTCATGCTATATCCTGGCGTCAACCAGGCCTGAGAGATACAAACACTTGCAGTGATTGTCAGGAAATTTGAGCAACTCTACGTTTTTTCACTCTATATTCTGGCGTCAGGCAGGCCCGAGAGATACAGACAGCTGCAGCGTTGATCAGGAAATTTTGGCGACGCCAAGTTTTCTTTCATACAATATTCTGGCGTCTACCAGGCCCGACAGATACAGACATCTGCCGTGTTGGTGAGAAAATTTGAGCAACACACTCAATAACGCATCCGTGAACTAGGTGAGACTCGATTGCGGGTGGGTGAACCCAAGTCTTTCCAATGAGCCCAAAGCACTCTCAACTCTGTTCTCCCTGGGGAGATCGCATCGCCGCATAGTAGCGCCACAAAAAATAAGAAGAAGAAGAAGAACAACAACAACAGCAATAATAATAATAACAATGATGATAATAATAATGATAATGATAATAAGAATAAGAAGAACAACAACAACAGCAATAATAATAATAATAATGATAATAATGATATAATAATAATAATAATATTACTAATAGTAATCATGATAATAATAATAATCATAATAATAATAATCATCATACTCATAATCATAACATAATAATCATTATAATAAATCCTTGAATAAGGCTATTCTGCAAACTCACACGGACTCACAACACATTATATATTTCACAAGACAAGGCGTTGGGGCTGAAAAAAACCCGCAATGATTTTTGCAGGGACGGATTGGGGGTTGGAACCCAGAAACCTTCCAGTCGGCGATCCGTTGTGCTAACCACTTCACGCCACACTGTGTCACGTGACTGATTGATTTGGTTCAGTTTTTACGTCATCCCAGGGAAGTGGGGGAAGGAGGACTTGTCTAATCCTGTACTGACACCACCAGAACAACAATGATGTTAAGACGGGACAGTGAGAATGCCACTTTTAATGTAGCGCACCCCGGAATTCGAACCCACAACCATTAGCATGTGAATCCGACACTCAAACCAACTGAGCTGTTGGTGCCGCGTGTCACGTGTTAGAAGAAGACGGGTTGTTGTGACTGTAGCTTGGAAACCTCTGGGACAGGCACGTGACCATGAAAAGAGAAGACGAAGTAAAAAGACAAAGAGAGCGAGAAGTGTGAGAAGGATCAGTTACGACTGCCGTCTGCACTGAAGCGACCCCTGGCTACCCACCCACCCCTAACCCCCCTCCCCCCGGGGTCATAAAGGGAGGGGAGAGGGGGGAGGGGTGGGGGTAGAGTGGGGGGTTGCCAGTGTTGGCCTAGGCTGAGGATGAAGCGTTGTCGGCAATGGGCGTCAGTCACGACAGGGGGCCATTAGCACTCACCACAATGGCTCTTGTCGCTCTCCAACCCCCACCCCCAACCTCCCAGGGATTCCCATCATGCCCCCCCCCCTTCCCCCTCTCTCCGCTTGGTGGACGGTAGAAGAGGGTTTAGTGGTGGTGGAGTAGACCCATAGAAACAAGTTCTTTTTTCAACAGGTCACGAGAAGGGCGCAGTAGTCAGGTGGGTAAGACGTGATACTTCCAATCAAAAGGCCTGGAGTTCAGTCCTGCCTGTGTGCCTCCCGCCTGGTGGGGATTTTTCCTCCACGATCTCCCAGGTTAACAGGTGTGCAGACCTGTTAGTGTCTGAAGTCCCTTTGGTATCTATAACGCACGCAGGACATCAAATATTCAAAAATCAGGGAAAAAACGAGAAAAAAGAATATGAACGCGTATTTAATACAACAAGACAAGACCAGGCGCAGATTTTCGGCCAACTGGCCTTTGTCAAGCGTAAGATTACAAACAAACAAACACCAGATACAAAAATCAGGAGAAAAAGACTGAAACTTCCCTGCTGCTCCTCCCAGATTGAGAAAAGGAAAAGGGAAGCTGCATTCTTTTTGTATCTAGTGTTTGTTTGTGAACTTACACTTGACAAAGGCCAGTTGTCCGAAAATTTGCGCCTGTCTTATCTTGTTATATTAAATACGCGTTCTTATTCTTTTTTCGTGTTTTTTTCTGGTTCCTGTTTGCTTGAACGCGGGCAGTCACAATTGGTTTGGATATCAACAATTCACGTTAAATATCCTGTAAGTTACAATAGTGCTTATAGAAGCATGAAAAAACACGCCTGCACAATGTGAGCAAAACAACATGCCAACACTATGCGGAAAAATAAGAAAAGTAAGAAAGACAAACAGTCACCCTAGTCAAGCGATTTCGCAACAGACTAGTGACTGGCAGGTCGAGGGTTCGAATCCCCATCGGTCCCAAAACAAAAACAAACACAAAGGTATTAAGGTAATGTAGGATTTTTCGTTTGCCTAAACCAGGTTCTACCCAGAGTTGTGCAAGCTATGGGTTCATTGGGAAGACAAGGACCACACAGTCGTGTCTCATCCACTTAACGTATGTGTCATTGAGGGTGTTGCTCAAATTTCTTGACCAACACTGCAGGTGTATGTATATGGCAGAGCCTGGTTGTGTTTCTGTATCTCTCAGGCCTGGTTGGGTGTCTGTGTATCTCGGGGCATGGTTGACATCATCATCATCAGGTGCCTTGCCGCATGGCGTTGGCGATTATGGACTTCCATCTGTCTCTATCACTTGTTGCCTCAAGCATCTGTTCCACCCTCTTTGTCCCCAGCCACTCTGCAAGTCCGTCTAGTATCTTCTCCATGGGTCTACCCGGTGCTCT
This sequence comes from Monoplex corrugatus, assembly GCA_030674185.1. Classification (NCBI taxonomy): domain Eukaryota; kingdom Metazoa; phylum Mollusca; class Gastropoda; order Littorinimorpha; family Ranellidae; genus Monoplex; species Monoplex corrugatus. The sequence goes on from JAPXFY010000035.1 coordinate 17,581,947, forward strand.
CTTTCCCTCCACCTTTCCCGTTGTAACCAGGTGCTCCAATTCCCCTTTCCTCATAAAATGGCCTACAAATGTTGCATGTCTTTTCCTAATCTTCCTTATGAATGATCTACTTGTGTCTGCCTCCATCAAGACTGTCTCGTTTGTTTTCTTTGCTGTCCATGGAACTCTCAACATTCTTCTCAGAAACCACATCTCGGCAGCCTCAATCTTGTTCTGGCTTTGCTTGTTGACTGTCCACGCCTCACAACCGTACAACAGTACTGGTTCTATATAACATTCAAGAACTTGACACCATGCTGTTAATCATTACAACAGCGAACGTACAGAGCAGCCCTGCCACACACTTTCAACCCTAGATATAGAGAACTATCAAAGATCATTATCCGCCATGATCATTATTGCATCGAGAAAATGTCTCCCAAAGTTCTGGGACCCTTCTTGTCTTGATCTCATGGTGACCTTAGTTTTGGTTTTGTCTGCCACTTCCGTGTCTGAGGTGAATTGAAATTGGGGTCTTTGGTGTCAGTGATTCATGGGGATTGTCGTTGAAGGGCCATGGTCGTGGTGGTTCCCATACTCTTTTCTCAGCGACTAAGCAATTATTCTCGTTAGCTGGGGGCTGGGGTGGGAAAGGCTCAGTAGGCAATGAGGTGGATCAAGACAGATGCTATCAGACTCCACCAGAACGATCCAGCAGCTTATGCAGGGCCTTCTCGTGTGGGTGGCCTTATAGCAGCTTTTCTGGCGAAGGACCTGGGGGTTGGTGGTGTGCTGAACAGCCGGGTTGAGGGGCATGGGATCAACACCACTGAGGCGGGGTGGGGGTGGGTGGGGTGGGTGGGAACTGGGACAGAACAATAAGAAATATAGAAGGAACGGAAGAAAGAATGAAAGAAAGACAGAAAGGAAGAAAGACAAACAGAAAGGAAGAAACGAAAAAAGAAAGGAAGAACAGAAGATAGGAAAGAAAAACGGAGGAAAGACAGACAGAAAGAAAGGATAAAGGAAGGAAGAAAGAAAGGGATAAAGTAAGGAAGAAAGGAAGGAAAAACGGAAGAAAGAAAGACACAAAGACAAAAAGAAAGAAAGACATACAGACAGATAGAAATAAAAAAGGACTGAAAAAAAAAAGAAAAAAAAAAGAAAGAAAGAAAGAAATAGATAAAGAGAAAAAGAAAGAAAGAAAGGAAGGAGAGAAGGAAGAAAGAATGAAAACAAGAAGAAAAGAAAGAAAGGAAGAAACAAAGAAAGAAATGAAGCAAGAGAGAGAGAGAGACAGACAGACAGATAGATAGACAGAGATAGAGAGACAGACAGACAGACAGAGACAGAGAAAAGACAGAGAGAGAGAGAGACAGAGAGAGACAGACAAAGAGAGATGGAGACAGAGACACAGAGAGTGAGAAGAAGAAGACTAAAAAGAAGGACAAGAAGAAGAAGAAGAAGGAGAGGAAGAAGAAGGGGAAGAGGAGTCCTAATCGCTTGCACACAATTATGTTCCACATTTGACTAAGCTCGGGTCATGGCCTTCAAAATGTTTCGGACGGTTAACATCAGGTAGACGTTTTCAGTCTTCAGTGCAAAACCAATCGCCGTGGTGTAGTGGTTAGCGCAAAGGAAGGTTGTGGTTTCGAATCCCCATCAGTCCTATCAAAATCATTGTAAGATTTTTCGGCTCTAACCGGCTTCTACTAAGAGCTGAGCACGCTGTGGGCTCATTGGTAAGACTGGGACCACACAGTCGAGTCTCATCCACTTCACGGATGCGTCATTGAGGGTGTTGCTCAACTTTTCTGACCGAACAGTTCAGGTATTTGTAGCTGTCGGGCCTGGTTGACGTCAGGATATATTATGAACGGTAGCGTAGAGCATGCCATTTCATGTCATGCGATTTCAATATAGAGGAGAACTCTGAAGTATTATTACTATCACCCCCATCATCTTCACCATTATATTTTTGCAAAAAAATTGTTCCATACTGTACTGGCTACTGAAGTGGGGGTAGAAAACAGGACAGGCAAACAAGTGTAACACTGCCTGTACCAACGCTGTGGCCCTACCCCAGGTCTGTTCAATTTGTGACAGCAAATAGCAATAATAAATCAAGCTGTACAATGAAAATGTGTGCATACCTTCCTCTGTGTGTGTGTGTGGTGTGTGTGTGTGTGTGTGTGTGTGTGGTGTGTGTGTGTGTGTGTGGTGTGTGTGTAGTATGTGTGTGTGTGTGTGTGTGTGTGAATTGTGTGCGTTAATTTGTGTGTGTATATGTGTGTGTAATTAAATGTGTGTGCGTGTATGTGTGAGAAGAGAGAGAGAGAGACAGAGAGAGAGAGACAGAGAGAGAGAGAGAATCTTAGTAAATGTTATGTGCCTGTGTATGTATGCATATATGCACGTGATTTTACGCTTTTGTGCGTGTGTGTGTCTGTGTGTGTGTCTGTGTGTACGTGTGTTTGTGTTTGGTGTGTTTGTATGTGTGTGTGTGTGTATTTAAATAAGTGTGTATCTTAGAATAATGATTATGTACTAATATTCTTAACATTTCATGTTTGAATGTCACAAATCATTGCCATTTACGTTGATTTATTATTTGATCTAATAAGGTATTTCAGCTGTGAGGAAGGCGGTGAGCGTGAGTAGCCTGAAACCAGTATGGAAGAATAAAAAAAAATATCTGCATTAAACACAAAATCAGGCTCTTACATGCACTGGTCTATTCCATCTTCCTGTAAGCACGTGAGACATGGACCCTCACAACGAATTCAGACAGACCAACCCAAACCATGGAAATGAGACGTTATGTTATTGCAAGATGATAAACATCACATACAGTGGCCATGCTGTCAATGAACAAGTGAGCCAAACCATCAAGCAGCACAGTGGACCATATGAACATCTGCTGACATCAAGTTAAGAAAAGAAAACTTCATTGGTATGTCCATGTGACGAGATTGGTATGTCCATGTGACGAGATTGGTATGGCCATGTGACGAGATTGGTATGGCCATGTAACAAGATTGGTATGGCCATGTAACCAGATTGGTATGGCCATGTAACCAGATTGGTATGGCCATGTAACAAGATTGGTATGGCCATGTAACAAGATTGGTATGGCCATGTAACAAGATTGGTATGGCCATGTAACAAGATTGGTATGGCCATGTAACCAGATTGGTATGGCCATGTAACCAGATTGGTATGGCCATGTAACCAGATTGGTATGGCCATGCAACGAGATTGGTATGGCCATGTAACCAGATTGGTATGGCCATGTAACAAGATTGGTATGGCCATGTAACCAGATTGGTATGGCCATGTAACCAGATTGGTATGGCCATGTAACCAGATTGGTATGGTCATGTAACCAGATTGGTATGGCCATGTAACCAGATTGGTATGGCCATGTAACCAGATTGGTATGGCCATGTAACCAGATTGGTATGGCCATGCAACGAGATTGGTATGGCCATGTAACCAGATTGGTATGGCCATGTAACAAGATTGGTATGGCCATGTAACCAGATTGGTATGGCCATGTAACCAGATTGGTATGGCCATGTAACCAGATTGGTATGGCCATGTAACAAGATTGGTATGGCCATGTAACCAGATTGTATGGCCATGTAACAAGATTGGTATGGCCATGTAACCAGATTGTTATGGCCATGTAACCAGATTGGTATGGCCATGTAACCAGATTGGTATGGCCATGTAACCAGATTGGTATGGCCATGTAACCAGATTGGTATGGCCATGTAACCAGATTGTTATGGCCATGTAACAAGATTGGTATGGCCATGTAACCAGATTGGTATGGCCATGTAACCAGATTGGTATGGCCATGTAACCAGATTGGTATGGCCATGTAACCAGATTGGTATGGCCATGTAACAAGATTGATATGGCCATGTAACCAGATTGGTATGGCCATGTAACAAGATTGGTATGGCCATGTAACGAGATTGTTATGGCCATGTAACCAGATTGGTATGGCCATGTAACCAGCTTGGTATGGCCATGTAACCAGATTGGTTTGGCCATGT
>JAPXFY010000035.1:17588489-17600989 GCA_030674185.1 Monoplex corrugatus
TATCACTTATGAAAGAGGTCTGAGGTATCCAAGTGTGCATCTGTAGTTGGCGATAGAGGGCAGGGGGCAGAGGGCAAAGGTTAACCTGCTGCCCTTAGGCTCCCATATCCCCCACCCTGTTTGTATGTGTGTCTACGGATGGATCGATGAAAAACGAAAAAAAAGCTCACGTAATGTTTTTCCACTACTCTTTAAACTAGAGTCTGAAAACAAGCAAGCAAGGAACCAAGCAAGCAATCAAGCAAGCAAGGAAAGAAGCAAGCGAGCAAGCCATAAATGACGAATGATATTTACGTGATTTCACCAAACATACGGTTGGAAGTTGCAGTTCACACCTTTCGCAAGGGGCATTGGCCTAAATGAATAAATCATCTGAAGTCTGAAGTCTCTGTCTGTCTGTCTGTCTGTCTGTCTGTCTGTTTGTCTGTCTGTCTGTCTGTCTGTCTGTCTGTCTCTCTGAGTCTCTGATGTTACTCTAACAGAGAGAGAGAGAGAGAGACAGACAGACAGACAGACAAACAGAAGGACAATGAGAGAGAGACACCACACAGAAAGACTGAGAGGCATCTCGTGGATCGATATACTTCAAAACTACCACCAAGTCACGTACACACAATTATACGTATTTCTCTCCCCCCCCCCCCCCCTCAGTCTCTCTCTCTCTCTGTGTCTCTCTCTCACGCACACACACACAACAACAACAACAACAACATCATCAACAACAACAACAACAACAAAGAAAGAAAACAGACACGGGGCAAATAACTCAGTTGTATTATTAATTTTTTAACAGCGTTCCAGTTTCTTTTGGATGCGTGTATGCACGTAATTTTGCTCACACTGTGCAGGCGGTATGTTTCTGCACAGTCTGCATACACCATCTTTGGTGGGCGTGCATGCTGTGTGTCTTCATGTTTCCATAAAATACCAGACACTGAAAGGTCTTACAGGATCTTAAACGTGCACAGTCGATATTTTACGTGAGTAATACACACACGAAGGCGTTTAGATCAGCACGTATGTTGACCTGGAAGATGGGAAAAATTACCACTCTTCACCCACCAACCGGTAGGTACCCAGGCAGGATCGAACCCCATTCCTAGTGATTGGAAGTCTGACGCCTTACCCACTTGACTACCGCACCTGCTAAGCTCAGTTTGCACGCCTGATACCCCGCACTGTCAGTGGGCTGAGTGGTTCTCTTGATGGAGCCACGGATTCAAGATCTGATATCTCGAGTTCAATCCCAGCCCGCAACATTAAAAACCTGGCTTGTTCACTGCCCATCGTGATGTTTCCATCAGTCTGGTGGTGTCAGCTTAGTGTTGCTTGGGTCTCTCGCCACCCCTACCCTCCATCCCTCCCCTTCCTGTTCCAAGACCTTACCCAGCGCATAGGGTTTTCAGCAAGGTTCAGGAAGTCTCCCAGACACCTGCGGGCAGAGCTGGATGGAGAGCATATGGAATTGCTTGAGTGCCATGAATCCCTCTTAAACAAACTCCAAACGAACTCCAAACTCTAACAGCAAAGCGGACCAAGGACGTGAAGGTGTTTGAAAAGAAGCTGTGAGGGTCGGGCCACAGACGAAGAGAGACGTGTGTATGTGTGTGTGTGTGTGTGTGTGTGTGTGTGTAGGATGGGCCGTTCATTATTCAAAGCCCACTTACCTGTCTGTCTGCATCGATCCATCATCCCTCCACACAGTGCACTCACCGCCCCTTCCTCTACCCATCACATCACCCCCATCCCATCCCCAATCTCTACTCCGCATCCGCTGAAGTATGCCAAAGCGCGGCTCACTTACCTCCCTTGTCAGGGCGATCGGTAGAAAGTGAGAGATAAATTTTGCTCGCTTTTTTGTTTTGAGGGTTTCAGATACATTCATTTCTGTAATTTACAACCTTTTCTGATTATTTTGATCTATAATTGGATATCTTTGGGCAATAAATGTGACCCGCTCTGACTAAAGGTACAATAAGTCGGGTGAGGCCTTCTGCTGCTGTGGGCTGAAAACTCTGAACAGGAACAATTTTGTCAATTTTGAGTTTTCTGCATTTTCATGCTCTATAACCACTTTTACGCCATTTCCTAACACAATAAATCAAATTTAATGGATAAGTATCTCTTTTTTGTTTTAATGTGTGGTAAGTGATACTATCTGGCCGCTGAAAGCTGCCTGATCGCCCCATTTTGGTGATTAAAGTACGCTTTTCTTAAAATTTGTTTTTCTTTTTGTTGTTTTGGATGGATGGACAATTAAGTATACAAGGGAAGTATGGAATTTCAGCTGATTTGGTTGATATTTAATGCTTGTTGCTGAGGAGTTTCTGACCATACCCTTTCAATTCAGGCCTATTCTCTTCAACACTGTTTTTCTCAAAATGGCTGACTTTACCCCTCTCACAGCTCACCTTTGAAAGCCCATGACGTTTTTATTTTTGTAGCCTGAAACTCAACTTTAGTACATTTGAAAGCTGAGATTCTAAACTTTGTAGTGATACCATAACCTGAAAATGCCTAAACTGAGACTTATTGTACCTTTTGTGAGAATGGGTCACAATGTGGAAACTCTGTCCGTCTGAATTGACATATCCCCACTCCCTTCCATACTTTTAGAACAAGCCTCTCAAGATTGCACGTCAAGTTTCCCCTAGCAACTGCATCTTCAACTGATCCAGACTTCTAGATATTACAAATGGTGCTACAGTGAACCTGCCTGATTAGTTATAAACCACAGCTCCTCTCAAAATAATCTAAGTTTTGTTATTTTTGATCAAAAGTACGCCATCAGGTTGAAAGAATGACCGCGAAGAGCGAATAAAAGCTTGATTTTGAACAAATTCACGACACTTTTAAGGTAAATATGTACACTCACACGAAAATTGATTAAGAAGTCTTTTTGCTGAAATCTGAAAATCACCCAGACTGATCTTCACCATGGAGTCCACCTAAATCCGTCAACAATTATCTGGCAGACTCCTTAAGCCTGCACAAAACCTTACGTGCTGGCAAAGTCTTGAAATGGGGAAGAGGGGGGAGGAGAGGAAGAAGTGACCTATAAAACATTAAGCTGACACCACCAGAATGATAGAAACATTAAGAAGGCCAGTTGCTAACATTGAGACCTGGGATTGGACTCGAAGTATCAGATCTTGAGTGCACGTCTCCATCAAATAAAGTAACCAGCCCAGGAAAGCCGCAGTCCTGGCGTTACAGAGCACAGCACTCTAATGACTGAGCTGATGGACCATTAAAACGTGATTGCAGCGTTCCCAGGCAGTCACCCATCCAAGCACTGACCCCAGGCCCCAGGTTGTCCAAACAGTCGATGGTGGGATGACAACCGGGCTTTTCCGTCTGTTGACCTTCACTATAGCACGTGTGTGTGGTGTGTGTGTGTGTGTGTGTGTGTGTGTGTGTGTGTGTAGTGTTGTGTGTGTGTGTGTGTGTGTGTGGTGTGTGTGTGTTGTGTGTGTGTGTGTGTGTGAGTGTGTAGTGTGTGTTGTGTGTGTGTGTGTTGTGTGTGTTGTGTGTGTGTGTATGTGTGTGTGTGTGTGTGTGTGTGTGTGTGTGTGTGTGTTGTGTGTGTGTGTGTGTGTGTGAGTGTGTGTGTGTGTGTGTGTGTGTGTGTATGTGTGTGTGTGTGTGTGTGTGTGTTGTGTGTATGTGTGTGTGGTGTGTGTGTGTGTGTGTGTGTGTGTGTGTGTGTGTGTGTGTTGTGTTGTTGTGTGTGTGTGTGTGTTGTGGTGTGTGTGTGATGTTTGTGTGTGTGTGTTGTGTGTGTGTGTATGTTTGTGTGTGTGTGTGTGTGGTGTGTGTGTGTTTGTGTGTGTTGTGTGTGTATGTGTGTGTGTTGTGTGTGTGTGTGTTGTGTGTTGTGTGTGTGTTGTTGTGTGATGTGTGTGATGTGTGTTGTGTGTGGTGTGTGTGTACGTTGTGTGTGTATATGTGTGTATGTGTGTGTATGTGTGTGTATGTGTGTGTGGTGTTTGTGTGTTTTGTGTATGTGGTGTGTGGTGTATGTGTGAGTGTATGTGTATGGTATGTGTGTGTGTATGTTGTGTGTATGTATGTGTGTATGTGTTTGTGTTATGTGTGAGTGTATGTGTGTGTATGTGTGTGTATGTGTATGTATGTGTGTGTGTATGTGTGTATATGTGTGTATGTGTGTATGTGTCTATGTATGTGTGTGCGTATGTGTGTATGTGTGTGTATGTGTGTGTATGTATGTATGTGTGTGTGTGTGTGTGTGTGTGTATGATAGTCAGATTTTTACCTGTACCTTTGGTTCCGCCTTTGCGAATTAGCACTGGTTGTGTGATGAGGGGGGTGGGGGTGGGGTGGGGGTTATCTCTTTCACGTGACGACTGATGGCTTCGTCTGTCTGATCAGACAATGGATGGAGCCGGTTGAGAACTCAGCTGTATGTGGAACAGCAACGGCTGTAGTTGAACAGGCCGATTCTTGAGTGGCAGTCCTTGGCACAGCTGACGCACATGAAAGGCTGATGGCTGTGGCTGGGTAGTCACTGACGCAGCTTTTCTTCTCTCTCTCTCTTCTGTTCAGCCACACTCGAATTCGTTTTCTTTAACAACGGCGATACCTGCACGTACAGCCTGTCGCCAAGCACAGCAATTTGTAGCTGTCTCTTTCCAGGTGTCCACACTGATATCACAGACTTCAGGTGACGTTTACAAACATCCCTGTAACGCAGCAGTGGGCGCCTTGTGTGTCGGGATCCCAGAGCGGGATCTCCACACAGGATATCTTAAGAATGCAGTCAACGTCAGAAGCATATCCTGATTTTTTGTTGTTGTTGTCAGGAATACAGTGATATGTGTGCTTAATTATGTTTATCGGGTTTTCTTGTTTTTTTCCTCAGGGTCATCGATGTGCATAGGTGTGTTTTTCAATGGTTAAAGCCCTGGTATGGTTCTGAGTAGTCGGTTGGGCTTTAGATAATGATAATGATAACATCAATGATAATACTCATAAGGTTATGTTTGTACAGCATTAACATATTGACATGGCAATACTCTTTTTTTTTTATCATGTAAAGTGCAACGATCATACTCTGACATGAACTGTTTGCGCCATACAAATGGAATTGTTATCACATTGTATTCTGTCAAACTCTTATGACTGTGCAAGTTTTCCACTGTGTATGAGTTTTTTGTTTTGTTCTGTTTTGTTTTGTTTGTGCGTTCCTGGGCTGCAGTCCTCACGTGCACTCCAATATACGAATGGGCTTTTACGCGTGTGACCATTTTATGTCTGTTATTTTTTTTTACCCTGCCATCACGGCAGTCATACTTCGTGTTCAGAGGTGTGCATGGTGGGTGTTATGTTTCTATAAGCCTCTAGGCACTGGCATGGCTTGCAGGATGTTTATATTCTGCGTGCTTATAAAAGAGCTGACACACGAGCCATTCTGTCTGTACGGTTGAGGAGAACCGAATGAACGTGTGGTCAGATCTGTCAGCGTGGAACGGAGTGAATGCTACACGATACTTTTGAAACTGATGTGAGGTGAAGGTCACTGCGAGTTTCGAGTGTTTTGCTCATCAGGCGTCGGAAGCAAAGGCGAAGAAGAAAGCACATAATTGCCTTCTCCCGATCATGTTTGTTTTTGTAATTTTTTGCTTTGGCTAATCCAAAGATCATCATTAACTTGATACAGCTCTATCAAGTACTTCGTCTTCGAATTGGGGAGCTTGACAACTTTACTAGAATTCGCCATTTGCAAAACAGGTGTCGGCTCAATGTTGAGCGTTGATTGGCTGGCGGTTGCCAGCCGTCTGTTTGGAATAATCACAGTCTGTTACGAATGGCTGGGTTGAATCTGATGCCTGGGCCGTTTGAGACGCACGTTCACAACGACAGGAGACTGGTTTGGGGTCCATTTCATCCCGTCCTTTCTAAACGTACGTCGGTAGCTGACACACGAGCCTTTCCACCCATTACAGTTGAGCAGAACCATTTGAACGTGTGCAGTCAGCTCTGAAACGGATGTGAGGTGAAGGTCATTGGCAGTGTTGCTGTTTTGCATTTCAGACATGGGAAGAAAAGACGTATCGTGCGACACACGGGGCAACAAGAGCACTCACCAATGCCTGGGTTGGCAGATTGTATGAGGGCATCACTCCCCAGCGTCTATCCACCAGTAGTAGGTCTCTGCTAACCGTCTGGTGCCAGTTCATATTTGGTCTTGTCCTCTTAAGCTGTTCTCCCGGGTTCCAGTTCGGGACTTGGTTGACAGGTCTGGAAAACGGCAATGTAGTGACATGGCCCAGTCAACTCACTTGAAACTTATAAATAATGTTGGCTACCAGGATTTGTTTACTTCTTGACTGTACTTCATTGTTTGACAAGGCGGAGAAAGTACAGAATTGTCCTTTCCTAATGATATAAAGATTTATTTTATTTTATTTATTTGTTGTTTATCTATCTATTTATTTATTCATTTATTTATTTTGCCTTGGCTATTCCAAAGAACACATTTTTACAGCTGTGTCAAGTATTTAGTATCCATACTGGAGAGTTTCGTCGCTTTACTGGGAGACGCCATTTGTAAAATGGAGGTCGGTTGAATACTGGGCGTTGATTGGTTGGAGAATGCCAGCCGTCCATTTTACATAGATCAGTGCGTATTCTGAACGATCGGTCCATTCGAGACGTAGGTCAGCAATTCCGATAACAGACGATCCAGTTCACCCTGTCCTCTTGAAGCAGACGGGCTCATGTGTCAGGGCCTGTGTTACATAGGGAGGTGATTCAGGCACAAGCCAGTCTGACTGCTCTCGTACTGACCCGACAGAGTGGGAAAAAAATCTCCGCCCTGTACCCACAGCAGGTCGGGAAAGAGATGGTGGTACCCAGGGGAGTGTGTGGGGGGGGGGGGGGAGCGTACCCAGGCAGGCTGAAACTTTGACCTGTTGATTAGAAGTAGGATGACTTGACCATCTGACTATCACACTCGTCACAAGTATATGCCTTTAACCCAAGCAATTACAAACACAATCTGATTGCATCAGTTTCAGTTTCTCAAGACAACGTCTCCATGCTCGAAATGAATTCCATATGTACTGATGCCACTGATGCCATACGATGGAGAAGATCCACAATGATCATGGCACAAACCTTAAGCCTGCACATAAATCCTATGCATTAGCAGTCTTGAAGAAAAAGTGGGCTGTCCGAGGTTTGAACCCACATTCACTGCGTTATGAGCATGGAGAGCTAACCTCTGAGCCAGAGGGGCAGTATTGTGCCCACTGCACTGTTCAGACATCTCCCCCCCCCCCCCGTCCCCAACCATGAAGACTCTCTATATCAGCACGTCGTCTTCATCTGGTCTTTCACTTCAATTTCTGTACACACCTTTCCGCCCCTGTTCTGCTCTTGTGTTCCGTGTCCTTATTCCATGAGCTTATCAAGTCAATATACACAAAGCCATCACAGCTCCAGTATGAAAAATACAATGAAGGACCCCTCCACTAGAAACCTGTCAGCTGGAACTAAATGAATTTAAAAGTATTCAACGTGTTTTCACGCTCCGTTTGCGTCCAAAAGAACTGGTTGCAAGACGTTTGTTTAAAGATCACTGCATTTAGATTTTTCTTTGCGCTCATTTTTTTTTTTGGTCCCATTTTCTACGTCACTTTAATGGCCACAGAAACTAGTACAGTTCTTACAATGTGATGATGATGATGAAGATGAAGATGATGATGATGATGAAGATGAGGATAACAATTATGATGCTTCAGAGTTCCTAATAGTATTAAGACTGCTTGACAGGGCTGTATTTCTTGGTTACTATCATGATATATCCTGGCATCAATCAGACCTAAGAGATACAGTCACCTGCGGTGTTGGTTAGAAGATCTGAGCAATGCCCTCAGTGACACATCCGTGAAGTGGATGAGACTCGACTTTGAGGTCCCAGTCTTTGCAATGAGCCCATAGCACGCCCATCTCTGGGTAGAAACTGGTTGCAGCCGAAAATTGCCACAATGATTTTTGATAGTACTGATGGGGATTGGAACCCACAACCTTCCAGTCGGTAGTCTGTTACGCTAACCATTACACTACAGCGACAAGTTCAGGCTGCAAGATTTGACGTGAGTGGTCAAGCGGTTTGGATTTTGAAAGTTTACAGTTTAACTCTTCTAACAGTTTCTTCTTTCCTGAGTATGGCAACGCAGCGGTATGCTACATCACTGTGTACGTGCGTGTGTGTGTGTGTGTGTGTGTGTGTGTGTTTTGTATGTGTGTGTGTGTGTGTGTTTTGTATGTGTGCGTGTTTGTGTGTGTGTGGTGTGTGTGTTGTTGTGTGTGGTGTGTGTTTGTATGTGTGTGTGTGTGTGTGTTTGTATGTGTGTGTGTGTGTGGTGTTGTGTTGTGTGTGTGTGTGTGTGTGTTTGTGTGTGTGTGTGTGTGTGTTGTTGTGTGTGTGTGTGTGTGTGTGTTTGTATGTGTGTGTGTGTGTGTTGTGTGTGTGTTGTGTGTTGTGTGTGTGTGTGTGTTTGTTGTGTAGTGTGGTGTGTGTGGTGTGTGTTGTTGTGTGTGTGAGTGTGTGGTGTTGAGGGTGAGGGGTAAGGGTGAAGGTCGTAATGATGGGAGGGGGGGGGGGAATGAATGAAAGGGGCGGGACACATTTTCGCCCAACTTTCTCTTCCAGCATCCCACCTCTCCATTATGTGTGTATGTGTGGTGTGTGTGTGTGTGTGTGTGTGTGTGTGTGTGTGTGTGTGTGTGTATGTGTGTGTTGTGTGTGTGTGTGGTGTGTTTGTGTGTGTGTGTGCGTGTGTGTGTGTGTGTGTGTGCGTGTGTGTGTGTGTGTGTATGTGTGTGTGTGTGTGAGAAAGAGAGAGAGAGAGAGAGAAAGACAGAAAGAGAGAGAGGAGAGAAACAGACAGACAGACAGCAGACAGTCAGTCAGACAGACAGACAGACAGACAGATAGAGAAGGAGAGAGACAGAGACTCCAGATTTCACACTTCAGAATAGTAGCATTAGGTCCCACTCATCATCATCATCATCATCAGGTGCCCTGCCGCATGGCGTTGGCGACCATGGACTTCCAACCATCTCTATCTCTCGTTGCCCCCAGCATCTCCCCCACCCTCTTCATCTCCAGCCACTCTGCAAATCCGTCCAGCATTCTCTCCCTGGGTCTACCTGGTGCTCTCTTTCCCTCCAGTTTTCGCGTTGTGACCAGGTGCTCCAAATCCCCCTTCCTCATAAAATGGCCTATAAATGTTGCTTGTCTTTTCCTAATCTTTCTTATCACTGGACGTGTTTTACTCCTAGAAATTGCTACCCTGTACATATAACACAAACCTTCAAAACGCTTTATTACTCAAGGATAGTAGCCTTAAGTCCCACTGGACCTGTCTTACAGCTAGTCCTACCTACCCTACACACAAAACATGAGGATAAAACCAACCATAACACATAAAATGTGAAACACGCCATGAAATATATTGTGATAAAACAATGGCCCATGCGTTTTTAAAAAACAAGCATTAGAGACAAAGGTATGTCAATGGAATAGGGTTGCTACTGTTGTTATTGTTGTTTAAAGCCCAGCCGACTGCGTAGAGCCATATCAGGGCTATAACCACTTCAAAACATACAAAACTTCAACAGGAAAAAAAAAGAAAATTAAATACACATATCAATGTATTCGCGCACATAATCTAAGGACATGCCCCCGGCGTTGACCACTCCGTCCAATTTATCGCACAGGAGAGATTTAAAAAGCACACCTGAATGCAAATATAAGCATACATAAGGACACCAAAACATATGTAAAACCAGACAAAGATTACCTAAAATTGCTTCAGCATATCTCACCTCCCTAGAGCCAAAACTGCACTTAACACATATACCCAATCATCAATCCTAAGAAAAAGTACGTAAGACTTTATCGAACACATACAGGTGACTCGACCATTAAGGCAGAAAATGATAGGAAGAAATGACAGAAAGCAAAAGAACAAGGCAGAAACAAAGAGAGTGACAGAAAAGAGGAAATTTCTAACACAGAATTTCCAGAAGGTGGGGACACTATTTAAACTGAAAGAGCCCCAGGCATCCCATGGAGGGAATGGAATAGGGTACACATCAACCTTTAACAACAACAAAACAATAACAATATTGCGGTTAGTCGTAATTATATTCTATCCCAAAAAGAAAAAAAACAAACGAAGTACATCACAGACATAAACAGAATCAAAGAGGAAAAACAAAGAAAGCATGGAAAGCACAAAGAACAAACAAAGGGGATGGGGGGAGGTGTGAGGGGGGAGACATCTCAACCAACACAACGCTGACAATAGATAAACTGTAACATATACCACGTCACAGACATTATGACGAAGAATTTTGATAAACATCAATTTCCACACGTAGGTCAGTCGATCAAGTGAATCACAAAAGCGTAAGATAAAGGCAGATACACGATAAGTAAATGTAGATACATGTCAGCTCCTGACAACAATCGTTATTCATCAGAAATTACTCACACAGAAACATACGAGGAGAAGAAAGAAAAGAAAGTAATAAAGAACAAACAAGGCGGTAAGAGAGGGAGAGAGACAGACAGACAGACAGACAGACAGACAGACAGACAGACAGACAGACAGACACAGAGAGACACAGAGAGAGACAGCTGTGCAGCCAAAAACATTAGTATCGAAACGACTCAACAATGGAGAACTCTTCTTTAACACACACACACACACACACACACACACACACACACACACACACACACACACACAACACACAAACATACACATACACACACACACACACACACGCACGCGCACACACACACACACGCACGCACACACACACGCACGAACGCACATGCACATGTACACACGCACTCGCACTCACGCACACACAAACGCGCAATCACACATACATACACAGAAACAGACATACACGCTCACGCGCACGCACACACACACACACAATCACACAGACACACACACGCGCGCAAGCACATACACACACATAGACACATACACACACAGATATAAACATAGACACACACAGAAGCGTGCACGCACACACGCACACACACACACAAACACACACACAAACATGCACACACACACACACACACTCAGACACACATACACAGACACACATACACAAACACACACATACACATCATACACACATGCACACACACATACACACACACACATACACGCACACACTCACACACACCCCGATTCGTGTGGTGGAGAAAAGGGAGAAACAAGAGCCAGCCAGCCAGACAGCCAGACAGCCAACCAGACAGCTAACCAACCAGACAAACAGACAGCTAACCAGACAGACAGCTAACCAGACAGTCAAACAGTCAGACACCTAACCAGCCAGCTAGACAGACAGCTAACCAGACAGCCAAACAGCCAGCCAGACGCCCAACCAGCCAGCCAGCCAGACAGCTAACCAGACAGACAGACAGCCAGCCAATTAACCAGATAACCAGCCAGACAGCAACCACACAGCCAGCCAGCCAGACAGATAACCAGCCAGACAGCAACCACACAGACAGCCAGACAGACAGATAACCAGCCAGACATCAAACCACACAGACAGCCAGACAGACATATAACTATCAGACATCAAACCACACAGACAGCCAGACAGACAGATAACTAGCCAGACATCAAACCACACAGACAGCCAGACAGACAGATAACCAGCCAGACAGCAACCACACAGACAGCCAGACAGACAGATAACCAGCCAGACATCAAACCACACAGACAGCCAGACAGACAGATAACCAGCCAGACAGCAACCACACAGACAGCCAGACAGATAACCAGCCAGACATCAAACCACACAGACAGCCAGACAGACAGATAACCAGCCAGACATCAAACCACACAGACAGCCAGACAGACAGATAACCAGCCAGACATCAAACCACACAGACAGCCAGACAGACAGATAACCAGCCAGACATCAAACCACACAGACAGCCAGACAGACAGATAACCAGCCAGACATCAAACCACACAGACAGCCAGACAGACAGATAACCAGCCAGACAGCAAGCCAGACGAACAGGCGGACAGACAGAGAGACACACACTAAACTTAATATCACTTATAGTGAAAAGACGTTAAATCAAAGAACGAACGAACACACTAAACCCTTGAAACTTGAAAGGGCCTTGCCATACAATCAGGCCCTAACTCATGGCCTTTATCAACGCCATCAACGCCATCTGCAGGAGTGCGTGTATTATCTGCACTTCAAAAACACACCCCATGCAGACTCTATCTAGCCAGGTCATCTGCTCTTTTCACTATCGTTTCTATACACTGATTAGACCCCGGGTGACATCTTGTCCTTGCTAGTCTACACCCGCTTTCAAGCATGTAAGCACACACACATACCGGGCGGAATGCTTTGATTAAAACTGGATTTAAAAAACACACACACACACCTACCACCACCACCACCACCAC
>JAPXFY010000035.1:17605989-17608489 GCA_030674185.1 Monoplex corrugatus
CCACATTTCGGCTGCCTCAATCTTGTTCTGGCTTTGCGTGTTGACTGTCCACGCCTCACAACCGTATAACAATATTGATTCTATACAACATTCAAGAACTCTCTTCCTGGTGTTAATTGAAAGGCATTTGTTGGTAAGAATGCTTTTCATCTTTTTGAATGCTGTTTTGGCTTGGCCGATTCTGCTGGCTATTTCTGATGTGCATCTGCCGTCTGGTGAGATGATCGTGCCCAGATATTTAGACTTATCAACCTGTGTCAAGGTTGTGCCGTTTGCCTAATGCTACTGTCCTTGAGTAATAAAGTGTTTACATTGAATTCTCTCACGCACACAAAAGCGGGCCTGTTGAACCCCAGATCACTGACTGAGTTGTGTCTTAAGACACCAATTGGAAGTTGGTGTCGTCTGCTTTTAGGGGTGGGTGGGGGTGGGGGGGCTCAACCTTCCGCCGAGGGGATGCCTGGGGCTCCTCCAGTTAAACAGTATCCCCACCTTCTGGAACTTCTGTGCTAGAAATTTCCTCTTTTCTGTCACTTTCTTTGTTTCTGTCTATCTCCCTTGCTCTTTGTGTCATTTCTTCCAATCATTTTCTGCCTTGCTGGTCCATTCACCTGTATGTGTTATACAAAGCCTTACATCCTTTCTCTTGGGGTTGATATGTGGATACATGCATTATTGGCATTTTTGGCTTCAAATAAGGAAATGTGATGTGCTGAAGCAGTTTTAGGTAATTTAGGCCAGTTTTTATATATGTATTTGTGTCCTTAACTATGTTTAAATATTTGTATTCGGGTTTGCGATTTTAAACCCCCAGGTAACAAATCGGACGGAGTGGTCAACGCCAGGGGCATATTCATAGATAATGTGAGCAGACGTATATGTGTACTTAGTATTCTTTCCACGTGTTTTTTGTTTTTGTTTTTTTGTTTTTGTTTGTTTGTTTGTTTGTGTGTTTGTGTGTGTTTTTGTTTGTTTTTTTCCATTTTCAGAGAGGTTGTATATGCGTACTTAATATTCTATTTCACAGTTGTTGGGTTTTTGTTTGTTTTGGGGTGGGGGTTTTTTTGGTGTTTTTTTTTTTGGGGGGGGGGGGTTGTTGCCATTTTCAAAGTCTTTTGACGGCTGTAGCCCTGATATGGCTCTGCGTTGTCGGGTGGGCCTTAAACTACAATAGTAATAATGACACAGGGAAGCAAAACTTGAACTTTGTCTTTCTCAAACAGAAAAAAAACAAACAAACCTTGCAAGTTGAGGTATCAAGGGCGAGAGCAGTTGAGGGTTTGGAAATTTCGCAAAAATGTTGTAGCTTACTGTTCACATACAGAGGCTGAAACACTTGAAGTCATCGTGTATATATGTATGTATGCATGGATGTATGTATGTATGTATGTATGTATGTATGTATGTATGTATGTATGTATGTATGTATGTATGTATGTATGTATGTATGTATGTATGTATGTATGTATGTATGCATGGATGTATGTATGTATGTATGTGTGTATGTATGTATGTATGTATGTATGTATGTATGTATGTATGTATGTATGTATGCATGGATGTATGTATGTATGTATGTATGTATGTATGTATGTATGTATGTATGTATGCATATATGATGTATGTATGTATCTATGTATGTATGTATGATGTATGTATGTATGATGTATGTATGTATGTATGTATGATGTATGTATGTATGTATGCATGTATGTATGATGTATGTATGTATGTATGTATGATGTAGTATGTATGTATGTATGTATGTATGTATGTATGTATGATGATGTATGTATGTATGTATGTATGTAGTATGTATGTATGTATGTATGTATGTATGATGTATGTATGTATGTATGTATGTATGATGTATGTATGTATGATGTATGTATGTATGTATAGTATATATGTATGTAGATGTATGTATGTAGGTATGTATGTATGTATGTATGATGTATGTATGTATGTATGTATGTAGTATGATGTATGTATGTATGTATATATGTATGTATGTATGTATGTATGTATGTATGTATGTATGATGTATGTATGATGTATGTATGTATGATGTATGTATGTATATGTATGTATGTATGTATGTATGTATGTATGTTGTATGATTATGTATATGTTATGTAGTATGTATGTATGTATGTATGTATGTATGATGTATGATGTATGTATGTATGTATGATGATGTATGTATGTATGTATGTATGTATGTGTATGTATGTATGATGTATGTATGTATGTATGTATGATGTATGTATGTATATGTATGTAATGATGTATGTATGTTGTATGTATGTATGTATGTATGTATGTATGTATGTATGTATGTATGTATGTATGTTGTATGATGTATGTATGTATTGATGTATGTATGTATGTATGGTATGTATGTATGATGTATGTATGTATGATGTATGTATGTATGTAGTGTATGATGTATGTATGTATGTATTTGTATGTATGATGTATGTATGTAGTAGTATGTATG
>JAPXFY010000035.1:17615989-17640989 GCA_030674185.1 Monoplex corrugatus
ATACATGTACGTCCTTTCTCTCGCTCAGTCCACATTCCCAAGTCATGAACTGCTCCAGTAGAACACGAAAATGACATTTGCGGGCATCGTTTTCTAATTTTGTCATTGACATACTTAACATCTACATCGTTTTCTAATTTTGTCATTGACATACTTAACATCTACATCGTTTTCTAATTTCGTCATTGACATATTTAACATCTACATCGTTTTCTAATTTGTCATTGACATATTTAACATCTACATCGTTTTCTAATTTCGTCATTGACATACTTAACATCTACATCGTTTTCTAATTTTGTGATTAACATACTTAACATCTACATCGTTTTCTAATCTTGTCATTGACATATTTAACATCTACATCGTTTTCTAATTTTGTCATTGACATACTTAACATCTACATCGTTTTCTAATCTTGTCATTGACATATTTAACATCTACATCGTTTTCTAATCTTGGCATTGACATACTTAACATCAACATCGTTTTCTAATCTTGTCATTGACATATTTAACATCTACATCGTTTTCTTATTTTGGCATTGGCATACTTATACCTACATCATTTTTTAATCTTGGCATTGGCATACTTAACATCTGCATACTTACTTTCCCTCCATTATGCCATCGGTAGGTGGGGCAGAAACGAAGATTCTCCGTTCCAGCCTACGTATATAGTACCTGATATGTATTTCAGGGCCTTAAAAGTCTTCTACCGTTCGTCACCAGGTGTTCTTGAGTCTTTCTCTCTTATGTCTTCCTTCTGGTGTCAAGTGAAAGGCAGTCCAGGTGATGTTATCCTGCTGTCTTCCTCCTTGTGTCCAGTGAAGGGCAGTCCGTGTGATGTTGTCTGCTGTACTCGGATGATGTGTCCAACCCAGCTCTATCATCTTTTTATGAGGACAGTGCCCATACTCTCTGGATTGTTTTGTGCACGTCGTTGCTGGCTGGAGACAGAAAATACATTCTTCGGAGGTTCTTCGTGTGGAAGGTTGATAACACAGTAAAGACGCTTTCTGTGACCCTCCAGTATTTTGAGCCGAAAGGTAGATAGATAGATAGATAAGTCGGTAGGTAGGTAGGTAGATACATACAGAGAGAGAGAGGGGGGGAGGGAGAGAGAGAGAGAAAGAGAGACAGACAGACAAGACAGACAAACAGACAGACAGATAGATAAATAGATAGATAGATAGATAGATAGACAGATAGATAAATAGATAGATAGACAGATAGATAGATGGATAGGTAGATAGATAGATAGATACATGTAGACAGACATATAGATAGATAGACAGATAGAAAGATAGAGAGAGAGAGACAGAGAGAGAGAGAAAGAAAGAAAGAAAGAAAAAAGATAGATAAATAGACAGACAGACAGGTAGACCGAATGATAGATAGATAGATAGATAGATAGACAGACAGACAGATAGATAGATGAGACAGACAGACAGACAGACAGACAGACAGAGAGACAGATAGATAGTTAGACAGACAGACAGACAGATAGATAGATAGATAGATAGATAGAAGACAGACAGACAGGAGATAGCGAGATAGATAAATAGACAGACAGATAGACAGACAGACAGACATACAGGTAGATGTACGTGTGTGTGTGTGTGTGTGTGTGTGTGTGTGTGTGTGTGTGTGCGTGTGTGTGTGTGTGTCTGTGTTTTGTGTTTGTGTCTGTGTACGTGTGTGTATGTGTGTTTGTAGGTATGTATGTATAGGCGTGTCAGTATGTACGTAGTTTATGCATTCTGTGGGTGTACGCCAGAAGGTCTTGCTTTGAGCAAAATGTGCAAAAACAGAAGTCAGTTGTATTACAAAGGAATGTTTCATCAGCCTGGCCAGGACTTACAGCACCTCCCCCCCCCCCCACACACACACACATCGTTCAGCACAACGGACCGCACAGACCTCTCCGTTCCCTGCACACCCTAGCCCAGGGATAATCAGTCTTAGCTTTGACTTTTCTGGAACCGCCCTCAGGCCATGCTGAACTCGCTTTGTCTAAACCTCTGGCAGTTGCTTGCAATGACCGACCACCCACCCTGCTGCGGAGTTCGCCAGACACTCTCAGCACTTGCATGAAAGCTGCAAGTCTGACACGTTTGCCGCTCGACTTACGCCCTTTCGGCGCAAACTGGCGAGTGAAGGATGGTGTGCAAGAAGAGCGCAAGTCCGTTTGGATAAATGAAAGGAGTTACGCCGTTTTAATTTGATAGGTTGGCATTCCGATTGCTAATCCAGTATGGGTGTGTTTGCTATGTGTTAACATACAGCGTCATTTGTTTGTTTGTGTGTTTGTTTGGTTGGTTTGTTTGTTTGTTTTCTTTCTTTCTTTCATTCTTTCTTTCTCTCTTTGTTTCTTTCTTTCCTTGTTTCATCAGCTCCATCAACGTTGAAACCTGTATGGAAGGACAAGAACATGTCCATGACACACAAGATCAAACTCTAACGTTCACTGGTCTGTTCCATCTTCCTGTATGCATGTTAGACATGGACCCTCACAGTGCATTTGAAAAAAACGAATCCAAGCCGTGGAGATAAGGTGTTATCGTAAGATACTAAACATCAGATACACTAATCAAAAGACATAACTTTTAGGAATTATCTCTCATGAATTGTAGAACTTCTCAAATCTAACACAGTTTGCGCTACCCATTCAGCCAGCATAGAAGCAGATACAGAGCACAAAAACTGAAAGCTCAGAACACTCCTCAAAAAGGAGCGCCCAAGTCTAGTTTTATACTCTGCAACTACCCTACACACAACTACGAGAGATTAGAGAAATACATACAATATATATTGGTCTTATGTTCAAGATTGACATAGTCTTTTATTCTTGAACTTGACCAAACACACACACATAGACAAGACAGAACATGTACAGGGTTGCATCCAAGGCATATAGGTAATACTATGCTAGCTGAATGGGTAGCGCAAACTGTTTCAGATTTGAGAAGTTCTACAATACATGGGAGACAATATTAATAATATAAAGATTCTCCCTGCTTCCCTCTTGTTTCTTTGGTAGTATCAGCTACACTGATCATGTCACCAATACACAAGCGTGTCAAAGCATCAAACAGCACAATGGAATGTTTATACATACATGTATATTTACTGTTGTTATTTCTCATTTCCTACTTGTTTATCTGTATACAAACTCCTTTATCTTTCATTTGTATATTTATTTATCTACTTACATACTTGCGTACTTACTTACCAATCTATTTCTTCTTTTCTTTCCTCGGAAGTGAATGGCAGACCAGGTGATTATGATTAAGGAAATATTGTCTTCACCTTGTTGATAGACAGCTGAGGCTTTGTGCGTTGACAGGGGGCCGCTTTCTGTGATGTGAGAGGAGTTTATATTGAATAGCTATGATTCAGACTTTTGATTACTTATTTATTTACTTTTTATATCTTTTCTTGAGAAACTAAAACTTAAACTGAAACTGAGCGTTGAGCCGGTTATAGTCAGGGCTGAGCCTCATCAGGACCTCTTGCTGCTCTCTGGACATAAGGTGGCAGTCGTCCTTTTCTGTACGTGGCTTAAGGAGTGATCTGATCATGTCCATCTTCTGCCTGTAGCTGACGCCGTTGTCTGGTTGGTTTTCCTGGGCTCCTCTTTTTGCCAGTTCTTTAAAGTTTCAAGGACACACACACACACACACACACACACACACACACATACACACATACACACACACACACACACACACACACAGACACGCACACACAGACACACACACACACACACACACACACACACACAAGTCCCATAACAGAGTCATCAAGTGGATGATGGCTGCTTTCAGCCCTAGTCCCCTATGTTGACAGCATAGGTCTTTTGGCCATGAACTAAGGATGGGGTAAGCTCCACAGCAAACCTAGAAGGATGCAGTTAGAGGTACCAGGCCTGCAGGCGCCTTCTGACAAACCAAGGTACCATGCAATATAACAGGGCTGAAGTCAGAGGAACCAAGCCTGCAGACATCTGACAAACCATGGCACTATGCAGTATAACAGGGCTGAAGTCAGAGGTACCAGGCCTGCAGGCGCCTTCTGATAAACCATGGTACTATCCAATATAAGAGGAATGAAGTCAGAGGTTCCAGGCCTGCAGACATCTTCTGACAAACCATGGCACTATGCAGTATAAGAGGACTGAAGTTAGAGATACCAGGCCTGCAGGCGAATTCTGACAAACCAAGGTACCATGCAATATAACAGGGTTGAAGTCAGAGGAACCAGGCCTGCAGACATCTGACAAACCATGGCACTATGCAGTATAACAGGGCTGAAGTCAGATGTTTCTCAGAAGAATGTTGAGAGTTCCATGGACAGCAAAGAAAACAAACGAGACAGTCTTGATGGAGGCAGACACCAGTAGATCACTCATAAGGAAGATTAGGAAAAGACAAGCAACATTTATAGGCCATTTTATGAGGAAGGGGGATTTGGAGCACCTGGTCACAACGGGAAAGCTGGAGGGAAAGAGAGCACCAGGTAGACCCAGGGAGAGAATGCTGGACGGACTTGCAGAGTGGCTGGGGATGAGGAGGGTGGGGGAGATGCTAGGGGCAACGAGAGATAGAGATGGTTGGAAGTCCACGGTCGCCAACGCCATGCGGCAGGGCACCTGATGATGATGATGATGAAGTCAGAGGTACTAGGCCTGCAGGCACCTTCTGATAAACCAGGGTACTATCCAATATAAGAGGAATGAAGTCGGAGGTACCAGGCCCGAAGACATCTTATGACAAACCAGGGTACCATGCAATATAATAGGGCTGAAGTCAGAGGTACCAGGCCTGCAGGCGCCTTCTAACAAACCATGGTACTATGGAATGCAACGCATGTGTATACATGGTTCTGTCCAAAATTATACGATGTTTCTCTCTCTCTCTCTCTCTCTCTCTCTCTCTCTCTCTCTCTCTCTCTCTCTCTCTCTCTCTCTCTCTCTCTGTGTGTGTCTGAAGGGTAACTGATCGCCCCAAGATGTGAGTGGAAAATGGAGACGGACGCTCAGAGATAGCAAGTAAGGTGCCCATTCACAAGTCTCTATCTTTATAGTACCAAATGTAACAGTGTTGTTTTCACATCACATCAGCCACACTCTCTATCTTTAGATGTACCAAATGTAACAATGTTGCTTTCACATTACATCAGCCACACTCTCTATATTTAGATGTACCAAATGTAACAATGTTGTTTTCACATTACATCAGCCACACTCTCTATATTTAGATGTACCAAATGTAACAATGTTGTTCTCACATCACATCAGCCACACTCTCTATATTTAGATGTACCAAATGTAACAATGTTGTTCTCACATCACATCAGCCACACTCTCTATATTTAGATGTACCAAATGTAACAATGTTGTTCTCACATCACATCAGCCACACTCTCTATATTTAGATGTACCAAATGTAACAATGTTGTTCTCACATTACATCAGCCACACTCTCTATCTTTAGATGTATCAAATGTAACAATGTTGTTCTCACATTACATCAGCCACACTCTCTATATTTAGATGTACCAAATGTAGCAGTGTTGTTCTCACATTACATCAGCCACACTCTCTATATTTAGATGTACCAAATGTAACAATGTTGTTCTCACATCACATCAGCCAGACTCTCTATATTTAGATGTACCAAATGTAACAATGTGGTTCTCACATTACCACCACAAACACAATGGACAGCCTGTTGCGGCCAGACCTACAGGGAACAGCAGATCGCAGGTCTCCCAAGACAAAAGACTGCCTGATACATGTATACATATCTACATAATACATATGGCTGTGGTTATAGATAGCACCACTTATGACTAATTCAGCTTGTGTGTCTATACCCCAACTTAGACAGAGCTAGCGTGGGGAGTCATGTAACAACCCAATGGCAGATGAACACGTGGGGCATGGTGGTGCAGAGGAAAACTCTTTGCCTTTCTGCTCTGACTGCAAAGGTTTAAATCTGTGAATAAGTATCAGACTGCTCAGGGTTGGGAACAGTGAAGCATCACAGGAGAGATACTTGTAGACAATCACTTCCTTTAACACGTTATCGTTTGTTCTTCTGTCTGCCCATTTGACTCTGACAATTGTCTATAGAGCCACATTTCTGCGCCATTGATTTTATTTTCTTTGTGTCCAGGCTTCGCAACCATACATTTAAAACAGGCCAAATCAAAATATTCTGCATTCCTAGTTTTAAATCTTCGGGAAACCCTCTGTCTTTCTATACGTTGTTGAATTTGACCTTTTTTTTTTTTTCGTTTTGTTTTGCCATGCCAATTGTTTTCATATCTATGGTACAGGAGCCGTCGTTTGCTTTTACAGATCTTGGATATTTGAAATGTTGGACATTTTCTAAGTTTGTTTTATATTATTTGGATGTTCCTGGCTTTCTTTTGTGGCCACGTACATGACTTAAGTTTTCTTTTTTAGCATTCAGTTTCGCTCTTGCCCCGCAACCTGCTGCATCTACTCGGTTGAAGAATTTCTTTCATTGCTTGTGATGTTACCTGTTGTGTTAATGCAGTGTTGTTTGCATATCTCAGGTTGGTGATGTTTCTTCCTCTAATCTTTATTCACATCTCTTCTAAATCTGCCTTTTAATGACCTGTTCCGTATATAACTTAAAGGGATAAGACGAAAGGATGCAGCCCTGCCTGACTCCTTTTTTAATGCCAAAATATTCGCAGTGTGCACCATGCATTCCATCTGATGTTCGCTTTTTGGTCTTTGCATAATGCTGCTATAAGTGACACCAAGAGTTTGGGGAAGCCCATCTTTGCCATTTGTTAAACAGGTAATGGTATATGACACTGTCAGAGGCCTTGCTGTAATCGATAAAGGTAATGAAAGCTTCTTGTTCGCTGTTCCTTACTTTTTCTATCAATATCTGTAAGACAAATAACATGTCTGTTGTCCCTATTGGATCTGTAACCAGCCTGACAGTCAGAGAGTTATTCTTCTACTTTTCGTTTTGTTCAGTATGATGATTAGCAGACTTTACTGGTGTGGTTGATTACGGCGATGGTTCTGCAGTTACCGCAGTCCTTGGCGCTCCCATTTTTGTATAGCATGGCAAATTCTTGTAGCTTCCAGTCATCAGGCCATTGGCATGATTCCCATATTCTTGTACATACATGATGTAAGGCAGTTACACCCCCTTCTCCAGTGTTCTTTATCAGTTCGCCTGGTACGTTGTCCAATCCAAGTGATTTCCTAACTTCAGCTGATTATTGTTGCTCTGACTTCGCTGACAAGAGGTTTTGGTTCCAGTTGTTGAAAGTCAAGACAGGGAATATCTTTTGGGAGTTCTG
Organism: Monoplex corrugatus; assembly: GCA_030674185.1. Taxonomy (NCBI): domain Eukaryota; kingdom Metazoa; phylum Mollusca; class Gastropoda; order Littorinimorpha; family Ranellidae; genus Monoplex; species Monoplex corrugatus. Next base: position 17,623,345 of record JAPXFY010000035.1, read on the forward strand.
ATGTGTTGTCGTGAAAACGTCAGACAATGGATACATGAAAACTGCCAGACTGCTGAGATTGTCGGTTTACTGGCATCTCTGATCACTGCACCATCAGACAGCTGACACACCATATCATGATGGTGTCTTTTAGGACGACTTAGACGTCAGGCCTTTTTACTTTGTTTTTTCGGGGCCTTCCACTGCTCCCCCCCCCCCCCCCCCCCCCCAGTGGTCTTGCTACATCAATTCTCCTGGGAATTGTTGAGAGAGGGAGACAGCAGGGAGGACAGAAAAAACAAGAACAAGAACAACACGAACAAGAAAAAGAACAACAACAACAACAACAACAAAACAACACAACAACAGCAAGAGACCGACAAAGCGACATTGTGGGATGGACGGAGAAACCATTTGCAGGAACTCAGATTTTGGCACCAGCTGACAGACGTTGAAGAGTCTAGTGTACAGTTCTTTAGTGATGGCGCTCCATTAACTCTTCACAGAATCAGGGAGAAGAAAAAGAAGAAGAAGAAACATACGTCAGACAATTTTTGCTGGAATAGTGACACAGTCACATCAGCCTTATGTAGGCCCAGACACCAGGCTGGTCAGTGGATGCTGAACCTTCAGTAGCAGGCTGCTCTTTGATTCTCGTCATCTCAATCAGCTATAACTACTCCAGGATTAAAATAAAAAAGACAACGGTGCTCTTTAACTCTCGCGTCGACATTGGATTTTGTCACTGTTCCTTACTTTTTCTATCAAAATCTGTCAGACAAATAATATGTCTGTTGTGCCCCTGTTGGATCTGTAACCAGCCTAACAATCAGAGTTCTATTTTTCGTTATATTCTGTCCAGTATGATGATTAGCAGTACTTTGCTGGTGTGACTGGTTAGGGCGTTGGTTCTATAGTTACTGCAGTCAAACTTGACTGTTCCACCATTTGCAAGGGACACAGCTTCATAGGTAGTAGTGTTGTGAGACCAGGACCTTCCCTTCAGGTAAAATAATAAACACAATTTTCACTTCCGCAGGGCAAACCATCAATATCAAAACGCATACTCAAAACGAAGTCTTGAAAATCTGAGCGAGCAGCAGCGAATATCGAAAAGAAAATTCTTGATTTCGGCCATGAAATGTTTCGTGCCATCCCGGTATTCACCGTCATTAATAAATTCTCTGTGATATGATTCGGCAACACGATGACCAAGACCGAAAGTATGGAAGGCGAACATAGCGCGAAACGATAGATCTAATGTGGTAATACAAATGATGGAACAGCCATATGTCCTTCCGCCAAAATCCAATAGCCTCTTGCAAAATGCTTGAGGGAGTTACTCCTTCACCAGTGAAACCTTGTCTGCAATGTCCAAAGTAATCTTGAACAGACCAGAGACCGTTCAATAGACGTTTTAATAAATAAGTACGGAGAGGCTGCTGCCCCTTTAAGTGAGGAAACTTTGTGCACGCAAGCACGTTGCGGCCTCTCACACTGAGCACTGTAGCCGTCTCGGCAACCCTTCGGTGCAAACGACACTGTGTGTGAGGGTGTGGGACAAGAGTGAGAAAGAGACGTCCCGCGCTGCCCTGCTCAGCCAATTTTACCGTCTGCTACCCAAGCCAGTCTTACCTGCCAGTGAGTCGTCTGCTACCCGGTTGGTTTGTCGTAGCACTGTCTGTCTGCTACCGCCGTTTTTTTGTGTATGGAAGCAGGAGATGAAATATGTCAGTGGCGTCTGCTTTTGTGTCGTGCTCAGTTGCCTGAGGAGGGTTTGTGAAGGTCAGTGCTCAGTTATAGCTTGCAGACATCTACTATCATGTTCGCGTTGACAGCAACCAACTGTTCCATCTTTAGTCCTAAAGAATTGTGTCTTGTTTTGGATGATGAGGTTACGAAATGTTATTTGATTCGATGATTTCGTTGCTATTTGGGTTATCCGGTAATTATCCTCAGTGAGAATTGTGTTTGTATGTTTTTGGAGAGCGAGCGAACACGGTCAGAAGTTAAGTAGCGCGACTAGTTTTGTGATGTTGTTTTCATACAAAGTTGAACTGTTATAAGTAAGGACTAGATATTAAAACACAAGTAGGTATAGTTTATTTTTTTTTTTCTGTATCGCTCTCTGTCGGCCTGTCTGTCTGTCAGTATTTCTCTCTGACTGTGAGTGTGTGTATAGGGGGGGGGGGGGGGAAGGGGAGGGGTCGAACAATTGAGAAAGGATAATTTAGCCTACCCTTCAATCTCCTCACAGCAGGCCTACGTACTAGGAGATTGATGTGACGTAGGTAATGGAACAGGAATAGAAAAGTACTTGGGAAGGTTGTGGCTTTTGTCAAAAGATGGGAGTCAGGTTTCGTTAATGTGTTCAAAATATTTCTTTGATTGTCACCTCATAAAGTGGCAGGCCATGTATAATGACCTCAGGCATGTACTTAGCTCACACCGACATTGGATCTCAGCGAATTATAATATGTATTGATAATCATGACTGCACCTGATTTCACCAGAGCCCTAACGCTGCACAGAAAACATAGGCTTAGGTAACAGAGGTGAGTACGAGTGCAGCAAGTACGTGTCAGTCCCTATCACAATGATAAAAGGGACGAGCCCTAAGGCTTTAAACAAAACGTGAAAGAAGCATAGAAAATAAATGATAATAACATATAATATGTACTGGCACATGGCATGTATAATATAGCACACGTGCAGTTATCTATTCGACATTGAAATTGAAACACTTGTCTACGATCTTTAACTCTCTCTCTCTCTCCTCTCTCTCTCTCTCTCTCTCTCCCCTCTCCTCTCTCTTTCTCTCCCCCCCTCTCCTCTCTCTCTCTCTCTGTCTCTCTGCCTGTGTCTGTCTGTCTGTCTCTCTCTCTCCTCTCTCTCTCTCTCTCCTCTCCTCCTCTCTCTCTTTCTCTCCCCCTCTCCTCTCTCTCTCTCGTCTGTCTGTCTGTCTGTCTGTCTCTCTCTCTCTCTCTCTCTCTCTCTCTCTCTCTCTCTCTCTCCTCTCCTCTCCTCTCCTCTCCTCTCTCTTCAGTTGTTCTTTTTGTCTTTTCAGAATGAAGTGCTGTATGTTTGTCATTTCGTCTTGTCACAATGTATGAGTTGGAACAAATCAGAATGTGTTATACTACTTAAAAATGTATTGTTGTACACTCTGTAAATATTCTAAATTAATGATCAATATTTAGACGACTTTCGTACAGTCAAACAATTAATGAATAAAACATTTAGTACTGAACTGATGTTATCAGTTGCTGCAGAAATTTTGTAGTGTCTTGTCAACGAACTATTGCCACTGATAAAGGTCGCAAAAAGATAATGATACAGTATTGGTGGGTTGCTTATGTAGAAGCCCAAACAGTTCAGGAGACAAACAAAAACAACAACAACAACAACAAAAACAACAACTTATACAATTGAAACGTGAGGGAATAAAAAAAAAAAAAAGGTTTGCACTTTAACCTTCCAAACTGTACGGTAGATGAGATGGCCATGGACAAATGAAAATAATAATGGTATAAAGAAAACAGTCATGAGCATATATGATCCAAAAGGTAATACAACCACAACACCAACAAGGATCGAAACATTCTGTTACAAGGTTGAAGATTAAATTTGTTGAAGTCAGATAGCATCATCTGTACAAATACCACAGCTGAAAACACAATAGTGCTCAGTGCTGATAAACATGTATACACAGATCCACTATTTGATTTAATAATCCTTCTTGGGAAAATATATGAGGCAAATTTGTAAACATTCCTCCAGATGTTGTTGTTGTTGTAATTGTTGTTTGAAGCCCAGCCGACTGCATAGAGCCATATTAAGGCTATAACCGTTTCAAAACATACAAAACTTAAACAGAAACAACAACAACAAAAAAAGAAAAGAAAATCAAGTACACATATCAATGCATTCGCGCACATAATCTAATGACATGCCCCTGGCGTTGACCACTCCGTCCAATTTATCGCGTAGGGGAGATTTAAAAACACACCTGAATACAAATATAAGCTTACATAAGGACACCAAAACATATATAAAAACAGGCATACATTACCTAAAATTGTTTTCGCTAATCTCACCTTCCTAGAGCCAAAAATGCACTTAATACATGTACTCAGTTATCAGTCCTAAGAAAATGTACGTAAGACTTTATCGAACACATACAGGTAAATGGATCATTAAGGCAGAAAATGATAGGTAGAAATGTCAGAAAGCAAAGGAACAAGGCAGAAACAAAGAGAGTGACAGAAAAGAGTAAATTTCTAGCACAGAATTCCAGAAGGTGGGGATACTATTTATACAGAAAGAACCCCCGGCATCCCTTGGGGGATCCTCCAGATGTAACCCCTTTTGTAATACATCTTGCCACAAAATACCAATAGAAAAACATAATGCAAACCTGACATTGAGTTTGAACACTTATAGAGATAAATGGCTGTCCTACTTAAAATTAGTGGAGACTGAGATGTGATGTGATGTGTGATACATCTGTAACATTAAGTATGCTTGTTGCCTTTGTAACATACCCGTGTATGTTTTATTCTCATTGCGTGCTCGTGCGTGCGTGCGTGCGTGCGTGTGTGTCTGCTTCAGCGCTTAGATTTGATTTTATCAAGATTTTGCGCTATATAAATATTGTAATTATTATTATTATTATTATTATAAAGTGATTGCACTTCATAAATACTTACGCGTCTCATGAAAATTACTGATGGCTTTCAGAAACACTAGAGCTTAAGTCTTGTGATGCAATGGTAAGTACATTTTGCCAGTAATGCACGCATCTGTTCCTGCTTTAAGATGTTAAAAAATATATAGAATAAAAAAAGTATATATACATTAAAAAAAAAAGGAAAAGAACAATCCAACAAACAGGAGAGACAGTCAGACCCCGCAATTTCTGGATCTGATACATGTGCGTGATAGGAACTTAATATCTGAGTGTGAGCACATGGATACACTTTGAAACCGTTACAGTGTATAATTTTTCTGCTACGAACACACAAAATAGAACGAGAAAGCGAATTTCATACACAAAACAAGACAGGCGCAAAATTTCGACCAACTGGCCTTTGTTCTCAAACATTCACAAAAGACAACAAAGAATCAACACAGAAAACTTGGAAGGGGTGGAGGTGGGGTGTGGGGTAGGGGTGGGGGTAACAGCATCAAGACTTCCCTGATGATATTTTTGAGTAGGAGTTCGTCTTGTGTCTGTTTGTTGTCTGTTGTGTGCATTTTGACAAAGGCCTGTTGGCCGATAATGTGCCCTGTCTTGTTTTTTTTAAAATTTTATTGTTTTATTCATTTATATTTTTTTTGGGCCAGTTGGCGGATAATGTGCGCCTGTCTTGTTTTTTTTAAATTTTTTTTATTTTATTTATTTATTGATTTTTTGGCCAGTTGGCCGATAATGTGCGCTTGTCTGTTTTTTTTATTTTATTTGTTTTTATTTATTTATTTATTTTTAGGGGCCAGTTGACCAATAATGTACGCCTGTCTTGTTTTTTTTTTAATTTTATTTTATTTATTTGTTTATTTTTTTGGCCAGTTGCCGATAATGTGCACCTGTCTTGTTTTGTTTTTTTTAAATTTTGTTTATTTATTTTTTGTTGTTGTTTAATTGAAATCGCGTTGTGATTGTATTTTATGTGTTTCTGCTTCCTTTTTGCTTGAACGCCGGCAGTCACGTTGATTTAAATTTCACTTTGTGTGTATGTACCGAAAATAGATCTCACTATAAATACATAGAAACATAGAACAGATTTCACACACACACACACACACACACACACACACACACACACACACACCCGCCACACACACAAAAACACACACCACACACACACACACACACACGCGCGCGCGCGCGCGCAAAAACATACACACACATGCAAACACACACAGAACACCGTCTAATATCACTTACATTGAAAAGACGTTAAATCAAAGAACGAAACATGCACACACACTCAAACATACACACATATACACACAAATACACACACACACATATACATACACATACACACGCGCACGCACACACACACACACACAAATGCACACAATTGGGAGCCCTTCAGACATGAAATGGTAAAAACAGACTTGACAAAGAATGTGACTGAGATCTTGAATCAGATGAAAACTATCCTATTAAAAATGCATGGAGAAAGCCGTGCCTGAGGGCTACCAGCAACAGTAAGGGTAGGGTAAGGTAAGATTACACGTCTAGGTTGCCATTCTACAAAAGCTTTCCCGGAGAAAACCGATCCCAAGGGTGAGGGTGAGGGTCTGGGGTTGGGCTGGTGTTAAGACCCGGACCGATTACATCGTGTGTCTCTACACACAATCCGTGAGAGAACAACACCGCGCCATTACTGGCAGGGTTAGGGTTAGGTTTCCGTGGATGTGAAGTAACGAAAGCTGGGCGTGTATTCATGTGCAAAACCTGGCTAATCCTAACCTTAACCCTAGCTCTAAACCTTGACCTTACATCCATCCTTTGCGGTGATAATGTATTCAGGAAGAAAACCGATCCGGAGAGCGAAGGGTTGGTGGTTGGGCTTGTGCTAGGACTAGGAACAGTTTAATGTTTCTGTATGAAAAATCCTTTAAAAAGCTGCATCGTTGCTTCAGATTTCTTTATAAGAATCATGGCAACTTGACAGTTTCATTTGTGCTCCCCACCTCACCCCACCCACCCACCCACCCCCGTCCTCTTTCCTTTTGTCCCATTTTCTACGCCACTTGATTGGTCACAGAAGTTGGGACAGTTTTTTTTTTTTTTACAGTACTGTGATGATGATGACGAAGAAGAAAGGATTGTTCAGTAAATTTCAACTGGTACACGTGCCCATAGATGCAGTGTTTTCCATAACATTCAGATTAAAAAAAAAATTTTTTTTTAAATAAAAACCATCGGCAATATAGGATGGCGGCAGAAGAAATGCCATAGGCTTATCCTGGAACGCAAAAAGACATAATCTAACTTTAAGAACGATTTCTGCAGATAACAGGACTCAGATTATTAAACAGTTGTACTTGTACATAGGTGATGTCATCAGTGTGGGCTTTTTCTCGTTCCTACTTGCTTGAATGTTTACAGTCACAAGATATAGATTTCATATTTTAATCACTGGGCTCTATTGGTTTTACGTCGTCTTTGTATTACCTTTTTTTTTTTTTTTTTTTTATTTCGTCGTTTTCTTATGATGTCACGCTTAGGTTTCATGTTTGTCTTTCGTCCATATTTTTAGCTCTGCACAAGGTAACGTCATGAAAATTAGTAGTAGTAGTAGTAGTAGTAGTAGTTGGGACTGGCTTTCAATGGCCTAGGCCTTTCGGCCTATTTACGTCCCCTCTTTCTCAACTATTTATAAAACAGGTGTTAATGCGCATTTTCTTTTTGTTTGTACAAGCCTAATCAGGCCTTTAATCATCATAATCGAAGAAAAGTGTTCACTGCCATATTTAATATGATATTGAAATATAAACAAAAGTCACCGCCAGCAGTCAAGCAAATAAGAACCAAAAAAATAAACAAAAGAAGGAATCAGAACGCATATCTGACACAATAAAACAAGACAGGCGCAAATTGACAAGCGTTTACGAAAGACAACAAAGACTACGTCATGAAAAGTAGTAGTAGTAGTAGTAGTAGTAGTAGTAGTAGTAGTAGTAGTAGTAATAGTAGTAGTTGGGACTGGCTTTCAATGGCCTTCTTTTGTTTATTTTTTTGGTTCTTATTTGCTTGACTGCTGGCAGTGACTTTTGTTTATATTTCAATATCATATTGATTATGGCAGTGAAGAAAGGCTGCTTCCGTTAGTCTATGGGTGAACTCTGGTCTCTATTCTAATACTAAGCCTGCCTGAAGAACCACATTGAGAGCACCGGATTGTATTGTCTGCATTCCATGTCTCGAAATGGTTATAATCTTTAGACTACAGGCCCTAGCTTAGGCAGACTACATCCTATCCCCCAGAATGTTAGAGCAGTTTCAGTTTTGTATGCGTTCTCTTGGAGACTCTTAAACAATTTGAACATTTAGCAGGTTGATTGGTTTAAAAAAACAAAACAAAAATAAATTAAAAAAACGTGGACTCCATAGCTGATGTCGCGAGTTCAGTCCCAAAGGGCAACATTAAAAACTGGCCCGTTCACTGCCCGTCTTAATCTTTCTGTCATCCTAGTGGTGTCAGCTTAGTATTTCAGACAACCTCCTTCGCTCTCCCCTTACCATCGTGCGCATAGGGGTTTGTGAAAGCTCTGGGAGTCTGCCGGATAATAACAGGCAGATTTGGTGGAGCGCATATGGAAATTGTCCGAGTGCAATGATTCCCTCTTGAACAAATTCGAAAGTCCAAAGTCTACTTTCTGTCAGGACTGATAATTGGGTATATGTCTTAAGTGCTTTTTTTTTTCTTTTAGTTCTAAGGAAACGTGAAATGCTTAGTGGAATTTTAGGCACTGTCGGCCTGTTTTTGTGTGTGTTCTTGTGTATTTAGTTATGTTTATATGCATTTGTATTCAAGTGTGGGTTTGTTAAACCTCCTGGTGATAAATTGGACGGAATAGTCAACACCAGGGGCAGCATATCCTTAGAGTATTTGCATGAACACAATAAGATGTGCACTTAATTTTCCTTTCCAAGTTTTTTGATAAGGGTTATCGATGTGCTTAGATGTGTGAATTGTTTGAGATGGTTATGGCTCTGACATGGCTGTACACACACAGACACACACACACACACACACACACACACACACACACACACACACACACACACACACATACACACATACACACATACACACACACATATATGTATATACATGTATATATATGCTTGAGTGAGACCAGATGGAACGAGGCATCTTCAACAAAGGAGATCATACAATAGTCTTCGATGGAAATGAAAAAGGAGGCTCAAACTGAGTAGCTATCATCTTAGACAAATATCACGCGGCATGCTTTAAATCCCCCAACACTATCAGTGACCGAACAGCCATGGCAAAACTAAATACCTAGCCAACTCCAGTAAACATCACCCAGGTCTATGCCCCCCACATCGAAAAGCAGCAGAAGAAATTGAAAAGTCCTGCCGTGACTTACAAACAACAAAAGACAAGATACCCAGCAGGGAAATCTGCATGATAATGGGGGATATAAATGCTAAAGTTGGTGAAAGTGAAGACAGGGAACGTGGTATAGGACCTCCTGGACTGGGAAGTAGAAACGAACGGGGCAATACGCTAGCAACAACATTCTGTCCAGCCAACAATATCGGAATCACAAACACCTTCTTCAAACATCCAAATAGAAGGAAACATATATGGACATCACCAGCTGACGGAAGCAGAGATCAGATAGATTACATAATGATAGACCAGAAATGGAAAACAACAGTAGATTACATAATGATAGACCAGAAATGGAGAACATCAGTGATGAACGCAGAATCTGTACCAGGAGTGGATTGTGAGACAGACGACATGCTTGTAACTGCAACTCTAAGAACGAAATCCTAAAAACAACACAAAGCAAAGAAGCAAATTAGATACGATCTAAATAAATTTAAAGATCCAAAAATCAAAGCTGACTACCAGGTTGAAACAAACAACCGCTCCTCTGCTCTCTTAGAAGAACGGACAGCAATTGAATCTTTGCCAAACGATATATGGGAGGACATGAAAAAAGTTTGCACCGAAACTGCGGAGTCAAAACTAGGAATGTAGACAAACAAACCACCAAAGCCATATATAAGCGATGAAGTTTTCCAACTAGCCAAAGAGAAAAGCCAAGCGATAAGAGATTACAAAAGGCTGAAAAAAGAAATAGGAATCAAAATCAGAAGTGATAAGAAGGCATAGACAAAGAAGAATACTAAAAAATCACAGAGGCAAACGTTTAGAGGAAAACAAAAGAAATAAGAAAGATGGAATCCACAAAATCTCAAGGACAAAATCAAAGCATAGACAGCAAAGAACAGAGATGGAAAATATGCTATCAAGATGGATGAGTACGACAAAGAACTTTTCCCCTGCCTTGACTTTAAACAATTGGAACCAAAATCTCTTGTCGGCGAAGTCAGAGCAGCAATAGAATCGCTAAAGTTAGGAAATCACTTGGATTGGACAACGTACCAGGCGAACTGATAAAGAACACTGGAGAAGGGGGTGTAACTGCCTTACATCATGTATGTACAAGAATATGGGAATCATGCCAGTGGCCTGATGACTGGAAGCTACAGGAATTTGTCATGCTATACAAAAATGGGAGCGCCAAGGACTGCATGCAGTAACTGTAGAACAATCGCCTTAATCAGCCACACCAGTAAAGTGCTGCTAATCATCATACTGAACAGAACGAAACGAAAAGAAGAAGAACTCTCTGTCAGGCTGGTTGGTTACAGATCCAACAGGGGCACGACAGACATGTTGTTTGTCTTACAGATTTTGATAGAAAAGTAAGGAACAGGGAACAAGAATCTTTCATTACTTTTATCGATTACAGAAAGGCCTTTGACATGCCATACACCATCAACTGTTTAACACAATGGCAAAGATGGGCTTCCCCAAACACTTCTGTCACTTATAGCAGCATTATAGGAAGACCAAAAAGCGACCATCAGATGGAATGGTGCACACTGCGGATATTTTGTCATTAAAAAAGGAACGAGGCAGGGCTGCATCCTTTCGCCTCATCTCTTTAACTTATATACAGAGCAGGTCATAAGAGAGGCAGACTTAGAAGAGATGGGAATAAAGATTAGAGGAAGAAACATCACCAACCTGAGATATACAGATGACAGGTAGGTAACATGACGAGCATGAAGAGAAATCTCTACCGAGTGGATGCAGCAGGTTCCAGGGCAGGATTGAAACTGAATGCTAAAAAAAACCAAAGTCTTGCACATAGCGAAAAAAGAAGGTCGGGAACATGCAAACATTCAAATAAATAAAACAGACTTAGAAAATATCCAACATTTCAAGTTTCTAGGATCTATAAAAGCAAAGGACGGCTCCTGTACCATAGATGTGAAAATAAGAATTGGCATGGCAAAACAAAAAATGGTCCAATTAAACAACGTATAATAATAATAATAATAATTACAATATTTATATAGCGCAAAATCTTGATAAAATCAAATCTAAGCGCTGAAACAGACACACACGCACGCACGCACACACATACACACACACACACACACACACACACACACACACACACACACACACACACACACACACACACACACACACACACACCACGCATGGCTATAAATGGGGAGAAAGAATAAAAGCAATGAAAAATTATAGAGAGCATGGAAAGACAGAGGGCTTCCCAAAGATTTAAAACTAAGAATAACGAAAATGTTGATTTGGCCTGTTTTAATGTATGGTTGCGAAGCCTGGGCACTAAGAAAAGACAAAGAAAATCAATGCAGCAGAAATGTGGCTCTAGAGACGACTTCTCGGAGTCAGATGGACAGACAGAAAAACAATCGATAGTGTGTTAAAGGAACTGAATGTCAGGCGCCAGTTGTTGACAGAGATCAACAAAAGAAAGCTGAAATACGTAGGCCTTGCGATCAGAAACACCAAAACAGATCTGATGTCAACGGTCCTGCAGGGGAAAGTGGAGGCGAGGAGAAGAAAGGGATGACCGCACACCTCCTATTTCAACAACATCGCTGAAGTCTGTGGTCTGAAGATCCAGGAGCTCGTCCACAGATGTCTCAATCGTATTACTTGGATATATATATATATGTGGCCGAAAATTTGCTCCTGTCTTGTTTTGTTGTATCAGATACGTGCTCTAGTTATATTTTTGTGTTTTTCTATTATCATAATCAAGAACAGATTTTTCTTTAAACACGACACTTACAGTGTCGTTTAGACCTGGTCAAATGTTCATGTTGTTTCTAATGTCCCCTTACAAAGGGCTGCAGGACTCCTGCCCATGCGGTGCCTGGAGAAGAACATGAGCCGCCAGGATTGGTCTTCCATCCCGCATGAAGACCCACGCCATGTGCTGAGGACCAGTATGCTAACTCACCTGTGGGACCGACGGGAGAATCCATTGTCGTCATCTTCATCGTATGTAATGTATGTGTGTATGTTGTATTGTATGTGTGTGTGTATGTTGTGTATGTGTGTGTGTATGTATGATGTATTTTATGTATGTAGGTGTGTGTATGTGTATGTATGGTGATGTTTGTATGTATGTTGTATGTGTTATGTATGTATGTTATGTATGTATTTGTAGTGTATTGTGTATTTTTTGATGTATGTTTATGTATGTATGTTGTGTATGTTGTGTTATGTGTATGTATGTTTGTATGTATTGTATGTGTATGTGTGTTATGTGTGTAGTGTAGTATGTTTGTATGTATGTGTTTATGTGTGTATGTATGATGTATGTATGTTGTAGTGTGTGTGTATGTATGTATGTATGTATGTATGTAAGTGTATGTATTTAATTATCGTATGTATGTATGCATTGTCTCTCTCTCTCTCTTATCTCTCACTCTGTCTCCTTGTCTCTGTCTGTCTGTCTATCCTCTTCCTCTTTTTCTCCATCTCTCTTTCTCTCCCCTCCTGTCTCTCTCTAGAGCTCTCTCTCTCCCCTCCAAATTCAAAATCCTAACAAAGCTTTTCAAGCATATACTACAAAACTCTTCAAACACAGGTGAACGCCTTCTTCCCCCCACCCCGTCTGTTTCTGTCTCTGTCTCTGTGTCTCTGTCTCTGTGTCTCTGTCTGTGTCTCTGTCTGTCTTTCTGTATATATCTCTCCACCTCCCTCCTACCTCGCCTGTTCTCTCTGTTATATCGAATGTGCATATTGTACATGTTTGACTATTGTTTTGTACGGTTTTAAAATCGATGTGCTCACAGACTAGATGAACTGATTCGTGTTTTTGGTCAGCATTTTGTTAACTATAGAGAACAGAAATGGAACGATTCCATTCAGACGGTAAAAGATGTAAAACCTGTCGGTGTTCCCTGTATTCCCTCAAGTCTGTGTTCCTTGTGTTCTCTGTATTCCCTCAAGTCTGTGTTCCTTGTGTTCTCTGTATTCCCTCAAGTCTGTGTTCCTTGTGTTCTCTGTATTCCCTCAAGTCTGTGTTCCTTGTGTTCTCTGTATTCCCTCAAGTCTGTTTCCTTGTGTTCTCTGTATTCCCTCAAGTCTGTGTTCCTTGTGTTTTCTGTATTCCCTCAAGTCTGTGTTCCTTGTGTTCTCTGTATTCCCTCAAGTCTGTGTTCCTTGTGTTTCTGTATTCCCTCAAGTCTGTGTTCCTTGTGTTCTCTGTATCCCTCAAGTCTGTGTTCCTTGTGTTCTCTGTATTCCCTCAAGTCTGTGTTCCTTGTGTTTTCTGTATTCCCTCAAGTCTGTGTTCCTTGTGTTCTCTGTATTCCCTCAAGTCTGTGTTCCTTGTGTTCTCTGTATTCCCTCAAGTCTGTGTTCCTTGTGTTTTCTGTATTCCCTCAAGTCTGTGTTCCTTGTGTTCTCTGTATCCCCTCAAGTCTGTGTTCCTTGTGTTCTCTGTATTCCATCAAGTCTGTGTTCCCTGTGTTCTCTGTATTCCCTCAAGTCTGTGTTCCTTGTGTTCCTTGTGTTCTCTGTATTCCCTCAAGTCTGTGCTCCTTGTGGTCTCTGTATCCCTCAAGTCTGTGTTCCTTGTGTTCTCTGTATTCCCTCAAGTCTGTGTTCTTGTGTTCTCTGTATTCCCTCAAGCGTGTTCTTGTGTTCTCTGTATCCTCAAGTCTGTGTTCCTTGTGTTCTCTGTTTCCCTCAGTCTGTGTTCTCTGTTTCCTCAATCTGTGTTCTCTGTATCCCTCAAGTCTGTGTCCTTGTGTTCTCGTATCCTCAAGTCTGTGTTCCTTGTGTTCTCTGTATTCCTCAAGTCTGTGTTCTTGTGTTCTCTGTATTCCCTCAAGTCTGTGTTCTTGTGTTCTCTGTATTCCCTCAAGTCTGTGTTCCTTGTGTTCTCTGTATTCCCTCAAGTCTGTGTTCCTTGTGTTCTCTGTATTCCTCAAGTCTGTGTTCCTTGTGTTTCTTTTCCTCAGTCTGTGTTCCTTGTGTTCTCTGTATCCCTCAAGTCTGTGTTCCTTGTTCTCTGTATTCCCTCAATCTGTGTTCCTGGCTGTATCCCAATCTGTGTTCCTTGTGTCTCTGTATTCCTCAAGTCTGTCTGTGTTGATTCCTCGTGTGTTCTTGTATTCCTCAAGTCTGTGTCTGGTTCTCTGTATTCCCTCAATCTGTGTTCTTGTGTTTTCGTATCCCAAGTCTGTGTCCTTGTGTTCTCTGTATCCCTAAGTCTGTGTTCCTTGTGTTCTCTGTTTCCTCAAGTCTGTGTTCTTGTGTTCTCGTATTCCCTCAAGTCTGTGTTCTTGTGTTCTCTGTATTCCTCAAGTCTGTGTTCTGTGTTTTATCCCCCAAGTCTGTGTTCCTTGTGTTCTCTGTATTCCTCAAGTTGTCCTGTGTTCTTGTGTTTTGTATTCCCCAGTTGTGTTCCTGTGTTCTCTGTATTCCCTCAAGTCTGTGTTCCTTGGTTCTCTGTATTCCCTCAAGTCTGTGTTCCTGTGTTCTCTGTATTCCTCAAGTCTGTGTTCCTTGTGTTCTCTGTATTCCCTCAAGTCGTGTTCCTTGTGTTCTGTATTCCCTCAAGTCTGTGTTCCTGTGTTCTTGTTTCCCTCAAGTCTGTGTCCTTGTGTTTCTGTATTCCTCAAGTCTGTGTTCCTTGTGTTCTCTGTATTCCCTCAAGTCTGTGTTTCTGTGTTCTCTGTATTCCCTCAAGTCTTTTCCTTGTTTTTGTATCCCTCAGTCTGTTTCTGTGTTCTCTTATCCCAAGTCTGTGTTCTTGTGTTCTCTGTATTCCCTCAAGTCTGTGTTCTCTGTATTCCTCAAGTCTGTGTTCCTTGTGTTCTCTGTATCCCTCAAGTGTTTCTTGTGTTCTCTGTATTCCCTCAAGTCTGTGTTCTTGTGTTCTCTGTATTCCCTCAAGTCTGTGTTCTGTTCCTGTATTCCCTCAAGTCTGTGTTCCTTGTGTTCTCGTATTCCCTCAATCTGTGTTCTTGTGTTTCGTATTCCCTCAAGTCTGTGTTCCTGTGTTCTCTGTATTCCTCAAGTCTGTGTTCCTTGTTTGTCTGTATTCCCTCAAGTGTGTTTCTGTGTTCTCGTATTCCCTCAAGTCTGTGTTCTTGGTTCTCTTTCCCTCAGTCTGTTTCTTGTTTCTCGTATTCCCTCAAGTCTGTGTTCTTGTGTTCTCTGTTTCCCTCAAGTCTTGTTCCTGTGTTCTCTGTATTCCCTCAAGTCTGTGTTCTGTGTTCTCTGTATTCCTCAAGTCTGTGTTCTTGTGTTCCTGTATCCCTCAAGTCTGTGTTCTTGTGTTTCTGTATTCCTCAAGTCTGTTCCTTGTGTTCTTGTATTCCCTCAAGTCTGTGTCCTGTTTCCCTCAAGTTGTTTGTTCTTGTGTCCGTATTCCCTAAGTCTGTGTTCTTGTTCTCTGTATTCCTCAAGTCTGTGTTCTTGTGTTCTTGTATTCCTCAAGTCTGTGTTCTCTGTATTCCCTCAAGTCTGTGTTGTCTGTATTCCCTAAGTGTTTTCTTGTGTTCTCGTATTCCTCAAGTCTGTTTCTGTGTTCTCGTATTCCTCAAGTCTGTGTTCCTTGTTCTCTGTATTCCCTCAAGTCTGTGTTTCTTGTGTTCTCTGTATTCCCTCAAGTCTGTGTTTCTTGTGTTCTCTGTATTCCCTCAAGTCTGTGTTTCTTGTGTTCTCTGTATTCCCTCAAGTCTGTTTCTTGTGTTCTCTGTATTCCCTCAAGTCTGTGTTTCTTGTGTTCTCTGTATTCCCTCAAGTCTGTGTTTCTTGTGTTCTCTGTATTCCCTCAAGTCTGTGTTTCTTGTGTTCTCTGTATTCCCTCAAGTCTGTGTTTCTTGTGTTCTCTGTATTCCCTCAAGCCTGTGTTCTCTGTATTCCTTCAAGTCTGTGTTCCTTGTGTTCTCTGTATTCCCTCAAGTCTGTGTTCTCTGTATTCCCTCAAGTCTGTGTTCTCTGTATTCCCTCAAGTCTGTGTTCCTTGTGTTCTCTGTATTCCCTCAAGTCTGTGTTCTCTGTATCCCCTCAAGTCTGTGTTCCTTGTGTTCTCTGTATTCCCTCAAGTCTGTGTTTCTTGTGTTCTCTGTATTCCCTCAAGTCTGTGTTCCCTGTGTTCCTTGTGTTTTCTGTATTCCCTCAAGGCCGAGTTCCCTGTGTTCCCTCCTGTTCCCTCAAGTATGTGTTCCCTGTGTTACCTCAAGTATGTGTTCCCTCAAGTTGGTGTTCCCTGTGTTCCCTCAAGTCTGTGTCCCCTCAAGTCTGTGTTCTCTGTGTTACCTCAAGTCTGTGTTCCCTCAAATCTGTGTTCCCTCAAGTTGGTGTTCCCTCAACTGTGTTCCTTGTGTTTCCTCAAGTTGGTGTTCCCTCAAGTCTGTGTTCCTTGTGTTCCCTCAAGTCTGTGTTCCATCAAGTTGGTGTTCCCTCACGTCTGTGTTCCTTGTGTTTCCTCAAGTCTGTGTTCCCTGTGTTTCCTCAAGTTTGTGTTACCTGTTCCCTCAAGTCTTTGTTCCTTCCAGTCTTTGTTCTCTGTGTTTCCTCAAGTCTGTATTCCCTGTGTTTCCTCAAGTTAGTGTTCCCTGTTTCCTGCGTTCCCTGTGTTCGCTCAAGGCAGTGTTCCCTGTGTTTCCTCAAGTCTGTATTCTCTATATTCCCTCAAGTCTGTATTCCCTGTATTCCCTCAAGTCTGTGTTCCCTCAAGGTCAAGTTCCCTCAGATCTGTGTGTTCCCTCAAGTCTGTGTTCCATCAAGTTGGTGTTCCCTCACGTCTGTGTTCCTTGTGTTTCCTCAAGTCTGTGTTCCCTGTGTTTCCTCAAGTTTGTGTTACCTGTTCCCTCAAGTCTTTGTTCCTTCCAGTCTTTGTTCTCTGTGTTTCCTCAAGTCTGTATTCCCTGTGTTTCCTCAAGTTAGTGTTCCCTGTTTCCTGCGTTCCCTGTGTTCGCTCAAGGCAGTGTTCCCTGTGTTTCCTCAAGTCTGTATTCTCTATATTCCCTCAAGTCTGTATTCCTGTATTCCCTCAAGTCTGTGTTCCCTCAAGGTCAAGTTCCCTCAGATCTGTGTGTTCCCTCAAGTCTGTGTTCCCTGTGTTCTCTCATAGTGGAGTTCCCTGTGTTCCCTCAAGGCAGAGTTCCCTGTGTTCCATCAAGTCTGTTCTGTCTCAGTCTTCACTTCCCATGCAACATTTAGTGGGATCCCTACCACTTCACTCCCCATACAACCTTTAGTGAGGTCCGTATCACTTTACTCCCCATACAACCTTTAGTGAGGTCCCTACCACATCACTCCCCATACAACCTTTAGTGAGGTCCCTACCACTTCACTCCCCATACAACCTTTAGTGAGGTCCCTACCACTTCACTCCCCATACAACCTTTAGTAAGGTCCCTACCACTTCACTCCCCATACACCTTAAGTGGGATCCCTACCACTTCACTCCCCATACAACCTTTAGTGAGGTCCCTACCACATCACTCCCCATACAACCTTTAGTGAAGTCCGTACCACTTCATTCCCATACACCTTAAGTGAGGTCCCTACCACTTCACT
>JAPXFY010000035.1:17645989-17648489 GCA_030674185.1 Monoplex corrugatus
GATGGAGGAAAAATGATAATCTCCGTTACGCAGATGACACCGTTTCGATTGCAGAAAAGGAAAAAAAAAACCGACAAAATGATTTTTATGGTGTTTTTTTCTCTCTCTCAATCTATGAAAGGCTGGTGAGGGACGGTGCAGAGAGAGACAGGAAGTAGTAGTGGGTTCATACCTAGTGTCAGGATTATGTTTTCTGTGTTTTGTAGAGGGTTTGATCGGTCGAGGCGTTTCAATAAATTTATGTATGATTTATGATAGATTTGTTTTTTAAGTGAATATGAGAATGATATAGGTATGGCGCCACTCCAGTGTATACACATTTGAATATCCAAATAAAGGAGTATTGAATTAAACTAAATTGTGGTGAATGATTGTTGTCAATCCAGGAGGGATTATTGACAATCAGCGTAAGTGACAGTCTCATGCTGACAGAATTGAAAGGATTGTGGGGAAAAGATTTAAAACCTTATGTCACAATGTAAGCAGCGCACTTAAAACCTTATGTCACAATGTAAGCAGCGCACTTAAAACCTTATGTCACAATGTAAGCAGCGCACTTAAAACCTTATGTCACAATGTAAGCAGCGCACTTAAAACCTTATGTCACAATGTAAGCAGCGCACTTAAAACCTTATGTCACAATGTAAGCAGCGCACTTAAAACCTTGTCACAATGTAAGCAGCGCACTTAAAACCTTGTCACAATGTAAGCATTGCGCTGACACGACAGCTGTGAAACTTATTTTTCATACACACATACGTTACGTGTCCATACAAGATCAGTCAGAACTGACAGACGCGGAGGTTAAGTGGGTAAACACCGGACTTCCAACTGGAAAGTCCTGGGTTCGATCTTGTTTAAAGCACAAATCAACCGAGATCCTTAACAGGATCATAACGAGCGGAGCTTAATATTCAACACAGCTGAAACATATTTGGATTTCTATACTATTTTAGTAAGATACACTTTGATCGAAGATCATCCAAAGCTGGGCAGTGGAAGACAGTGTATCCCGTGTGAGAGTGAAACAGACGGATAGATAGACAGAAACAGTGTGCGTGGGTGAGGTGGGATGGCGGCTGTGACAAGCAAAATTGGAGTTAACAGCTGTTTATGTTTCAATGTACGCAGGTTGTGCAGAAAGCTGTACTGTCTGATGACGGCGTGTTCTATTGACGTAAAACACCATCAGCAATCAACTAACAGCCGCCGTTCCTGACAACTTGTGGCCTGACGGACATCTTTTTACGACCATCACAGCTAAAACAACTTCTCCATTTTGTCCCCCTGCCACTGCTGACATCAACAATCAACACAGCTAGCAACTGTCATCCTCAAAGGAGATATCAGCAAAACACTTTACACGAAAAACCGCCTTCACTGCTACTAGGCCATACATTGACTGTCAAGCCTATAGCGGTACTGCCAGCAACGCTGACAGCATTGTCAATGAGCACCTGATCAACCCAACAAACCTTGACACCAACAGCCCTCCACAAGGCACACCACAACACTGCCACTGCTGCTAAAAATCGCTGCTATCCACTCGTAATATCTACCACCACAACAGATCTGGTAACCACAACCCGGCTATTCCATCTACCTTCTTCGATCATCACACTCACCACCACCACCACCTCTAACCACCACTAACATCCTCAGCGAAGATCCATCTTCCATCCTTGCCAATTTGACTGTAAGTTTTAACACCATCCCATCTCACCGCCTCCTTGCTTAATCCTTCACGAAGATATACCGTGCAGACACTATCCAAAGAACAAAGAAGCAAAGAAAGAACAAAAAAGAAAGAAACAAGCAAACAAACCTACGTGCCCCAGTCATCCAGCGTTGTTAGACAATCTGACCCAAGCAACTGCTTAAACCTCTAGTAGCAGCGGAAGTAGAGGGCAAGCAAGGATCAACCACACCACAACCATCCCACACCACCCAGCCAACCCACAAGCCACCCACGCCATGGCCTCTGTGGCAGAACCTCACGACGACGCCAAAATAGACTCGCAGCAGCGGCTGGACCATGCCATTGTCGCAGGCGACGTAGCACAGATCCTGCACCTGCTGGACGACACCAGCCTGGACCTGGACCGAAAGGACCTCGGCCACGATCTGGCGACGCCGCTGATGCGCATGTCCCACATGCGCGCCTCCTCCGAGGAGCTGGACGTGGTGCTGGAGAAGCTGGAGCGGTGCGCCTGGAACCCCAACGTGCAGGACGCCATGGGCCGCACGCTGCTCATGCACGCCTGCATCGCCGACCGCTGTTCTCTGGCGCTGCTGTGCCTAGACAACGGTTGTGACGTCAGCCTGACCGACAAGGACGGCAACTCGGCACTGGTGTACGCCGTGCGACAGGGCAGTGAGGAAATTGTGCGCGTGTTTCTGGACTTGGAGGAGTGTCGCTCCCTCCTGTTGACCCAGGCCAACAATTTTGGTGAGTCCTTTATCGCTGCTGGTAGTGATGGTGGTGGTGTGAGGGGTATGA
>JAPXFY010000035.1:17653489-17668489 GCA_030674185.1 Monoplex corrugatus
GAGAGAGAGGAGAGAGAGAGAGAGAGAGAGAGAGAGAGAGAGAGAGAGAGAGAGATGTCTTCCCAGAAAAGGTTTCTGTGTTTGTGGCTTTTTTTTCAGACGCAGAGTTTATTCTGCCGAGTGCAGAAAAGTCTTCTTTGTTGTCATGTCAGAGAGAGAGAGAGAGAGAGAGAGAGAGAGAGAGAGAGAGAGAGAGAGAGAATGTCTTCCCAGAAAAGGTTTCTGTGTTTATGGCGGTTTTTTTCAGACGCAGTTTATTCTGCCGAGTGCAGAAAGGTCTTCTTTGTTGTCATGTCTTTGTTTGTCTTTGCACAACGACCATCAGGATGTTTTACTGTGGTCTTGTTTTTTTTTGTTTTTTTTTGTCCCCTGATTTTTTTTTTAATTTGTTCTCTGTTGTTTGTTATTCTTCTTTGTCTTATGTTTTCCCTTGACAAAGAGGGGTTGGCTGAAAATTTGCGTGTCTTGTTTTATTAAATTGTATTTTTTTGTTTTTTGTTTTCTGGTTCCTTTGTTGTTGGTTTTTTCTTCTTGGTGGTTTGTTTGTTATTATTATTGCAAGGGAGACAATCCATGCTTTTCTTGTCTTTGGGCCAAGGAGACGTACCTGTATTTACTCTGCTTTATAATGCTGGTTGGTGATCATTTTTCTGTGTATGGAAAGATATCAATTAACGATGGAAGAGGGACTGAGGAGTTTGTGAGTGTACAGTTTGTTCAAGAGGGAGTTATCGCACTCAGGCAGTTCCATACACGCTGTAGCCAAATTTGACAAATTATCGGGGACAGTTTTTTACGATGCTATGATGATGATGATACTGACGAAGGGGTGCTAATCATGATGCTATGGAGTTCCATGTATGATTGAGACAGGGTGACTGGGCTGTACTCTACACATACTATCGTAATGTATCCTGCTGTCGACCAGGTCCAAGAGAACAGACACCTGCGGTATTGGTCAGGAGATTTGAGCAACACCCTCAATAACGCACCCGTGAAGTGGATGAGACTGGAATGTGCGGTTCCAATCTTCCCAATGAGCCCATAGCATGCTCCGCAATGGGTAGGAAGCCCATTTGGGCGGGAAAAATCACATTGGTTTTTCACAGGACTGATGGAGATTCGAATCTACAACCTTCCAGTCGAGCGCACTAACCACTACATCACGGGCGACCGGTACCAGCAGGTTTATTGTCAAGAGTGCAGAACAGCTTAAAAGCAGGATTGATTGTGGACCCGGTTCTACGTTGTTTAGTTGCTCGAGGGCTGTTTCTTTCCCTGTGGCGCACATTATGTCAATGTGCTTCATCGTCAGCAAAGGTGCGTAGTTGGAACTGGTTCATTGTTATGTAGATCAGCAAGTCCCATTGTACTGTACTGACGATGTTAGAGGACCGGGAAGAGTGGCAATCCTTGAGGGAATCCCATAAAAAGAAAAGCTTGTAGGGTGCCAACACCAGTGCTCAGGCCGTCGAACTAACACCCTGGCTTGGACCAGGAAACGCGGTGAAGTGGTTAGTGCAACGGACTGCTGACTGTTAGGGTGTGGGTTCCGACCCCATCAGTCCTTCACCCCCACCCCCACCCCTCAAATTATAAAAGTGGGGGTTTTTTTGTTTTGTTTTGTTTTGTTTTTTTGGCGCTGACCAGCTCCTAACCAGAGTTGAGCGTGCTGTGTGCACACTGGGAAGACTGCGGTTAGTCGATTGAACGTGTTGCTGAAGGGCCCTACTTGAGGCCTCGTAATGTTACTGTTGTTAGTGTCAGTCTCTCTCCGTCTCTGTCTGTCTGTCTGTCTGTCTGTCTCTCCCTCTCTCTCTCTCTCTCTCTCTCTCTCTCTCTCTCTCTCTCTGTGTCTGTGTCTGTCAGTATCTCTGTCGCTCTGTCACCCGCCCCTCTCTCTCACCCTCCCTCTCTCTGTCTCCCCTCCCTCAGTCTCCACTTCCTCCTCTCTCTCTGTCCACAAATATAAAATATTTACGAAACTCCTGAAGTGCAATTCACCTAACGTTTATTGATCATTTGATGTCATCAGTGAAGTAAACCACTGTCAAATGAGTTGCTCCTGCACTAGGCTTTTAAAACCCGAAGCGCTGTTAACAACACAATAACTGTATCTGTATTATTAAAGTGTCATGTTGAGGGTAGTGACATAAACACATTAATGCCTACTTACATCCAGCTCCTGTTCATGGGGGTGTCACCGATTGATGATGACAGTGTGAAGTGGTTCAGTGCTGATAGTCTGAAGAAAGTAACATATAACAACATAGTTGTGATTGTGCTGTCACTGACAGATGGTGATCCACTCCGAAGTAGTTTAACCACTGTAATCCATAATAGTCCTAACGGTTTTTTAAGGGGTCAGATTTCTCTACTTCTGCGGTGGTCTGGGCGAAATGGTTTTCTTTCTTTTTTCTTCATACAATACTTGAAAGGTACCCGCCAAGTTTGTACTATGCCAACAGAAAGGATTAAGATCAAACTCACGTAGGTCTTTATTTCAGGGCTGGCAGGCTTTTTTGATAGAGCCATAGACTCAAAATCTGATATCTCGAGTCCCAGCCCAGCCCACAACGTTAAAACAAAACAAAACAAACAGAGAAACAAAAAGCCAGTTCGCTGCCTGTTCCATCATTATGGTGGTGTCAGCATAGTGTTTCATACGTCCGTCCACATTTCAAGACCTTGCCAGCGCATAGGGTTTTGTGTGGGCTCAGGAGTCTGCCTGATAAAAGCTGACAGATTTGGGTGGAGCGCATATGAACTTGTCTAAGTGCGATGAATCCTTCTTGAACAAGCTCCAAACTCCACATTCCAAACTGTGGGTAGTTGGAATGTGTGAACACTGTCAAGACAGTCCATCTACAAGAGGGACAACTTTGATTCCAAACCCACAGAGTGCCTTCAGCACTTGGTAAATGTTCTCCAGTGGCTCAGAATGATTCCAAACCCACAGAGTGCCTTCAGCACTTGGTAAATGTTCTCCAGTGGCTCAGAATGATTCCAAACCCACAGAGTGCCTTCAGCACTTGGTAAATGTTCTCCAGTGGCTCAGAATGATTCCAAACCCACAGAGTGCCTTCAGCACTTGGTAAATGTTCTCCAGTGGCTCAGAATGATTCCAAACCCACAGAGTGCCTTCAGCACTTGGTAAATGTTCTCCAGTGGCTCAGAATGATTCCAAACCCACAGAGTGCCTTCAGCACTTGGTAAATGTTCTCCAGTGGCTCAGAATGATTCCAAACCCACAGAGTGCCTTCAGCACTTGGTAAATGTTCTCCAGTGGCTCAGAATGATTCCAAACCCACAGAGTGAGTGCCTTCAGCATTTGGTAAATGTTCTCCAGTGGCTCAGAATGATTCCAAACCCAAAGAGTGCCTTTAGCATTTAGTAAATGTTCTCCAGTGGCTCAGAATGATTCCAAACCCACAGAGTGCCTCCAGCCTTTGGTAAATGTTCCCCAGTGGCTCAGAATGATTCCAAACCCACAGAGTGCCTCCAGCCTTTGGTAAATGTTCTCCAGTGGCTCAGAATGATTCCAAACCCACAGAGTGCCTTCAGCCTTTGGTAAATGTTCTCCAGTGGCTCAGAATGATTCCAAACCCATAGAGTGCCTTCAGCATTTGGTAAATGTTCTCCAGTGGCTCAGAATGATTCCAAACCCACAGAGTGCCTTCAGCATTTGGTAAATGTTCTCCGGTGGCTCAGAATGATTCCAAACCCACAGAGTGCCTCCAACTTTGGTAAATGCCCCTCAGTGCCTCAGAATGATTCCAAACCCACAGAGTGCCTCCAACCTTTGGTAAATGCTCCTCAGTGCCTCAAAATGATTCCAAACCCACAGAGTGCCTCCAACCTTTGGTAAATGCCCCTCAGTGCCTCAGAATGATTCCAAACCCACAGAGTGCCTCCAACCTTTGGTAAATGCCCCTCAGTGCCTCAGAATGATTCCAAACCCACAGAGTGCCTCCAACCTTTGGTAAATGCCCCTCAGTGCCTCAGAATGATTCCAAACCCACAGAGTGCCTCCAACCTTTGGTAAATGCCCCTCAGTATCTCAAAATGAATTCCAAACCCACAGAGTGCCTTCAGCATTTGGTAAATGCCCCCCAGTGCCTCAGAATGTTTCCAAACCCACAGAGTGCCTTCAGCATTTGGTAAATGCCCCCCAGTGCCTCAGAATGATTCCAAACCCACAGAGTGCCTCCAACCTTTGGTAAATGCCCCTCAGTATCTCAGAATGATTCCAAGCCCACAGTGCCTTTAGGCTTTGGTAAATGGTCCCACTCTCCGCCCCCAATCCTCAGAAAGGTTCTTGAGCCAGAGGCCAGGTGACATATACTCCAAACAACACAGCTTTACCTGCTGAAATCGTTCTTCACGTGGTGGTCACTACACCTGTGGAATTACGTGCGTCAGAGAGAGAGGGAGAGAGAGAGAATGGGGAGAGGATTGGACACCCGACCTCCCCCCCCCCCCCCAACACATACACATACGCACTTAAAAGACTTCCCAATTACTAGTTGGGCACAGAGGCAAACCGGAACAACGAGTTGACAAATAACAAGAGAGATTTGTGTACGTAATGCCCATTGATTGATACTGGTTTAGTATGTAGTGGTGTGATTAGTGTAATAGTGATATTAATAGTCTGTAATGGTATGATTTAGTGTGTACTGATACTGACTGATAGTCTGTAGTGGTGTGATTAGTGTGTACTGATACTGACTGATAGTCTATAGTGGTGTGGTTTAGTGTGATAGTGATACTGATTGGTGTGATTTAGTGTGTACTGATACTGACTGGTGTGATTTAGTGTGTACTGATACTGACTGATAGTCTATAGTGGTGTGATTAGTGTAATAGTGATATTAATAGTCTGTAATGGTATGATTTAGTGTGTACTGATACTGACTGATAGTCTGTAGTGGTGTGATTTAGTGTGTACTGATACTGACTGATAGTCTGTAGTGGTGTGATTTAGTGTGATAGTGATACTGATAGTCTATAGTGGTATGATTTAGTGTGTACTGATACTGACTGATAGTCTGTAGTGGTGTGATTTAGTGTGTACTGATACTGACTGATAGTCTTTAGTGGTGTGGTTTAGTGTGATAGTAATACTGATAGTCTTTAGTGGTGTGATTTAGTGTGATAGTAATACTGATAGTCTGTAGTGGTGTGATTTAGTGTGTACTGATACTGACTGATAGTCTGTAGTGGTGTGATTTAGTGTGATAGTAATACTGATAGTCTGTAGTGGTGTGATTTAGTGTGATAGTAATACTGATAGTCTGTAGTGGTGTGATTTAGTGTGATAGTAATACTGATAGTCTGTAGTGGTGTGATTTAGTGTGATAGTAATACTGATAGTCTGTAGTGGTGTGATTTAGTGTGATAGTAATACTGATAGTCTGTAGTGGTGTGATTTAGTGTGATAGTAATACTGATAGTCTGTAGTGGTGTGATTTAGTGTGATAGTAATACTGATAGTCTGTAGTGGTGTGATTTAGTGTGATAGTAATACTGATAGTCTGTAGTGGTGTGATTTAGTGTGATAGTAATACTGATAGTCTATAGTGGTGTGATTTAGTGTGATAGTAATACTGATAGTCTGTAGTGGTGTGATTTAGTGTGATAGTAATACTGATAGTCTGTAGTGGTGTGATTTAGTGTGATAGTGATAGTGATAGTCTGTAGTGGTGTGATTTAGTGTGATAGTGATACTGACTGATAGTCTGTAGTGGTGTGATTTAGTGTGATAGTAATACTGATAGTCTGTAGTGGTGTAATTTAGTGTGATAGTGATAGTCTGTAGTGGTGTGATTTAGTGTGATAGTGATACTGATAGTCTGTAGTGGTGTGATTTAGTGTGATAGTGATACTGACTGATAGTCTGTAGTGGTGTGATTTAGTGTGATAGTGATAGTCTGTAGTGGTGTGATTTAGTGTGATAGTGATACTGATAGTCTGTAGTGGTGTGATTTAGTGTGATAGTGATACTGATAGTCTGTAGTGGTGTGATTTAGTGTGATAGTAATACTGATAGTCTGTAGTGGTGTGATTTAGTGTGATAGTGATACTGATAGTCTGTAATGGTGTGATTTAGTGTGATAGTAATACTGATAGTCTGTAGTGGTGTGATTTAGTGTGATAGTGATAGTCTGTAGTGGTGTGATTTAGTGTGATAGTAATACTGATAGTCTGTAGTGGTGTGATTTAGTGTGATAGTGATAGTCTGTAGTGGTGTGATTTAGTGTGATAGTAATACTGATAGTCTGTAGTGGTGTGATTTAGTGTGATAGTGATACTGATAGTCTGTAGTGGTGTGATTTAGTGTGATAGTAATACTGATAGTCTGTAGTGGTGTGATTTACTGTGATAGTAATACTGATAGTCTGTAGTGGTGTGATTTAGTGTGATAGTGATACTGATAGTCTGTAGTGGTGTGATTTAGTGTGATAGTAATACTGATAGTCTGTAGTGGTGTGATTTACTGTGATAGTGATACTGATAGTCTGTAGTGGTGTGATTTAGTGTGATAGTAATACTGATAGTCTGTAGTGGTGTGATTTAGTGTGATAGTGATACTGATAGTCTGTAGTGATGTGATTTAGTGTGATAGTGATACTGATAGTCTGTAGTGGTGTGATTTAGTGTAATAATGATACTGATAGTCTGTAGTGATGTGATTTAGTGTGATAGTGATACTGATAGTCTGTAGTGGTCTAATTTAGTGTGATAGTGATAGTGATAGTCTGTAGTGGTGTAATTTAGTGTAATAATGATACTGATAGTCTCAAGTAGTACAACATAACAAGGAGGATTTGTGTCTATGTGCAATGTCGCTGACTCACGGTTGAAAGGCAGGGTGCTTAGCACTGCCACTGCCATTTACACAATGATCCTTGCGCCTGAGGCGTTGGCCGGGTACACGTAGTCTCACACTTTAAAATATATATGTATATTAGTAGGTATACACACACACACTAAGCCCTGTCTGTCTGTCTGTCTGTCTGTCTGTCTGTCTGTCTGTCTGTCTGTCTGTCTGTCTCTCTCTCTCTCTCTCTCTCTCAAACAGGCACACGTACACACATACATACACCACAGACAGACATACAGTATACACACACAAGCACACGTTCACACATATATACACATACATGCGCATATAACATGCACACACGCACAAATACACATACAACACACTCATACACACACACACCACACACACACACACATACTACTACATACATGCGTACTCATACACACCACACACCACACACACACACACACACACACACACACACACACACAACACACACATACGTACATCATACTATACACATACATCACAAACACACACACACCACAAATACCACACGATATCCACCTTTCCACTTTTACACACACACACACACACACACCACAACACACACACACACACACCACACACACACACACACACACACACACACACACACACACACACGCATACTCATACACATACACACACTCATACAGACTTATACATGCAGGCTCGCGCGCGTGCTCACACACACACACACACACACACACACACACACACACACACACACACACACACACACCAACAAAACACACACACACACACACACACCACACCACACACACACACACACACACACACACACAACACACACACAACACACACACACACACAACACACACACACACACACACACACACACACACACACACCACACACACACACACACACACACACACACACCAACCCCAACCCAATCCTTAACGTCCAGATACACATATGTATTATGCATCGAACCCACCACCACCATCAGCACCACCCTACACCACCAACACCGCCTGTCGTCCCTTCCACACCCACACACGCACACACGCCCACTAGACGTCTGTACCCCCAGCTGCGCTGTCGAACGCTTTAACAAACATTCCGATCCAGTGTACGTACCGGTCTACTGTTTTACTGTGGGCACTGAAGGAGCGCTCTGTGTTCAACGGTTCACGCCGGCAGTCCAGAAACTTGGCTTGGAACACGACAACTCGCCTCTTGTTTAAAGATTACAAGTTTGGTAACTTCCTCCTTACCTGCTACCAGTGAGTCTTAAGCCGAGATCAGGATCTGACGGCCGTTTTTCACACGTTAGGTGGGCGAGGTTTTGGCGAGGTATGTTAGGTAGGAGCGTTTCTTTGTTCCACCTAGTGGCAAGCTTGGCTAGGTATCGGCTATGGAAGGCTAGATAACATCGACAGGATCTTGATGGGGAGGTAAAGATGGCGGTCGTGCAAGTCGCTTTTGTGTTTGATGGTGACTCCGTCTTCTATTGTGAAATAAGTGTTGTCCATTGGCTGAAATCTACCTCCGCCTGGAGTCTGTTTCATAGCAACACTTTTTTTCTCGTCCTCGCGACTTGCGAGTGAGCATGCTAGCGTGTCAGAAAACGGGGAACAGAATCTTGGCTTGGCACCCCACAACGCGCCGTTTGTTTAACATTATGAAAAGTTAGGAAACTTCCTTGTGGCATGCTGCCATGTCCAAAGCTGAGACATAGACCTGATTTCGCTTTAGGCCTGTTACTGCGTTATCAGTATGCATGACCGTATCGGTACATTCCGTTGAAAACAGCTTACTGATACACAGCAAATATCTACGAAATCTAAAGCTTAAAATTTCAACACATTGCTTCGGAAGATAATAAATGTTTACACGGTGAAAATTAAAAGTTTACGATTAAGGTATAGACATCAACGTTTTGAAAATTTGTTGGTACAGTTTGGCCTCCCTATGTCTACCTACTTTTGGTGTCGTCAGCGTTTAGCGTTTACAGTGGACGGTGATACATTTTTCTGTGCCCAACAGACTATTTGCAGCTATTTCATCATTTCGATAGACTGTTTCAATCTAATGTGTACTAAAGAAAATAGTTTTAATTCATTCTGTATGAACAAGTTTATGATGTTCTTAAAATGGAAGGAATGTACATGAAGTATCAAGTGGAATGTATTACTTTTTTTACATGGCTATGCGCGCTGGTTGACCATCAGTACCAGTGATGAGATACATGTGACAGATCCGGTTTACGCTCCTTTTCCTTAACCCATGCTTGGTTTTCACCATAGACATCCTCATACGATATGTATAAGGATGTCTGTGTTTTTCACCAACTGAAGATGCCCTATTCTGTTGGTGAACTAGACCAGTGCTCAGTGCTCCTAGGGAGGAGTTGTTAGTCAGGATGTGTGTTGGAAAACACCTGCTTCCATACTGATACGGGCAAGTTCACCAATCAGGCGATAAGAGTCCCTTTAGTCCCGTTGGTCAAAGTGCTGTGCTAATGATGAAGCAGGGTCCTACAGCTGTTAATGATTCAAGAGCAACTGTCTGGAATTCATTCCCCAGGCCACTAAAAACTGGCCTGTTCGCTGCCCATCTAAATGTTTCCATCAGATGGTGGTGAGGCCAGCTTCGTTTTTCATAGGATTGTAATGAAATTGCTCTTGAACAAACTCCAAACTCCGAGCACCGTTGGACTAGGGAGTGTCTGTCAGCCTGGCCATTGTCGCGGAAGCCACTCCAGTACTTTCGTTGAATTGGTGTGTGAATGCACTGTTGTCATTGAGTGACTTTATTTCTCAGCAGGAAGGGAAAAAGTTCACTTGAAATTACCAAATTTATGAAATTTTCTGAAATCATATAGTTATTATCCGAGCGTTTGAGTATCCTATCATTAGACGATTTCAGTTGTACTTTATTTTCTGTTGGATAAACTCTTTCTGCTTCTTGTTATATGTTACACCCGTTGGTATTCATTTATTTGCTGTTATCCTTCATACCCCAATAGGGTTAAATGATTATTAAACACTAAACACTGAACATTGTTCCCCCTCCCCATTTCTGCACTGTTTTAACTCTTTGACTCCTTCAGACTATCTATTAGCATCATGCTTTGTCAACCATGACAGTAAAGCAAACGTTTAACCTTCTTTGCTGGTGGTGGATAGGGTGTGAGAGCCAAAGGTCTAATGGCCACAGAGTTTGAGACAATTGTTTTTACAATGCAGTCTGTGTGGATGCATGATGGCGGGGATGACAATCATGAGGCTAGGAGTTCCATTTTAGGGCTGAGACTGCATGTTTCAGGTTCAGTTTGAGTTTCTCAAGACGACGTCTTCGCGCTCAGAACGAATTCCATATGCACTAACCAGTCGCCGTGGTGTAGTGGTTAACGCAACGGACTACCGACTGGAAGGTTGTGGCTTCGATTCCCCATCAGTACCTTCAAAAATATATCATTGTGGGGTTTTCGGCTCTAACCGGCTCCTACCCAGAGTTGGGCGTGCTATGGGCTCATTAGGAAGACTGGAAACACACAGTCGAGCCACATCCACTTCGTGGATGCGTCATTGGGGTGTTGCTCAAATTTTCTGACCAGCACCGCAGGTGTCTGTATCTCTCGGGCCTGGTTGACATCAGGATATATTATGATAGTAAGCGTAGAGTACAACCCTGTCACGCAGTCTCAATCCTAGATGGAACTCCATAGCATCATGATTATCATCCACATCGACATCATCACCATCGCATAATGAAAACTGTTTCAGCTTCTGTGGCCATTGATTTAAAGTGGCGTAGAAAATGGGACGAAAAAAAAAGGTGAGCACTCTCTGAGTGCAATGATCCTTAAAAAATAAAAAATCCATATGCACTAACGTTACAGGTGTCACGTGTATGGTGATCATGGCACAAGCTTTAAGCTTGTACATAAACCCATGAGCTGGTCAGGTATGTACTTTATATTGGTATTTTATCAGCCTATCATTGGAACAAATTTGGATACATGTAAATGACAAGTGTATCTGTGTATCTTCAGAGAAAAAAGCAGATACATAAAATAGATCAATAAATAATTAAAGGTCTGAATTACAACACAACTAGCTACTCAGTATAAACTCGTCTCACATCACAGAAAGCCCTCCCAGTCAATGCACAAAGCCTCAGCTGCCTAAAAACAAGGTAAAGACAATATTTCCTTAAGCATAACCCGGCCCCGCCAGTCGTTCACTTGCGAGGAAAGAAAAGAGGAAATAGATAGGCATGTGAGTGAGTAAGTAAGTAAGTAAGTAAGCAAGCAAATAAGTAAGTAAGTATGTAAGTATGTAAATAATAAAAGTATATAAGTATGTAAATAAATAAATGAATAAGTAATAGGGGAATATGTAGATAAATAAACAAGTAGTAGTCTGAGACTGAATTCTGCATTGTTTTCCCTTCTGGCAATTCGCGACGGTGTCTCCCTAGATTTTTGGGTATGATAATTTTGTACAGGTTTTTTTCTTAATGGTTTGGATGTTTTTCCCATTCGATTGTCCCTTTGAGTTACATAAAGCACACACACACACACACACACACACACACACACACACACACACACACACACACACTATATAATACACACACACACAACACACACACACAACTATTATATATTAAACACACAAAACACATATACACACACAAAATATATATATATACACACACCACACCCCACTACACACACACACACACACACAATATTAATATATATATATATATATATGTATTTGTGTGTGTGTGTGTGTGTGTGTGCGTGTGTAAAGTGTCAGCCATAGGGTTGAAGCCACTACGCTTGCGTTCTTATTATGTAAATTGTAACAGGCATGCTTTTTTGACACGGGCTGGTTGTGCTGTACAACAGGACTGGTTATTTATTGCTGTTATCAGTGCTGCCAGCTCTTATTCCTTTGTCCCTTCACGGTGGGGTTCTTTTTCCTGCCATAAGTTCACACAGGACACGACACCTTTGTTCATCTTCTCCTATTGAACACTTGCGCTTAAACGGTCACCTGGGTACAGTGTTTCGTGCAACGGATTACCGCAGATAGACGCTTGTGGGTTCCAATCCCGCCAGTCCTGTTTCACTGTGGGATTTTTCGCCCCCAGTCGTGTTGTGGGCTCATTTGGGACAGCTTGTACTACGCCCACACAGTCTAGTCTCATCCATTTTGTGGATACGTCATTGAGGGTGTTGCTCAGATCTCCTGACCAACATAGCAGGTGTCTGTACATCTCGGGCCTGGTTGACGCCAAGATGTATTATGACTGTAATGGTGGGGTACAGCCCTGTAAGGGTGGGGTACAGCCCTGTCACGCCGTCTCAATCCAGAACTGAACTGCATAGCATTATGATTGTCATCCCCATCATTCATCATCCTGATACTGTGATAGCATTGTTGAAAACTTTCCCAGA
This sequence comes from Monoplex corrugatus, assembly GCA_030674185.1. Classification (NCBI taxonomy): domain Eukaryota; kingdom Metazoa; phylum Mollusca; class Gastropoda; order Littorinimorpha; family Ranellidae; genus Monoplex; species Monoplex corrugatus. Next base: position 17,665,801 of record JAPXFY010000035.1, read on the forward strand.
TTACGTGACCATTAATGTGGTATAGAAAATGGGACAGAGGGTGGAGGGATAGGTAGTGGGGAAAAACTGGCACCCTGACTGCTGTGACGTGGTTTTCTTTGTTTCTGTGTAATTTTGTTCACAAACAGCTGACTTACAATGAAACGTAAGTTACATTTGTATGTGATTCCATGCACATACATGTATTATATGTATAGACATACATTCATACATACATACATGCAACCATACAACCATACATACATACAACCATACACATATGCATATATACATACATACACACACATACTCACACATACATACATACATACATACATACATACACACGTAGGTAAGTACATACGTATACATACTATGCGTATGTACATACATACAACATATCTACATACATACATTCATACATACATGCATACATACATATACATACATATATGCATACATACACACAACATACATACATACATACATACATACATGCATACATACATACATACATACATACATATATACATATATATATACATACATACACACATGCATACATACGTACATACATACATACAACATATCTATCCATACATACATCCATACATACATGCATACATACATACATACATATATACATACATATATGCATACATACACACACATACATACATGTACATACATACATACAACATATCTATCCATACATACATCCATACATACATGCATACATACATACATACATACATATATACATACATACACACACATACATGCATACATACATACATACATAACATACACACACTGCATACATCAAACATACATACATACATACATACATACAACAAAACATACATACACAAACATACATACATACATACATACATTGTTTTGTGTTTGTTTTTGTTTAATTTTCAAACAAAAACGGAAACGAAACCAGACAAAACAGTAATCAGGTTGTAACGGGAAGTTACCAACAGCAACCTGGCACCGATTTCATGTAAACAGTGAACTGTTATGTCAGTCTTTCTCACGACGAACTGACGATAGCTGGTGTGGGAGGGTGATGGTGGAAGAGGAGTGGGGGGGGGGGGGGTACGCTGTAGCGGCGAGGTGATACTGTGACAGTGTGAAAAGGTTTATTGCGGGGACACAAACCAACAGACTGGGCCATTTAGAGGAGACTATTGGCTGTTTTAGTGTACCCACTCCCCCTCCACTCCTCTTCCGTGTGTTTGTTGTTTTAGTGTACCCACTCCCCCTCCACCCCTCTTCCATATGTTTGTTGTTTTAGTGTACCCACTCCCCCTCCACCCCTCTTCCATATGTTTGTTGTTTTAGTGTACCCACTCCACCTCCACCCCTCTTCCATATGTTTGTTGTTTTAGTGTACCCACTCCCCCTCCACCCCTCTTCCATGTTTGCTGTATTAGTGTACCCACTCCACCTCCACCCCTCTTCCATGTTTGTTGTTTTAGTGTACCCACTCCCCTCCACTCCTCTTCCATATGTTTGTTGTTTTAGTGTACCCACTCCACCTCCATCCCTCTTCCATGTTTGTTGTTTTTGTGTACCCACTCCCCCTCCACCCCTCTTCCATGTTTGTTGTTTTAGTGTACCCACTCCCCCTCCACCCCTCTTCCATGTTTGTTGTTTTAGTGTACCCACTCCACCTCCACCCCTCTTCCATGTTTCTTGTTTTAGTTTACCACTCACTCCACCCTCTTCCAGTTGTTGTTTTAGTTACCCCTCCCTCCACCTTTCATATGTTTGTTGTTTTAGTGTACCCACTCCCCTCCACCCCTCTTCCATGTTTGTTGTTTTAGTGTACCCACTCCACCTCCACCCCTCTTCCATGTTTGTTTTAGTGTACCCACTCCCCTCCACCCCTCTTCCATATTTTCTGTTTTAGTGTACCCACTCCACCTCCACTCCTCTTCCATGTTTGTTTTAGTGTACCCACTCCCCCTCCACCCTCTTCCATATGTTTGTTGTTTTAGTGTACCCACTCCACCTCCACTCCTCTTCCATATTTGCTGTTTTTATGTACCCATTCGACCTCCACCCGTCTTCCATAGGTGAAGTGCAACACCTGGCGTTTCACTTTTCAGTGCGTGGTAGTGTGGTTATTGCTAGCAATAAAGCCCGTACTCTGGGTAAGAGCTCAAGACCTTGCTAGCGCATGAGGCTTATGTTTTGGCTTATGGTTTTATGCCATGATCATTTTGGGGTCTCCTCTATCATATGGCGCTTGGGGCGTCAGTGAGTGCGGAATTATTCTGAACGCGGAGACACCATCTTGTGAGACTAAAACTGCTGGTAACAGTCTTCATTTCTGTGTTCATTGCTTGCAGCATTACCTGAACATTGTATGGCACGAATTGTTCCAGACAGCTAATATACATGTTAGGCCTTTAGGATGTCTTTTTGGCTATAAAAAAAAAAGGAAAACATTTCATTTCGTCTCTCCAGACAAGGAAAAGACAAGTTGTTTTTTTTACTTGTATACCATCGTATTATTCTGTCTGTTCTTACCGTAGTGGTAGGGGTTGACAGGTACTTGGTTTACATGGATCTGCCTTTGTCTCTCATGCTTTTGTAAAGCACTACAGCTTTTGTGAGATGAAGTGCTGTAAACTAATCATTATCATTGTCATTATTATCATTGTTATTATTATTGTTGTTATTATTGTTATTATTA
>JAPXFY010000035.1:17678489-17695989 GCA_030674185.1 Monoplex corrugatus
CAAAGATGGTGACCTGTCGGCCTCGTGTTCGCTGCCTCCGCTGCAGAGTAGCTCTGCCGATTCTGCAGATCGTCGGAAGGACAGGGGAGGAAAGTTGGTGCACAGAGGCAAGGCCAGCAGCCAGGAGGAGGTCATGCTGCGAAGTTTGATTGTGTAGAACACGAGGCGTCTTTTTGTGTGACTGGTTGCAGTTTAGGAATTAAGTTCCTTTGACCGCCCCCCCCCCTCTCCCCCTTCCTAAAAAAACAACAAAACAAAACAAAAAAAACAGAAAAAGAAGTATTGGTGACTGCGTTCAACCTATTGGAAAAACGTTCCTTTGACAAGGACGACTTAGTTTGGAACATACACACACACACACACATACTCATACATACATTCACATGCACTCACAAATACATACACTCAGACACAAACTCACACACACGCACGCACACACACACACACACACATTCGCGCGCGCACAGACACGCACAACACAACAACATACACACACACACACACACCACACACACACACACACACACACACACACACACACACTCCCAACGCCTTGGCAACCGTGATAAATGACACGTGTTCTCCTGAAGCAGATGTTGCCATTCTGTCAGTGCTGTGATGTCACCGCCGTAACAAACACTCTCATCGTCCCATGTTTTAAATATATAACAATTTGTTTAAAAAAAAACAACCTCTTGGACTACAGTTCCGTAGAGACGTTGTTTGTTGCCATGGCACTACACATCATCCATCCCTGACCGTGGTCAGTTCTGACATGCTTTGAACATGAAGCAGGTGAACGGAATAACTATTCACAAGGAGTGGTGATCATTAGGTTCGTTTCTTTAGGACACTGATCGTTAGGTTCGTTTCTTTTGGACTGTGACATCGTTTGGATAATGACAAGAAAATAAAAACTGACACGTTTCCAGGTACAGGTAAATCAGCCAGTGACGTAGGGGCAATGGTGATTGTGATGTCATTATGTCGTTTCCAGATATAGATAAATTAGCTAATACAGATAAGTTAGCTAATCACGTTCTGGAAATGACGATAGTGATGTTGTAGTGTTGTTTCAAGACAGATGAATTAGCCAATCACGTACTTACTACGATGATAGTGACGTCATTATGTCGTTTTAAGGCAGATAAATTAGCCAGTCAGGTACTTGCAATTATGATATTGACGTCATTATGTCGTTTTCGGGCAGATAAATTAGCCAGTCAGGTACTTGCAATGATGATAGTGACGTCATTATGTCGTTTTCGGGCAGATAAATTAGCCAGTCACGTACTGGCGATGATGATAGTGACGTTATTATGGCGTTTCCAGAATAGACAAATTAGCTGTTCACGTAATGGCAGTGAGGATAGTGACGTTATCATGTCGTTTCCAGAATAGATATATTAACTATTTACGTACTGGCAATGATGATAGTGACGTTATTATGTAAAGTATAACGTCACCATTAATAACGATAGTGTGACAGATAAATTAGCTAGTCATTTATAACCAACATGTATCGTTGAGCCTTGGCCGAAACTCACCAACAGAACATAAAATGTTAGTTGCATGTCAAATTCGGCTTGTCAAATTCGTTAAGCCATAAGCAGCCGACAAACAATACGGAGCTTCCGCTCTTCCGTTTCCTTGTGTGATTGAAATGATTGATCAATTTTTTTAGGGGAAACAGGTTTGTGGAAGTTGACGATATGAAAGACAGGTTGATTTGGGTTAAGTCCACTGAGTTGAGGATACCTGTTGTAGAAATCATCGTAACTGATGACAGACACGTTAGGGTTCATGGAAAGTATTTATTTGACATTCGTTATGAAACTGCTAAAAAAAATCCGGCAATGCAGCAGATATTTGCGAGGTGGATGCCCCTGTTTTAACAGCCAGAGCAAACTAGGAGTTTGGAGTTATAGAGTTTACTCAAAAAGGATTCATCGTACTTGGACGATTCCATACACGCTCCACTTAAATTTGCCAGCAAATTACAAGGCACACTTCCTGAGCCTGTACAAACCTCTGTGCGCTGGCAAGGTCTTGAAATGGGAAGTGTTGGGGGGGGGGGTGGAGGGGGAACCAATGCAACACTGAGCCGACACCACCAGAATGATGGAAACGTTAGGATGGGCAGCGAACAGGCCAGGTTCAAGTGTTGTAGGCTGGGATTGAACTTTAGGTATCAGATCTTGAGTCCATGGCGAGGGTCATATGGTACAGCCACCTGATCAGAATGTCTGCCGACCAACCAGCTTTCAGAGCCTACAGTCGAGAGGTTCTCTGGAGTACGAGCAAGAAGACCGACCTCGCAGACTCTGGATCAAAGGCGTGTCAGTGACCCTCCATACTCATGGCCTATCAGTCACAGTGGCAGCGCACCTCGCACCTGACCGTTGTCTCTACCTCCCCACGACACCTGATTGTAGCTTCTACAGATAAAAGAGCAGACAGAAGAGTCCATATGCTCTATTAACCATCCAGCCTGTGCAAATTGTGGCCGCCAAAGGCTAGACCCACAATCCCTACGTTATAAGCATAGTGCTGTAATCAGTAAGCCCCTGCCTTAAGAGCATGGCACGCTAGTCCACTTTGCTGATAGGCCACTAAAAACTGAACCGTTGGAGAGTTGAAGACATAATAGTGGCTGCGTTAGGAGCTGAACAGCTGAACTGAAGGGCCACTAAAAATACTAGATTAAGGTACAGGTTTCCCCAGAACTATTAAACAGACGTGCAGATGTAAAAAAAATTATCATAACACGTGATGAAACAGAAACATGAATTCACTGTTTTGAACCAAAAAAAATGAATAAACAACGAAGATCAGTTAGGAAGTTAAACACACATCACCTCGAAAGGCAAGATTGTCAAAGCCTGAGGGTAAAGTCATGTCCATCGTTTTTTGCAGTTTTAAAGGAACTGTTTTGAATCCTTTTGTTACAGTCAAAACCCCTTGTAAACGGTGATTGGTATTCACATTGACTTCGCCCACAGCAGAGACTGGCTGATAGAGGCACATGCAATCAGAACCTCCTATAGGTTTGGACATATTTTCTGCTTCAGGATAACATTGCAGTGTGCCTATGCCAAGTTCCACACTCAGTAGATACGGAAGACCCCCAACACCAGGCATATAGTATGGTCCAGAATTGGCTGTGTGTGACTTGTGGGTGCTCCCAACCATACAGGACACGTTGTGTGGACAGAGGCGTGATTCCCGGAAAGCCTCCCCCCCCTCCCCGGGGTGGTGGTGGTGGTGGTGGCGGCCATAACGAAGGTGGTGCCACGGAAGATGTCACACGATGGACTGCAACTCGTCTTTCGCGCAGGGACTGACAGATGGTAAAAGCGCATCCGCTTTAAATGGGAAGTACATGTACTTTGAAAAAATGTAACATCTTGATGAGAGAATTACCTCGCTCCCAGTACACCCACCTCTTTTCATTTATTTATATATTTATTTATTTATTTATTCTGTGTCGTATCCAAAAAAACGAATTTAATGATCACCATTCGTTTCGAACTTTCTGAAAACTTTGACCAAACTACGGTAAAAAGACACTGACTGTAATCCATGTTTGTGAAGAAACACAAATGATTGCGTGTGGTTTTCCAAATTTGAACTCTGTGCTATTCTTCAGTGTGTGTATGATCCGTCCTGCTATGGCCATAGCGGTTGGCTGTGCTAAAAACAACACGAGTTGAATTGAAAGTGTGTGTGATAGTAGACAGTGTAAAAGTCTTTTTTTTAATAAAAAGTCTGAAAAGAGAAAATCTAAAACACTGTTTGTCTACAGATTATAAAGGGATGCCTATACAGAAAACGGAACAAAATGTACGTGATTGATGCGGGCCGAACCAGTATTTGTGTTTGTGTTCAGTTTATATGGAATTTGGTTCCTGCTATCAAATTTATTTATGATGAGAACTCCTTTCACATTTTCGAGCACAAATTAGGATGTTCTTTCTTTCGATCAGTTGTCATCGTTTCTGTTTTCGTCGTTGTTGTTGTTGTTGTTTAGCGTTCCGATTTTTCCTCGTGCAGGCGGTATGTTTGCTGCATAGTGTGCATATTCGCCGATTTGGGTGGTTCATGCTGGATGTTTTCAGGTTTCTATGAGCCACTGAACGCTGACACGAGTTAGCCTACGGGATGTTTCACGTGCATGTGTGTATTTGGTAGTTGTGCATAAGCATACAGACGAAGGGGGTTCTTGAAGCAGGAAACACATGGTACCCAGGGAGAGTGGAAAAGCACCCACCATTTATCCACCAGGCAAGAGATCCTCAGGCAAGGATCAAACCCAGATCATCCAGTTGGAACTGTAACGTCTTACCCACTTTAGCTGTCGTGCCTGTGGTTGGTTAGCTTGTTTGTTCGTTTATTCGGTCATTGGGTCGTTCTTTCTTTGGTTGATTGGCATCTTTATTTGTGTGCCTTGTGTTTGAAGAATAGAGCCCTTATGGATCGCTGACAGGGAGCTGGAAAAGTGAAGGTGGATATTTAATTTACTTGTTTATTCATTTATTTATTTATTCATGCTTGCTGTCCCAACTTGTGTGCCTCATCAGTGACATTGACCACACGCCGCTAATTCTGGCTCCTTAACGTACTGAAGTTGAAGTCCCAGTGGTTGTATTTGTTTTCCTGCCAGCTGCCTTGTAGCTTGATGATCATCTGAGGGGGATCCTTTGAGGTGCAGGACCTGGCCCGCTCCACCCTAAAGGGACCTGAATGGGCCAGCTCCATTTTTGTCTGGTGTAGATGATCGTGTAGACATTTGTGTTATATCGCATGGTGCACTCGTTTGTTAGAAGGCGCCTGTAGCATGTTACCTGTCTTCAGCCCTGTTATATTACATGGTACCATGGTTTGTGAGAAGGCGCCTGCAGGTTGGTACCTCTGACTTCAGCCCTGTTATATTGCATGGTACCATGGTTTGTTAGAAGACGCCTGCAGGCCTGGTACCTCTGACTTCAGCCCAGTTATATTGCATGGTACCATGGTTTGTTAGAAGACGCCTGCAGGTCTGGTACCTCTGACTTCAGCCCTGTTATACTGCATGGTACCATGGTTTGTTAGAAGACGCCTGCAGGCCTGGTACCTCTGACTTCAGCCCTGTTATATTGCATGGTACCATGGTTTGTTAGAAGGCGCCTGCAGGCATGGTACCTCTGACTTCAGCCCTGTTATACTGCATGGTACCATGGTTTGTTAGAAGGCGCCTGTAGGCCTGGTACCTCTGACTTCAGCCCTGTTATACTGCATGGTACCATGGTTTGTTAGAAGGCGCCTGTAGGCCTGGTACCTCTGACTACAGCCCTGTTATATTGCATGGCACACTGGTTTGTTAGAAGGCGCCTGTAGGCCTGGTACCTCTGACTTCAGCCCTGTTATACTGCATGGTACCATGGTTTGTTAGAAGGCGCCTGTAGACCTGGTACCTCTGACTTCAGCCCTGTTATACTGCATGGTACCATGGTTTGTTAGAAGGCGCCTGCAGGCCTGGTACCTCCGACTTCAGCCCTGTTATACTGCATGGTACCATGGTTTGTTAGAAGGCGCTTGTAGGCCTGGTACCTCTGACTTCAGCCCTGTTATAGTGCATGATACCATGGTTTGTTAGAAGGCGCTTGCAGGCCTGGTACCTCTGACTTCAGCCCTGTTATAGTGCATGATACCATGGTTTGTTAGAAGACGCTTGCAGGCCTGGTACCTCTGACTTCAGCCCTGTTATAGTGCATGATACCATGGTTTGTTAGAATGCGCCTGCTGGCCTGGTACCTCTGACTTCAGCCCTGTTATATTGCATGATACCATGGTTTGTTAGAAGGCGCTTGCAGGCCTGGTACCTCTGACTTCAGCCCTCTAGATTTTCTGTATAGGTTATCACACCTGTTTCTTCGTGGCCAGAAGACGGACACTGTAAGCACAGGGGACCAGGTCTGTAGACGGCCATTATACACCTGTTGGCCGTGTCATAGGACACAACACAGCACAGGGGACCAGGTCTGTAGATGGCCATTACACACCTGATGGCCGTGTCATAGGACACAACACAGCACAGGGGACCAGGTCTGTAGATGGCCATTACACATCTGATGGCCGTGTCATAGGACACAACACAGCACAGGGGACCAGGTCTGTAGACGGCCATTACACACCTGATGGCCGTGTCATAGGACACAACACAGCACAGGGGACCAGGTCTGTAGACGTCCATTACACACCTGATGGCCGTGTCATAGGACACAACACAGCACAGGGGACCAGGTCTGTAGACGGCCATTATACACCTGTTGGCCGTGTCATAGGACACAACACAGCACAGGGGACCAGGTCTGTAGACGCATTATCCACCTGTTGGCCGTGTCATAGGACACAACAAGGTGTTTTCTAGGTGTGGCCTTGACAAGCGCCACCTCATCTTGTCCTGATAGAAACCATCACTATTCTGTCTCAGAACTGCTTATTTGTCCAGACAAGCTTGGGTTATTTCGCAGTTAACCTCCATTGTTGATGGCCATCTGCCACCAGCTGGGTTGGAGATGGTCGTCCCATAACTCTGTTGGAGGTAGCCTACGTCCAGGACCAAGGTGTCTACAAAGGTAATCAGTACAGATTGGCCTTTCAAGCAGTTGCTAGACGATACCCTTCAGTACCCAGTGAAAGGCTTTTTCTAAGTCCGTTTAGCTTAGAACACAACCTACCGAAGGCGAAGGCTACAATCAAATTAACTAAAAGAGATTCTAATCAAATAAAAAAGAAAAAATGATCAGCATAAATCAAAAAAACTGCAGTGGCAGTCTTTACTGTAATCAAAATGTTTTTGACGATACATAGTGTCTGTGCAAATTGTCTTTGTCAGTGGTACCACTTGTGATACATCATTTCTTTGGTCCTTTATTTGACCCTTTGGCTCCCGCGCCCTGTCCACCAGCGTCCTGAATGCTAACAAAGCAAAAACCTTTGACTCCCCACCCTGTCCATCAGTTTCCTGCAGAAAGCTAGTAGTGGGTATGGTGAGGGAGTCAAAGGGTTAAGTTTTTGCAGTTGTGGATAGGGTGCGTGAGTTAAAGGGTTAATATACTCATTTTTATGTGCCGTTTGTGTTTAAAGTTTTCCATTTACTTTTGACAAGTGTCATATGTTCGTATGTTGTTGATTTACAATTGAGAGAGAGAAAGAGAGAGAGAGAGCGAGCGCAGGCGCATGGGTGCGTTTGTTGGCGTGCGTGTGCGCGTTACATGACCCACAGCAATGAAAACCCAACAGTATTATTATATTCCGTTCGTTCACAACTTCACTTTTAAAAAGTTTCATACATGCACTTTATCTGTTGACTTGTTTAATTTTATTTATTTAGTCATTTATAAATGTATACGTCGGAAATGTGGAATATAAACTGATCCTTCGTCTATTCCGTCCAGTGGATGCAATACAGTTGCTGAATATTGCTACATACTACTGTACAATGTGATAATACAGCCAACACATGGCTACAGACAGCGCTGTCTTATCTCCCTATAGTGGGTGGAAACATTTTCACAGTATTATGAATTTTGTTCATTCTGGGAACACATTCATGAACAGACGTTGCAACAAATAACGAACGATGAATTTTGTTGTTATTGTTATCGTCTTTATTATTGTGAAGGCTGTGTTTGTCAGAACAATGTATTATTATTGTTACGATGATGACAATGATAGTGATGATGATTGTTGTTGTTGTTGTTATGATGTCGATGTTGTTGTTTTTATGATTACTACAACTACTACATATTGTTATTGCTGTAGATATTAATACCATCGTTATTGTTGTTGTTGGTGTTGTTATTGAGGGTGATGTTTTTGTTATCAGAATAGTGTTTCAGTATTATGGATGGTGTTGTCGTCATCAATATTATTGTTGTTATCATTATTAGTGGCAGTAGCAGTAGTATCATTATCATTGTTGTTGTTGTTGTTGCAGAGGGTGAGGTCTTTGTTAAGCTAATATCCTACTGCACCTATGCTATCCGTCCTGCTGTTGCTTTGTATGGTTGGCCTTTGTCTTTTGACTACTTTTTTTTAAAGTAAAAACAGCCATGCCACATTATTTAGGCACTTAAACATCGTGAACGTGTTGGATACAGTACGTTTCTGAAGCGTTCCTTTCTAAGGTAGTGCTGTTTATCTGTGTGTCTTTGTCTGTCTGTCTCATTCTCTCTCGATCTCTTCTCAGTCAGTCTGTCTGTTTGATTGTCCTCTTTTTCTCTTCCTCACACACATACAACACCACACACACACACACTCTCTCTCTCTCTCCCTCTCTCTCTCTCTCTCTCTCTCTGTTTCTGTCTGCCTCTCTCTCGCGCGCGCACACACACACACACACACACACACACACACACACACACACACACACACACACACACCACACACTCTCACTCACGCACTCTCTCTCTCTCTCTCTCTTTCTCTCTCTCTTTCTCTCATTCTCTATCTGTCTGTCTGTCTGCCTGTCTCTGTCTGTCTGTCTCTGTCTCTTTCTCTCTAGCTTTCGTTTTTACTTGTATTGTATTGCAGCGATTTTAGACAGTAGTCCGTCCCGTTGCATTCCATATTAGTATTCTTGCATGTAGCCAAGTTCATTATTGCCGAGTCTCAGCGCATGTTTCGTGGAAGAGGCAGGAGCGACATGGCGTTCGTAAAACGCCAACTAGAACAGTAGAAGTAGGCTATCATGTGCAAAGTCTGTCCAGCTGATGCCCATTATGTGCAGGCTTAAGTCTTGTGCCATGATCATTTTGGATCTTCTCCATCACATGGCATCAGTGGCTTGCCAAACATAGGGTTTATGGCAGCCTTAAGACTTAAATCATGATCATTTTATCTCGCCATCACTTGGCACCAGGGCATGCCAACTCATATATTGGTTTTCGTGCTGGCTTTAAGGCTTGTGCCATGATCATTTTGGATCCATCACATAGCACCAGCGGCTTGCCATCACATAAAGTTTATGTGCAGATTCAAGGCTTGTGCCATGATCATTTTGGATTTTCTCCATCACATGGCTTCAGTGGCTTGCCAATACACAGAGTTTATGTGCAGGCTTAAGGCTTGCGTTATGATCATTTTAGATTTTCTCCATCACATGGCATCTATGACGTCAGGCATATAGAATTCTTCCCGAGCACGGAGACGTAATCTTGAGAAACTGAAACTGAGCAAAATCAAGAGTTGTGGGTGGTGTATTGTGTGTAGGTCTGACCAAAGCAGTGGGCACGTTTGCCGGAAAGGTGTGCGGGAGATACAACCCTCAGAAGCGGGTCTGACTGACTGCATCCTCTCACAATGGACTGCTGGTCTGGGTGACAGACGACGGGCAGGCTTGAAGATGTGGTGCCTTCTGTCGCTGAGCTTCTTCTCCATCCTCTGTGCAGCAATGCTGATCGTTGAATTCTGAGACATGGAGATGTACTGACAGTTCCACTCAGATGGAAAACTCTTCAACCTTCCAGGACTCCAAACCAAGACTAAACTGCTCACTGGCTTTTTCGCAGATGACTTCGCACTGGCCCATGTTTGTACGAGGACATCAGGTGCATTACTTACATTTTGCCTTTGGTCTGGAAATGCTTTGGCATTACAAGGAGACTCGGCAGAAGTGAAGCTATGTTTCATCCAACACCATTTCAGGCGATTCTGGCATTTCATCACTTCCACTGTTTGTCATCAAGAACCAAGAGGTCAGGACAGTAGAGAAATTCTTCCTGTCGGGCAGTGACGTGAGCAGCAATAGAGAGACGACGCTGAGCATGTCCAAGGCTAGCTTTGCCTTTAGAAGACTAACCAAGAGGATATGGCAAGGTTTGGCATTTGGACGGCCACAACTGTTGCCGTGTACAGAGGAGTGGGCCTGATCACCAATGACCATACTCTACTGCTGTGAAACCTGGAAACCTACCGACAACACATTCAATACCTTGGACGGTTCCACAAACGCATGTGCAAAATCTGCAGCAGCATCCGGCAAAGTCATATGTCCAACCTTCAAGCTGTCAAAAAGTGTGGCTTGCCAAGTTTACAGTTTTAACTCATCAAATGCCAGCTTCATTGGGTAGGACACGTTGTCCATAGATAGGGAAGACAACCGCTTCCATAAGATGCCTCTGTACAGAGAGCTGAAGTAAGTACACCGCTACCAGGAAAGATCAGTTAAGCACTACAAGTATGGTTTTGAGGGTCAGTCTCATCAGCTACGGCATTAACACCACCAACTGAGAAAACGTTGCCCACAACAGATGTGTCTGGCGAAAGCAGTGCATGCAAAGCTCACTCAGATTTGAACAGCGCACAGCAGCTGTGCTATTGAATAGAAGAGGGACGGTCAGATGTAGAACCCAGGGCTTCAGCACTCCTTTCCAAACTGTGCATGCGGAAGAACATGTGCCTCCAGGATTGATCATCCAGCCCATTGGAAGACCCACATCAGGCGCTGAAGACCACAATGCCTTCTCATCTGTCGAATCGACAGGACAGTCCATCAGTGTGTGCAAGGGTAAAGTCAGACTTGAACACTGTCCTTGTTGTTTTATTCCTTTACTTTTCATTACGGAAAGACGGCCAAGTCATACTGCTTAAAGCTATCCACCTGTTATTATTTCATTTGGTACATTTGTAGATTCAGTTTCAAAGTGTGCGTGTTCTCTCAGTCTCTGCGAATATTGTGTATTTTTATATCCATTAAATCGTGTAATTATGAAGGTTTTGTCTTTCCATTCAAGACACGTGATGTTGTTACCAGTAGCCCTCCTTGTTACTGTTATTTTTGCTTATACAGATCAATATAATTGATTGTTATGATGTTGTCAAAATTAATCACTGTTATTGATTACTGTGTTGTCAAAATCAGTGGATAGTGTGGACTACTGTGATGTCAAAATCAATCGATGCTAATGATTTTCGTATTGTCAAAACCAGTCAGTAGTGTGAAATACTATGGCGTCAAAATCAATCGATGATACTGATTACTTTGACGTCAAAATCGATAGATGGTATTGATTGCTATGATGTTGTCATAACCAGTAGATGGTGTTGATTAGTATGATGTCAAAATCAATCAATGTTATTTCTTATTATGAAGTTGTCAAAATCAGTCATTGGTGGTGATGAGCGTGACATGACATAAAATGCCCATACCAATCACAACTGGTTTGTTGTCACAACTGGTCATTAAAAATGATTGCATGTGTACACTTCTCGTCGTCAAGGTTTTCTTTAATTTATTTTGTTAATCCACATTTGCTTTTTGAAAGCTGTTGTTTTATGAAGTAGTTATAAGTTCATTCATAACGCATCAGGTTTTTCAAAGATTATTTCATTCATTTTGTTTGTCCATATTTTGGTGTATTTCTGTATATCTGTTTTTTTTAACATTGATGTATTATGAAATAGTTCTAATTTCATTCATAATGTACATGGTTGTTTTGAAACGTTTTCGTGTGATTCGTTTCTTTTTTTATTCTGAACTTTGATGGTATATGAAATAGGTCTAATCATATTCATTGTGTTTGTTTTCAAAACTTTTCATAAAATCCATTTTATATCCCAAGTTAGTTCTATGAAACAGTGTGTTTTATGACATGTTCTAATTTTATTCGTAGTGTATTTAATTTTTAATAGTTTCGGTTTAATTCGTTTCGTTATTCCATGTTTGTTCTTTGAAAAATGATGTATGAAACATATCTGCTTCTATTCATAATGTATTTGGTCTTCAGAAAATTTCCTTTTAATTAATTTTGTTATTCCACATTTATTCTTTGAAATTGGTGTTTTATAAATTAGTTTTAAAGGTGTAATTCATAATACATTTGGTCTTCAAACGTTTTCTTTTCATTTATTTCATGATTCCAAATTCGACCTTTAAAAATTCATGTTACATAAATAGATCAATTCTGTTTTTATTGTATTTGGTCTTCATAATTTTTCTTTTAATTCATTCTGTCATCCCATATTGGTTTTGTAACATTGCTTTTTTATAGAATAGTTTAATTTTATTCATTTGATTTGGTCTACATGTAGTTTTCTTTTAATTGATTTTGTTATTTCATATTTGTTCTTTGAAATTTGTTGTTTATTTATTATGTGTTGTCTTCAAAACGTTTTATGTCTGTGCATTTTATTATTTCATATTTATTCTTTGACAGTAGGTTTTTATGAAATAGCTTTGATTTCATTCATGATGTATTGTTTTTCAAAACTTTTCTTTTACTTTATTTTTGTTATTCCATATTCGATTTTTTTCCTGAAATGACGTTTTATTACATAGTTTTAGTTCTATTCATAATTCATTTGTTCTTCAAAAACATTTCTTTTAATCCGTTTTGTTATTGCATATTTGTTCTTTGAAAAATTATGCATTACAAAATAGTTCTAATGCTATCGATAATGTATTGGGTTTGGAACAGTTTCCTTTTAATTCATTTTGTTATTGCATTTTTGATTTTTTTTCTTCGAAAATTGATGTTCTGTGAAATGGTTCTAATGATAGACATAATGAATTTGACATTTGAAATTTCTGAATTATGGTATGATTGTACTTAAAATATCAGTACACCAGTAATGTGATTGTACTTAAAATGTCAGTAAACCAGTAATGTTGATCTGACATAAATGTTTTAGGATGATGATGAGGAGGAGGGGGGGGGGGTGAGGATGATGAGGATGATGATGATGATTGATGAAAGTGGTTTCCATCATATTGTTGTCAGTGATCGACGGCCAAGAGTACTGTTTGTGTCTTGATACAAGTCGAGGCTTTACTCAAATGCTATCCTGACTGATTGGTGTGACTGATCATTTCATGATGATTTTGATTGTTCTGTTAACTTCTTTGCAACTTTCCTAGCTGTAAGAAAGAGTACAATGAGTGTTTGATCAACTGCTCATTCCTTTCTGTCTTTCTTCGTCTTCGTTTTGTTACCATGGCGATGATCAATGACGCTCTTTTTTTTCTTGCTTTATTTATATACATGTATGATCTGTGATGTTGATTTTGGTTGCTATCTTTTTTCCCCCATTTTTCATCACCATTGTAATAAAGAAGGTTTATAATATAATCAGAAATAATTCCAAGTGGCAGTGGAGTGATTATTTATGAGTCAGAGAGAATGTGAATGTGATTTATTTCATATAGGTCTAGGTCCCTTATTAATTAAAGGGGGTGATAATATGGAACATAAACCCAGTTTGTTTTTTACATGTTGTTTTTTTTGTTTTTGTTTTTGCTGCAGTCCCAACTTCTGCCTTGTGTCAATGACGTCGATCCCATCCTGCCCGTTCCAGTTCAACACACATGAAATTTTAAAAAAAGGAGGGGGGGAGGGGGAGATTATTATCACTCAAAAGCCAACTTAGGTACAAAACAGCACACAAATGAACTTAATGATGCACAAGTGTGCCCCAAAATATCAAAACTATTTATCCCAAACCAAATGCCCCATACAAACTCAAGACACAACCTTTATCTTCCAAGGTCAAGGTCAGACGTATTCAAAGCAAACATCTCCTTCTCTTGATACGTATCACTAGAATACAGTACCTACCAAAATCAAGTCATGCATATCGCTAAATAGTTGGTCGGAAGATTTGAGTGACACCTTCAATGACGCATCCGTGAAGTGGATGAGACGTGTTTGTGTGGTCCTAGTCTTCCTGTTGAGTCCACAGTGCGCTACACACTGGACAGGAGAAGGTTGGAGCTGAAAAAGCCCACTTTTTTTTTTTAAAGTATTGATGTGGATTCGAACCTACAACCCTTTAGCCAGTAATCTGTTGTGCTAACCATTATTCCAGGGTGATTTGTAAAAACAGAATGTGAATATTCTGACAAGTTCCGTAGAAAGTGCTGTGCTGTTCGCACATCGGTATAACAAT
The DNA here is from genome assembly GCA_030674185.1 of Monoplex corrugatus. Lineage (NCBI taxonomy): Eukaryota > Metazoa > Mollusca > Gastropoda > Littorinimorpha > Ranellidae > Monoplex > Monoplex corrugatus. The sequence continues at coordinate 17,692,419 of JAPXFY010000035.1, forward strand.
GTTCATTTTACGCTTTTACGCATTTTGTTTTCCTTGGTCAGGTGACGTTGCCCCCCCCCCCCCCCCCACCAAAACTACCCAGGGGCTCTTTCAGTATAAATAGTATCCCCACCTTATGGAAATTCTGTGCTAGGAATTTCCTCTTTTCTGTCACTCTCTTTGTTTCTGCCTCGTTTATTTTTTTGTTTGTTTGTTTGTTTGTTTGTTTTTTGTTGCTTTCTGTCATTTCTTCTTATCATTTTCTGCCTTGCTGGTCCATTTACCTGTATGTGTTCGAAAAAACCCTTACGCGTTTTCTCTTGGGATTGATAATTGGGTGCATGTATTCAGTGCGTTTTCGGCTCTAGAGAAGTGTGATATGTGGATGCAGTTTTAGGTAGTTTAGGCCCGTTTATCTATCTATCTATCTATCTATCTATCTATTTATCTATCTATCTATCTATATCTATCTATCTATCTATCTATCTGTCTGTCTATCTTTATATATATATATATATATATATATATATATATATATATATATATATAAAATCTCTCACACACACACACACACACACACACACACACACACACACAGAGGTATCTGATCGATTGATATTTTTGTACATTTTTTTAATGTAATTTCAGTGAAATGGCATATGTTACAGTTAATCTGTTTTCTCTCTCTCTATCTCTCTCTCTCTCTCTCTCTCTCTCTCTCTCTCTCTCTCTCTCTCTCTCTCTTTTAAAAAGGCAGCAGCAGTGAAGCCGAGCGTGGCTGCAGAGTCCATCGTTGCCATAGTGACGGGGAGGAGGAGGGTGTGCAAGGAAGGAGGGACAGTGTCCGTCTGTCTGTGCTGGCCTGCAGACACTGACCGGTGGGCACGTGCAACAGTCTCCCGTCTGACTGGAAGGAGACAGAAAGAAGGCATCGTCAACATCGTCATTAACTACGCAGGTATGAGCTGTGAGCACCACCTGTGGGGATGCCGGGAACTCTTTCAGTATAGATAGTATCCCCACCTTATGGAAACGCTGTGCTAGAAATTTCCTCTTTTCTGTCACTCTCTTTGTTTCTGCCTTGTTCCTTTGCTTTCTGTCATTTCTTCCTATAATTTTCTGCCTTGCTGGTCCATTTACCTGTATGTGTTTGATAAAATCTTACGTACTTTTTTTTAGGATTGATAATTGCGTATATGTATTAAGTACATTTTTGGCTCTAGGGAGGTGAAATATGCCCGTTTTTTTATATATATTTTGGTGTCCTTAGGTATGCTTAAATTTGTCTCTGTCTCTATCTCATTCTCTCTCTCTCCCTCTCTCTCATCTATCTTCCCCCCTTTCTCTCCCTCTCTGTCCTTCTCTCTTCCCTCTCTCTTTCTTCAGCCCCCTCTCCCTCCAACACCCTTTCAAAAGTGGCTATGGCCAATGTCAACAGTCCTTTCATAAGTGGCTATGGCCAATGTCAACAGTCCTTTCATAAGTGGCTATGGCCAATGTCAACAGTCCTTTCATAAGTGGCTATGGCCAATGTCAACAGTCCTTTCATAAGTGGCTATGGCCAATGTCAACAGTCCTTTCATAAGTGTCAACAGTCCTTTCATAAATGGCTATGGCCAATGTCAACAGTCCTTTCATAAGTGGCTATGGTCAATGTCAACAGTCCTTTCGTGAATGGCTATGGCCAATGTCAACAGTCCTTTCATAAGTGGCTATGGCCAATGTCAACAGTCCTTTTATAAGTGGCTATGGCCAAGGTCAACAGTTCTTTCATAAGTGGCTATGGTCAATAATAATAATAATAATAATAGTGCATTTATAGAGCGCTTTCCGAAACCTCAAAGCGCTTTACATCAGTAAACCATACATATATAAACCAAATAACAGGCTACAATACAAACAAACTCATCAAAAACTATCCACAGGAAATCAACAACCACACAGACACACCAAATAATCTCTCTCCCTCTCACCCCCCCCCACCCCTCTCCCCCCATTTTCAAACACACACACACAACACCCACACACACACAGCCACACATCACACACACACACACACACACACACACACACACACACACACACACACACACACACACACACACACACACACAACACACACACTGGCATACACCCCATTGTGCACAATTTCATCCAGAATGTCAAGCAGGATCAACCCACTAGCCAAAATCAGGAAAAACACTGTTTAAAGAAGTAAGTTTTTAAACTTGTTTTGAAAGATGGTAGAGTTTTAGAGTGGCGGACGGACTGAGGCAACAAGTTCCATGTCTGAACAGCAAAAACTGCAAAGGCTCTACCACCGTGAGTTTCTCTGTTATATTTTGGCACACGAAACTTCTTGTCATCCACAGAAGAGCGGAGTAATCGAGAAGGTACGTAGACAGTCAAGAGTTCAGAGAGATAGTCAGGAGCAGTTCCAGAAATGATGTGATAACAAAGGCAGCAAATCTTGTATTTTATTCTTTGTTCAACCGGGAGCCAGTGCAGTGTCTGAAACAGGGGTGTGCAGTGCTGTGACCTACGTGCCTTGAAGATGAGTTTAGCTGCAGAGTTCTGAACTTGTTGCAAAAGTTTGAGATGTTTCTGAGGGCAACCCGCAAGGAGTGAATTGCAATAATCTAACCTAGACAGAATGCATGCAGTAACTAACGTCTTGGTTGCTAACTAACGTCAATGTCAACAGTTCTTTCATAAGTGGCTATGGTCAATGTCAACAGTCCTTTCATAAGTGGCTATGGTCAATGTCAACAGTCCTTTCATAAGTGGCTATGGTCAATGTCAACAGTTCTTTCATAAGTGGCTATGGTCAATGTCAACAGTTCTTTCATAAGTGGCTACGGTCAATGTCAACAGTCCTTTCATAAGTGGCTATGATCAATGTCAACAGTTCTTTCATAAGTGGCTATGGTCAATGTCAACAGTCCTTTCATAAGTGGCTATGATCAATGTCAACAGTTCTTTCATAAGTAGCTATGATCAATGTCAACAGTCCTTTCATAAGTGGCTATGGTCAATGTCAACAGTCCTTTCATAAGTGGCTATGGTCAATGTCAACAGTCCTTTCATAAGTGGCTATGATCAATGTCAACAGTTCTTTCTTAAGTGGCTATGGTCAATGTCAACAGTCCTTTCATAAGTGGCTATGGTCAATGTCAACAATCCTTTCATAAGTGGCTATGGTCAATGTCAACAGTCCTTTCATAAGTGGCTATGGTCAATGTCAACAGTCCTTTCATAAGTGGCTATGATCAATGTCAACAGTTCTTTCATAAGTGGCTATGGTCAATGTCAACAGTCCTTTCATAAGTGGCTATGATCAATGTCAACAGTTCTTTCATAAGTGGCTATGGTCAATGTCAACAGTCCTTTCATAAGTGGCTATGGCCAATGTCAACAGTCCTTTCATAAGTGGCTATGGCCAATGTCAACAGTTCTTTCATAAGTGGCTATGATCAATGTCAACAGTCCTTGCATAAGTGGCTATGGCCAATGTCAACAGTTCTTTCATAAGTGGCTATGGTCAATGTCAACAGTTCTTTCATAAGTGGCTATGGCCAATGTCAACAGTTCT
>JAPXFY010000035.1:17700989-17703489 GCA_030674185.1 Monoplex corrugatus
GCAAGACTACCACTGGGCACGTGGTGTAGCAGACTACACTGGGCACGTGTGTAACAAGACTACCACTGGCACGATGTGTAGGCAGACTACCACTGCACGTGTAAAGACCACTGACATGACCACCTGGCACGTGTGTAGACAAGAACTACCACTGGGCACGTGTGTAGACAAGACTACCACTGGCACGTGTGTAGACAAGACTACCACTGGCACTGTGTAGCAAGACTACCACTGGGCACGTGTGTAGACAAGACTACCACTGGGCACGTGTGTGACAAGACTACCACTGGGCACGTGTGTAGACAAGACTACCACTGGGCACGTGTGTAGACAAGACTACCACTGGGCACGTATGTAGACAAGACTACCACTGGGCACGTGTGTAGACAAGACTACCAAGTACAGAAACCTGGCACTATTGCATAGCGGATCTTAGGGCTTCCTAAGTATGCTTATCGGTAAACATTTTTTTAAAGGAAGGGAATCAGTCAGCACAGACTTGCTTATCTTTAGAGTGTACATGCGTAAGTTTGCTTAGGCCCAAAGTGAATTCACCATCTAGTACGGCTGTGCAGTCGTGCCCTGGTGTCCTGCCCAGACCGCTTTGCCTATGCTATGTATTTGTATGGCAACTTTCTGGTGTTGTGTTTGTAACAGACATTTCTCGTGTCCCAAAGGCAAGCAGTATCTGGCCACAAATGTCTTATAATAAAGTTTGTCACTGTTCCTAGTTGAGCTGGTCATCTTGGCCAGCCATTTTTCTTGTGCATCATGGATGTAGCAAGAAACTTGGGGAGAACTAGACAGCAGAAGGTCTTCAAGCAACTGTTTCACCTTTAATTCCTGATGTTCTAAAGGGTCTGGGCCACACCCAGGTCATGATTCCAGAAGGCCCTTCTGCTATTGCCATTAAAAAAAAAAAAAGGTGTCCGCCATCCGATTTCAAACGGCCCATCAAGGGTGGTCAGGCGTCTCAAGGCCAAATCGTCCTTATGACAGATGTCTTAATCACTTAGCTATTGGACACAGGTCTTCAGGGCTCTGGTCTACTCCTTCACAGAAACCGAGAGCTGTTTTATGAGGTCATAACTGATGTGCCTATGAACCCCCCCCCCCCCCCACACTTTGCCCCAACCTCTATGGCGAGGACTATAGCTCGAAAGCCAGATTTCCTCAGGTTGCTGGCTTGGCTGGCATACTTTTCAATCCTGTAGACGTCATGCATCACTGCACCCAGCCAGAAGCCAGAAATGGAAAGTGTGGAACACTGCCTTCATACGAACTTTTTAATCTCACTTTGACAACAATGTCAAGTGCGCTGTATGTGGTCACAAGGAGAATTCCTCTACACAGAGACTGCAGTTGGCGTGCTGACGTCATGTCAAGCACCAAAGAAATCAACAAGATTGCATTAGAAACTGTTGGTGATTTTAAACATTTAGGCTCTGTTAAAGCTCATAATGGCACCTGTACTAAAAAAAAGTAAAAAAAGACATTAAAACGAAAAAGTAGGAACGGCAAAACAGAAAATGATCCAACTCCATAACAGTTAGAAAGATAGATGCATAGATGCATACCAACAGCTCTTAGAATCCAATATTCTAACATGTTTGATGTGGTCAGTAATGTTATATGGCTGTGATGCCTGGACATGCAGAAAAGCAGATGAAATTAAGATCAAAGCAGGAGAGATGTGATTCTACAGGCGACTTCGTCAGTAGAGTCTGTATTGCCAGTGCAGGGGGTGTAAGAAGGGTCGCGAAAGTGGCCATGGATGATGCTCTAGACAAAGCCCATTTTGCTGTTTAGCTAGGTCTGTATGTCTGTGTGTCTGTAATACGTATGTATGCCTGTCTGTCTGTTTATATATAAAGTATGTCTGTATGTATCTGTATGTATGTATGTATGTCTATATGTATGTGTAACAGAAAAGAGGACATTTCTAGCACAGAATTTCCAAAAGGTGGGGATATTATTCATACTGAAAAAGTCCCCGGCATCCCATGGAGGAAGAGATGAAGGGGAGCAGGAAAAAAAGTGTACCTCTCCGCCATAGGGGGCAGTGTTGTCCATCTGTTTCTTCAGTTCCGGATACACATTGCTCACATACCACCCGAAGTCCCGACACTGTAAGCGTTCCCGTAATGCTTTGCGCGGTGCCACGTCACCAATGTCTTCTTCCTGTATGAAGGAGTAGTACATAGTAGCTATTAATTAGTGCTTCTGGTGTGTGTGTGTCTGTGTGTGTGTGTGTGTCTGTATCTGCGTCTGTGTCTCTGTCTCTCTGTATTTTACTGAGTGTCTCTCTCTGTCTCTCACTTTCTCTGTCTCTCTCTTCGTCTTTCTCTCTATCTCACTGTCTTTCTCTGCCCCCCCCCCCCCCCTGCTCTCTATATCTCTCTGTATCTCACATTTTGCCTCTACCTGTCTTTCTGTCTCAACCTCTGTCTGTCTTTCTGTCTGTTTGTCTCTGTCTTTCTCTTTGACACTATGCAATGAC
>JAPXFY010000035.1:17708489-17710989 GCA_030674185.1 Monoplex corrugatus
CCACCTCTCTCTCTCTTTCTCTACCTTTCTGTCCATCTCTCTCTCTCTCTTTCTCTACCTTTCTGTCCATCTCTCTCTCTCTTTCTCTCTTTCTGTACTGCTCTCTTTCTCTCAATCTTTTTCTACTCCCTCTTTCCTCTGTCTCCATCCCTCCCTCTCTTCTCTCTCTCTCTCTCTCTCTCTCTCCTCTTATCTTCATACTATCATCATACTTCTTCTCTTCTATATATATATATATATATACATATATGTAATCTCTCCAGAATACAGCACCAGACCCATGGCAACACACACACACACACACACACACACACACACACATATACATACAACATACACACACACACACACACACACACACACACACACACACTCTACAGCACAACACACACCACAAGACTGACCTTGAAAGACAGCTCGATGTTCTCTCCTCCCCAGTATAACAGCTCAGGATCATAAGTGCCCAGTTTCTCAAACCAACGACGAGAAATAGCGAACAGTCCACCAGGCATGGTGGGAGATCTGCCAGTGAAACAACCAGATTGTTTCTAACATGCCAGCAATTTCCAGGACGAAAAAAGATAGTAACCAGTCGTTGTTGTGTAGTGGTTAGTGCAACGGACTACCAATTGGGAGGTTGTGGATTCAAATCCCTATAAATCCCTTCAAATACTATTGTCAGAATTTCCGTCTGTAAACCGTCTCCTATCTAGAGGTGAGCGTGTTACGGGCTCATTGAGAAACTGGGACACACACAGTCCAGTCTCATCCACTTCACAGACTTGTCATTGAAGGTGTTGCTTAAACTTTCTAACCAACCAGTCGCCGTGGTGTAGTGGTTATCGCAACGGATTACTGACTGGAATGTTATGGGTTCGAATACATCAGTTCCTTCAAAAATCATTGTGGGCTTTTCCGGCTCTAACCGGCTCTACCCAGAGTTAGGGTGCTATGGGCTCATTGGAAGACTGGGACCACAAGTCGAGTCTCATCCACTTCACGGATACGTCATTGAGGTGTTGCTCAAATTTCTGACCAGCACCGCAGGTGTCTGTATCTCTCGGGCCTGGTTGATAGTAAGCATAGAATATAGTCCAGTCACGCAGTCTCAATCCTAGAGGGAACTCCATAGAATCATGGATATCATCCTCATCGCCATCATCATTCATCATCGCATTATAAAAACTGTTCCAACTTCTGTGGCCATTAAGGTGGTGTATACAAATGGGATGAAAAAAAACGTGAGCACAAAGGTAACCTCCCTGAAATGCGATGATCCTTAAAAACAATTATAACCGATACCACAGGAGTCTATATCTCTTAGGCCTGGGTGACGCCAGGATACATTATGACTCGTAGTAAGTGTAGAGTACAGCCCTGTCACACAATCTCGATCCTAGATGGAACCTCATAACATCATGATTATCATCCTTATCGCCAAGCTATGGGTAAATAGCTCCACTGCCTTGTGGACATCTCGGGAGAGAGTAAGGCTAAGGGAGTTAACCCTGAAAAAAAAACTGATGGAAGGCAAGGAGAAACCACCATCGTAGTTTTCCCCAGGACATCCATGGACAAAGGAAAGTTTATGAAGTTAACGACGTCAATAGGTGTTCCTGTGGAGCACCTTCGTCCGGTAGGGACTGTCATGCGGCGCAGGTGACACCAGACCGTCAGCCAGCTACTGCACCAAAATTAAACCCGAAGTCAAACTTAGAAACACCAAAATAGCAACATGGAACATCAGAACACTGTTGCAGAAGGGAAATTAGACAACATCAAAATGGAGATGGAAAGGCTTAACATCAGTATTTTAGGACTTGGGGAAGTGAGATAGAACGGGGGCAGGCATGATAACATCAGGAGAATACACAGTAGATATACTCTGGAGGTAATTCACATGAAAGAGGAGTAGGCATCATAAAGGACAAAGACAAATCAGAAGCAGTTAAGGGATACTGGGCTGTGTCTGACAGAGTTTTGCTGTCTTGATGGAGGCAGACACTAGTAGATACACTCATAAGGAAGATTAGGAAAAGGCAGGCAACATTTATAGGCCATTTTACGAGGAAGGGGATTTGAGCACCTGGTCACAACGGGAAAGCTGGAGGGAAGGAGAGCACCGGGTAGACCCAGGGAGAAAATGCTGGAGGACTTGCGGAGTGGCTGGAGACGAGAAGGGTGGGGGAGATGCTGGGGGCAACGAGAGATAGAGACAGATGGAGGTCCATGATCGCCAACGCCATGCGGCAGGGCACCTGATGATGATGATGATCGCCATTATCATTACGGCGTCTGACTCAGAATTGACAAAAACAGCCGACACGCGAGCTGTTCCATCCCTGTGGTTGAGGAGAACCATTTGAACCTGTGCGGTGAGACATGTCAGTGTGGAACAAACCAAGTGCTACACGATACTTTTGAAACGGCTGTGAGATGAACACCATGCCAGTTTCGCTGTGTCACTTATCAGCCATCGGAAGCAAAGACGAAGAAAACA
>JAPXFY010000035.1:17718489-17723489 GCA_030674185.1 Monoplex corrugatus
ATTACCCTGTATTTACCTGTCGTACAACTATATGTCGTCCAAGTAAGATAATACTAGCAATTACCTGTACTCACCTGTCGTACTATATGTCAGTCCAAGGTAAGATAATACTAGTAATTACCTGTATTTAAACTGTCGTACACTATATGTCATCCAGGTAAGATAATACTAGCAATTACCTTATCACTGTCGTACACTTAATGTCTAGTCCATGGTAGATAATACTAGTAATTACCTGTACTCACCTGTCGTACACTCTATATGACAGTCCAAGATAAGATGATACTAGTAAATTACCTGTATTTACCTGTCATACACTCTATATGTCAGTCCAGATAAGATGATACTAGTAATTACTGTACTCACCTGTCGTACACTCTATATGACAGTCCAAGATAAGATTATACTAGTAATTACCTGTACTACCTGTCGTACACTCTATATGGCAGTCAAGATAAGATGATACTAGTAATTACCTGTACTCACTGTGTACTTATATGAAGTCAAGATAAGATGATATAGTAATTTACCTGTACTTCACCTGTCGTACTCTGTATTTTATTACAGTCCAAGGTAAGATAATACTAGTAATTACCTTACTCACCTGTCGTACACTATATGACAGTCTCAAGGTAAGATAATACTAGCAATTACCTGTGTTTACCTGTCGTACACTATAGACTGTCCAAGGTAAGATAATACTAGTAATTACCTGTACTCACTGTCGTACACTTATATGACAGTCCAAGGTAAGATAATACTAGCAATTACCTGTTTACCTGTCGTACACTATATGACAGTCCAAGGTAAGATAATACTAGTAATTACCTGTACCACCTGTCGTACACTGTATATTAGAGTCCAAGGTAAGATGATACTAGTAATTACCTGTACTCACCTGTCGTACACTGTATGACAGTCCAAGGTAAGATAATACTAGTAATTACCTGTACTCACCTGTCGTACACTATATGACAGTCCAAGGTAAGATGATACTAGCAATTACCTGTACTCACCTGTCGTACACTATATGACAGTCAAAGGTAAGATAATACTAGTAATTACCTGTACTTACCTGTCGTACACTATATATGACAGTTCAAGGTAAGATAATACTAGCAATTACCTGTACTCACCTGTCGTACACTATATGACAGTCCAAGGTAAGATATACTAGTAATTACCTGTACTCACCTGTCGTACACTATATGACAGTCCAAGGTAAGATGATACTAGTAATTACCTGTACTCACCTGTCGTACACTGTATATTACAGTTCAAGGTAAGATAATACTAGTAATTACCTGTACTCACCTGTCGTACACTATATACAGTCCAAGGTAAGATAATACTAGCAATTACCTGTACTCACCTGTCGTACACTGTATATGACAGTCCAAGGTAAGATAATACTAGTAATTACCTGTACTCACCTGTCGTACACTATATGACAGTCCAAGGTAAGATGATACTAGTAATTACCTGTACTCACCTGTCGTACACTGTATATTACAGTTCAAGGTAAGATAATACTAGTAATTACCTGTACTCACCTGTCGTACACTATATTTACAGTCCAAGGTAAATAATACTAGTAATTACCTGTACTCACCTGTCGTACACTGTATATGACAGTCCAAGGTAAGATATACTAGCAATTACCTGTACTCACCTGTCGTACACTATATACAGTCCAAGGTAAGATGATACTAGCAATTACCTGTACTCACCTGTCGTACACTGTATATGACAGTCCAAGGTAAGATAATACTAGCAATTACCTGTACTCACCTGTCGTACACTATATTACAGTCCAAGGTAAGATGATACTAGCAATTACCTGTACTCACCTGTCGTACACTTATATGACAGTCCAAGGTAAGATAATACTAGCAATTACCTGTACTCACCTGTCGTACACTATATTGACAGTCCAAGGTAAGATAATACTAGCAATTACCTGTACTCACCTGTCGTACACTATATGACAGTCCAAGGTAAAATAATACTAGTAATTACCTGTACTCACCTGTCGTACACTATATTACAGTCCAAGGTAAGATGATACTAGTAATTACCTGTACTCACCTGTCGTACACTGTATATTACAGTCCAAGGTAAGATGAAAACTAGCAATTACCTGTACTCACCTGTCTACACTGTATATGACAGTCCAAGGTAAGATTATACTAGTAATTACCTGTACTCACCTGTCGTACACTCTATATTACAGTTCAAGGTAAGATGATACTAGCAATTACCTGTGTTTACCTGTCGTACATTAGCAATTACCTGTACTCACCTGTCGTACATTAGCAATTACCTGTACTCACCTGTCGTACACTCTATGTGAGAGTCCAAGAAGACAACAATGTCAGAAGTGGAAACCTTAAACCCCATGAGTCTGGCTCGTGTCAGTCCTCCTCTTGTAATGGCTCTCAGGATTCGAACCTTGGGGTACGACCTGAAGTAGTTGTCCAGCGGTTTGCCAAGATGTTCTGCAACAGTGCAAGCACGCTTGTCATATTGACAATCTTTTTTCTTTTTTTTTTCTTTTCTTTTTTTTAAGGGCTGGGGTTGGATGGTTGGAGAGGAGAGGGTTGGTGGGGGTTGAAACGTGATTTTTATGACATAAATTCCCAGTTATATTTTGTCGTTATTCATCGTAGGTCAATCATTTTATCTATTATGATTTCGACATTAAAAGGTTTACACAGAAGTATTGCAGATGAGGATGTCTGTAAGAGTTCAACGTAAATCTTGTAATTTAGTTTCGAAATCGCACTTTAATACATAAATCTTTTAATCAAGTTTCGAAATCACACTTGTAATACGCAAACCTTTTGACTTAATTTTGCTTTAAATTGACATCATGAGAAACGAAACTGAAACTTTGATTGCGCTGCGGACTCAAAGATCTGATATTTCAATTTCAGTCGCCGCCCGTGACACCAAAAACTGACCTGTTCGCTGCCCCATCTTCGTGTTTCCATCATTCTGGTGGTGTCAGCTTAGTGTTTCCATCATTCTGGTGGTGTCAGCTTAGTGTTTCCATCATTCTGGTGGTGTCAGCTGAGTGTTTGCCATCATTCTGGTGGTGTCAGCTGAGTGTTGCCATCATTCTGGTGGTGTCAGCTGAGTGTTTCCATCATTCTGTGGTGTCAGCTTAGTGTTGCCTCATTCTGGTGGTGTGTGTGTCCTCTCTGGTGGTCAGCTTAGTGTTTCCATCATTCTGCTGGTGTCAGCTTAGTGTTTCCATCATTCTGGTGGTGTCAGCTTAGTGTTTCCATCATTCTGGTGGTGTCAGCATAGTGTTCCGTTGGTTCCTCCCTCCCTCTCTCCCCCCATTTCAAGACATTGCAGCAGCACAGGATTGTGTGCAGGCACAGAGATCTACTAACTAACAAGTTGGCAGATTTGGGTGGAGCACATATGGAATTGTCCAAAAGCGATGAATCCCCCTTGAACAAAGTCCAAAGTCAGATCTCACATGTCATTTACATGTAACTAAGATTATTCCAGTGATAGACTGATAAGATACCGGTGTAACATGCAGACCAGGTAAAACATAGTCTAAGTAGGGCCTCAGGACCTGACCAGCTCATGGGTTTATGTGCAGGCTTAAGGCCTGTGCCATGATCACCATACACATGGCACCTGTGACGTTAGTGCGTATGGAATTCGTTCCAAGCGTGGAAACGTCATCCTGAGAAATTGAAACTGAAACTGAAATTGAAGTGGGATGCTACCTCAGGTTTCACTTGCCCATAACACACATGATGGACACAAGAGTGGATCACACACTGGACCAGCTGTAGCCATGATGATCAAGACTGGTATGAAATGTCTTGTCTTGTCATGTCTTGTCTCCTATTGTTTTATCTTACCTTGTCTCATCTTGTCTTGTCTCGTCTCGTCTGTGTTGGCTCGACCCAGATTGTCTCAATTCGTATTGTCTTGTCTGATCTTCTTGTCTAGTCTGGTTGGTCTGGTCTGTTGGGTTTTTTGGTTTGGTTTGGTTTGGTTTGTTGGTTTGTTGGTTTGGTTTGGTTTCATCTGGTCTGGTCTGATCTAGTCTGGCTTGGTCTGGTCTTGTCTGGTTTGGTTTGGTCTGGTCTGGTCTGGTTTGGCTTGGTCTGGTCTGGTCTGGTCGGGTTTTGTCTGGTCTGGTCCAGTATGTTTTGGTCCGGTCTGGTAGTATGGTTTGGTTTGTCTGGTCTGGTATAGTTTGGTTTCATCTGGTCTGGTCTGGTCTTGTCTTGTCTGGTCTGGGCTGGTATCATCTTGTCTCATGTCGTCTTATAGTCTGCTTTGGTCTCGTCTCCTCTGGTATCGTCTCGTTCATCTTGTCTCGTCTGGTCTCGTCCCGTATCGTGTCATCTTGTCTGGTTGTGTCTGTGGCGGTCTTACCCATGGTCGATTTGTCGTCCACCAGAATGATGGACTCCAGGAGGTGTGGCGGAGTGTTGGTCAGCAGGCTGTGCACTGACCGCAGCAGGACTGACCAGGCCTCGTTATGGAAGATGATGACCACAGTGCAGGGGGGTAGGGAGTCTGGGTACCGCGCTCTTTTACACCTGCAAATCACTCCTGTCACTGGTGCTTTTACCTGCCCTTCCATATCCAATTTTTTTTTAAAACTTGTTTTTACTCATTTTCAAATACATAGCATTTACAAACATCTTGAAATGTATGCTATGCATAATCAACAGTAATAACAAAATGAAGAAAGAACAAGCATTCGTTTCAATATATATATATATATATATATATATATGTACACACACATATACATACATATATATTTATATATAACACATATATACATATATACATACATATACACATATATATGTATACAGATATACATACACATACACATATACACATATCCACCCCACACACATATATATACAATATACACATCCACATACATTTATGCATATACGCACATACATATTACATATATATGCATATATATATACATATATATATATACA
>JAPXFY010000035.1:17733489-17780989 GCA_030674185.1 Monoplex corrugatus
TAGTCTGCACCAGGAGGCGTTATGGTCATGACGTGCACTTTCTGCTGTGGCTGCACAGGCCGATTCTTGAGTAGCAATCTCTGTCACATCTGCCACATACAAATTCAGTCGTTGTTGTCTGGTTTCTGGAACGTTGCTTGCGAAGAGCCCTTTTCTCATCTGCGCTTTCTGCTCTCCTTCCTCTCTGCATTCACAACGCCTTGCTGAACGGCCGTCCTCCACGCTGCCCTGTCTTCCGCCAGAGTCTCCCAAGAGCCTGGGTCGATCCCTGAGCTTCTAAGGTCCCTTTTGCATGCGTCTACAAAGCGTAGCTGTGGGCGTCCTGGAGTTCGCTTCCGGTTTGCCAGTTCGCCGTAGAGAACGTCTTTTGGTATGCGTCCATCCTCCATTCGACGCACATGTCCAAGCCAGCGTAATCGGCGTTGGCTTAAGAGGGCAAAGATGGTCTGTAGGCACGCACGACGGAGGACCCCTGTGTTGGTCACCTTGTCTTGCCATCGGATGTGGATGGATTGAACACATCGTGTGTGTGTGTGTGTGTGTGTGTGTGTGTGTGTGTGTGTGTGTGTGTGTGTGTGTGTGTGTGTGTGTGTGTGTGTGTGTGTTGTGTTTCTGAAAGAGTTTCTTTTGTACTTGATCAGAGCTACTTTCTAGGCACCGATTACAGGTGAGCTTCAAACTGAGGAAAGTAGGCTTCACGCACGCACGCACGCACGCACACACACACACACTGATAGACGCACACACACACACACACACTGAAACAGACACAGACATATACACACTGAAACAGACACACACACACACATCACACAGAACCACAACACACACAGACGGACAAAATGAGTCAGACACATATTATATAATGAGAAATAGAAAGAGCAACGGAAAGAGCAGAGACCAGAAACGCAGGCAAAGAAAGAGACGCACAGAGAAAGAGTCAGAGAGACAGAGATGGTCAAGAGACAGAGAGATGGACACAGAGAGAGAGAGAGTAGAGAGTAAGAGAGAGGAGAGAGAGAGAGAGAGAGAGAGAGAGAGAGAGAGAGAGTAGAGAGAGAGAGAGAGAGAGAGAGAGAGAGAGAGAGAGGAGAAAAAGAGACGAGACAGAGAGAAAGAGAGAGACAGAGAGAGACCGAGAGAACGAGAGAGAGAGAGAGAGGAGAGAGAGAGAGAGAGAGAGAGAGAGAGAGAGAGAGAGAGAGAGAGAGAGAGAAACCCTCAAAATCCAAAAGCCAAAATGACAGAGGGAACAGATGTACATGTGATGTTGATCGAAGGAGATTATCACTGAAAATCGGTATCCACTCGGCGGCGCAGTGCAACATATGGCCGCCAGATGAGACCTCGGACAAATTCACCAACGTTATTTGAGAAGTAGGGGAAGTTTCAACAGTTGGGGGGTAGACATAATGCTACCAATTTTGAAGAACAAGGTCTCCCAACAGTGTAAAAATCGCTACTCACAGTTCCGTAGCTTTCGATGGCGTTCTCGCCATCTTCGTCAGCGCTCTAATGCTGTCTGCGTGAATCTCTACTCAGATCTCGCGAACATGGGATGAACCCAGTTCACGAGATCGAATCAGAGAATGGTACACCGGGGGCAGGGTGTAACGGCCCCGGTCCCTGTTGAGCGGGGGGTTGGAACTGTTGAAACTTCCCCTACGTCTCATTCGCGATTACGATCGGACAATCATCACTACCTTTCGTGAATCAGAGAAATTACACCGCTCCCTAGCGAAGTTCAGGAACCATCTACACTTCACACTGCACTGCAAACATCACGGCGTCTTTCCCACCAGCCTAAAAATCAAAACTTCGATGAAAGGAACAGCAGCAAATAATATCATCAATCAGGCACAACGAGCACTCATGAACGAACGCATCAAGCAAATCAACACCCGCATCACTTGTCTGGAAGGAAAAATCCAAGACCTCGAGGAAAGACTGAGCTCTAGCACACTACCAGATGCTATGCTCTCCGAAATCAAAGAGTGGCTAAACAACACACGACGAATAGAATGGGACAAAGTACGCCAACGCCATCGAAAGAAATTCGAACTTCTAGCACCAAAAAACAACAGGAGACAACAGAATGACAAAAGCGAGATTACACCTGTACCGGAAGAAACAAAAAGAAAGACCAAAGAGAGGTGGGTGATCAATCTATCAGATCGCCAACTCACTAAACCAGAACAGGAAGTACTAGAGAAAGGACTAAATTTCGCCGTAGCCCCTAACAAGCTTCCAGTGGTAGACCTCATCACAAGCATTGAAACAGCTTGCAGGTATATTGGCCCTAATTCAGAAGAAGCCACACACTTAAGATCAGACTGTGTCAGAATCATGAAACAGGCCAAACTACCGAAATCCAACTTAACACCGGACCAAAGACGGGCTCTGGCGGATTTAAAGAACGAACACGCCACGATGATCCTACCAGCTGACAAAGGTCGTGCCACAGTCATCATGCCTAGACCCATGTACTATGAGAAGGCAAGCAAACTTCTGGAAGATACTACAACATATGAACGCCTCAAGAAAGATCCTACTTCCAAGTTTTCCAACAAACTGAAAGACACACTGAAACGCCTGAAAGAGACGGACCGCCTGTCATTAGAACAGTACAGGAAATTATACCCAACTGTGTCCGACGTCCCCAAGTTCTATGGTCTACCCAAAGTCCACAAGAAAGAAGTCCCCCTCCGTCCCATAGTCGCATCCAGAGGTTCCATCATGTATGAGACGGCTAGATTTGTGGCGGACATCCTATCACCTCTCGTAGGACACACAGATCATCACATCCACAACAGTGCTGACCTAGTGGAAAAACTGAGTAACTACACCCTCGCTCATGATGAACTCCTTGTGTCATATGATGTCTCTGCCCTATTTACCAGCGTACCAGTGAAAGAAAGCATAGAGATCATACGCCGAAGGTTACAAAACGACCAAACCCTCCACCAACGTACATCTCTCACAGTGGACGACGTATGTGAACTCTTGTCCTGCTGCCTCACCACCACCTACTTCACCTTCCAAGGTGAATTCTACCAACAAAAAGAAGGAGCAGCCATGGGCTCCCCAGTAAGCCCAATAGTAGCCAACCTGTTCATGGAGGATTTTGAAGAGAAAGCATTGGCTTCTTTCCACTCCCCACCACGATACTGGGGGCGCTACGTAGACGACACCATGACTATCCTCCCCAGCAACTGGTCGAACAGTTCACAGAACATCTGAACAACCAACACCCAGCCATCAAATTCACGAGGGAAGTGGAACAGAACAACTCCATAGCCATGCTGGACACCCTCATCACCAGAACTGATGGCATTCTATCCTTCTCGGTCTACCGTAAACCAACTCATACGGACCAATATTTACAGTTCGACAGCCACCAGCCCCTTGAACACAAACTGGGAGTGATTCGAACCCTTACCCACAGAGCTAACACCATATGCAGTACCCAAGAGGCAAAAGACAAGGAGACAAACCACCTGAAAAAAGTGCTCACCATCTCGGGCTACAAAAAGTGGGCCTGGAACAGCCCGGGAGGCAGGAAATCCAACACCGCATCCCAACAGCCAGTGAAACAACACCAGCGCAAGGGACACATCACCATCCCATACGTAGGAGGTGTGAGTGACGCTCTGTCCAGAAAGATCAGAAAACTGGGGGTGGCTGTACATTCCAAACCTTCCAACACCATACGCAGCCAGCTGGTCACCCCCAAGGACAAAACCAGCACTCGACAAAGCTGGCATTATATACAGAATAGACTGCCAGGACTGTAACCAACATTATGTCGGTGAAACTGAACGCCCCCTTCAGAAGAGACTAACAGAACACAAGAGGGACTCTTCTCCAGTAGGAGCTCACCTACACGCCGAAAAACATCAATTCAGTGCGGACAATGTCAACATCCTGGACAGAGAAAATAAGTGGTTCCAGCGAGGAGTCAAGGAGGCCATCTACATCGCAGCCACCAACCCCCCGCTCAACAGGGACCGGGGCCGTTACACCCTGCCCCCGGTGTACCATTCTCTGATTCGATCTCGTGAACTGGGTTCATCCCATGTTCGCGAGATCTGAGTAGAGATTCACGCAGACAGCATTAGAGCGCTGACGAAGATGGCGAGAACGCCATCGAAAGCTACGGAACTGTGAGTAGCGATTTTTACACTGTTGGGAGACCTTGTTCTTCAAAATTGGTAGCATTATGTTATTTGAGAAGTACAGGACAATGGCGCTTGGAGGGGTCAGGGGTCGGGGAGATGAGGCCACTTTCTGTGTTTCTGTACCTTTCCTTATTGTATGATTGAAGAAAGACCGTGTGACCCATATTGTGTCCCCGTTACGTGTGAAGACTATGTCATTATTTTGTGTTTACATAATCATTAATGTTTGCTCACCCTTTGAAATGGGCCTTTGGCCTTTTTGAATAGATTTCTGATAAATTTCTGATAGTGTTCTACCGCCAGTGTTAACATTTTGTTTCATGTTTAAATTAATCAGTGCGTCTGTAAATAAATGCGTGTGTGTATGCTCTGTGTGCGTGTGTGTGTGAGGGGAAGAGAGAGAGAGAGAGAGAGAGAGAGAGAGAGAGAGAGAGAGAGAAAGAGAGAATGTGTTCGTGTTCATGTGCGTGTATGTATGCGTATGCGTGTGTGTTCACGTGTACGCACGTGTGAGTGTGTGTGTCTGCGCATGTTTTTGTGGGTTTTTTATGTTAGTGTTTGTGTGTATTAATCGATGTTTGTGTATGTCTGATTGTGTATGTGTATGTATGTATGTATGTATGAATGTATGTATGTTTGTGTGTATGTATGTGTGAATGTATGTATGTATGTATGTATGTATGTATGTATGTTTGTATGTATGTATGTATGTATGTATGCATGTATGCATGAATGTATGTTTGTATGTATGTATGTATGTATGTATGTATGAATGTTTGTATGTTTGCATGTATGTATGTATGTATGTATGTATGTATGTATGTATGCATGAATGTATGTATGCATGAATGTATGTATGTTTGCATGTATGTATGTATGTATGTATGTATGTATGTATGTATGTATGTATGCATGAATGTATGTATGCATGTATGTGTGTATGTATGTGTTTGTATGCATGTATGTATGTACGTATGTATGTATGCATGTATGTATGCATGAATGTATGTATGCATGTATGTATGTGTGTGCATGCATGTATGTGTGTGTATGTATGTATGTATGTATGTACGTACGTACGTGTGTATGTATGTATGTATGTACGTATGTATGTATGTATGTATGTATGTGTGTGTATGTATGTAAGTATGTACGTATGTACGTATATATGTATGTACGTACGCATACACACTTGTAATGCATGTCGGCAAACATGCTGAGTGTTGTACATTGCATGAAATATAAATGCTGTATGTATAGGCAGTTTCCCAAGTGCACACTTTTTCTTTTTTTCTTTTTTTTTTTATTATGTCCCATGTTCTACGCCACCCTTAATGGTCACAGAAACTGGGACAGCTTTTACAATGCTGTGATGATGACAACGATGAGAATGACAATCACAATGCTATGGGGTTCCATGTAGGAGTGAGACAACATGAAAAAAAAAATTCTCTATTGCCCTAAGTCATGGACCATGGCATAGACACAACCTGGTGGTTTCCACAGATGTCACTACACAATATTCACTGTGGTTGTCAGACAGGATCTGTTATTATTACCATTATTATTGTTGTTGTTGTTATTATTATTATTATCATTACTACTACTATTATTATTATTATTACCATTACCATTATCATCATCATCATCATCATTATTATTATTATTACCATTATCATCATCATCATTATTATTATCATCGCTATTGTTTAACACCCAGCCAACTGCGTAGAGCCATATCAAGGCTATAACCATTTTGAAACATACACAGCACCCCGTTGACAAATTTAAATAAAACTACCCGGAAAATAAAATGAAGTAGGCCTACATATATCAATGCATTTAACACATAATTTAAATGTATTCCCCTGGCATTGACCATTCCAACCAATTTATACCTGAGGGTTAAAAGAAACTGAATACAAATGTATACATAACCAAGGACATTAAAATACAAATAAAAACTGGCCCAATTTAGACCTTCTGTAGGTAACATGTACTCAGTTATCAATCTTAATAGAAGAAAGAAAGACTTTATAGAACACATACAGGTGAATGGACCAGCAAGGCAGAAAATGATAGGAAGAAATGACAGAGAGCACAAAGAGTAATGCAGAAACAAAGAGTGACAGAAAAGAAATTTCTTGCACAGAATTTCCAAAGGGTGGGGATACTGGTTTTTTTTTCTTTTAACTTTTTGATTATCTTTAGTTTCATAACAAATGGACATCTAACACACAATGCGGCAACAAAAAAATGACAGCCACAAAAATTTTTACACATATGAAAAGACAAAACTCCACATAGTATACAGAATACACAATATTTTATACACTGGAAGTTTAAAAATGAACATTAAGATTTAGCACATGTCAACATTTCCCCTACAAACCCCTTTCACAAACCACACCCCTTTGCTGAACGATAATCAAGCATCAACGAACAACGTGGTAATAGAAATCATATCAATTTATGGTGGGGATACTGTTTATACTGAAAGAGCCCCAATGCATTCCCATGAGGGACAACAGGACCTGTTGATGGAGACAATGTGCTTTCCATGTTTTCTTTTAATAAGAAACATCGAGTTCAACCCTGAGCCCACAACATCAAAAACTGGCGTATCGGCTGCCCATTTAAATGTTTCCATCATTCTGGTGGTGTCAGCTTAGCGTTTCATATGTCCCTCTTCCCTCCTCCTCATCTGAAAACCTCATCAGTACATAAGGTTTTGTGTTGGCTCAGAGAGTGACAGATAATGGCTGTCAGATCTGGGAAATGCACACATGGAATTGTTTGACTGCAGTGAATCCCTCTTCAGCAAACTCCAAACAAGTTTCAGTGCTTCCAAGTCCCTCTTCTGTTTCTGTCTTTACTCCATTCATCACCTGTGCTGGCCTCTTGTGCTTCTTGTACTTAGCTCAGCTGCCGTTATGGGACAGGACTTGTATGGATGTTGTCATGTCTGGTGATGACAAAGCAGTCTTTCTTTAACATGCCTCAAACATCTCAAGCACCTTTCATACATTCCTACTTGCTTCCCTTTCTCAGCAGCTCTCCTTGTTTGTCATATCCAGTTTTCACTATTGTTTTTGCCTTTCACAGCCCATTCACATGCATTCAGATTTAACATTTCAGGACACATATTATTCTCTCTCTCTGTCTCTTCTCTCTTCATCGCCTGTCACTACTTCTTGTGTCCCTCTCGCATGCACGATCACATGCACCCATATTGTTCACTATTGTTTCTCTTTCTGTTTTTTTTTTTTTTTTTTTATTATTTCAGTTCATAATCATTCTTTCTTTAAACTCTATATCAAATATCATGTGTAGATTTTCACATTGTCCATATCTAAATTCAGATACAGATAGCTGGGCTATTTAATTATGTGCTTTACTTTTTGGCATAGAGAAAGTTTTGGATTTTTCTTCCAATTAATCTAATACAGCAATTTATTAATTTATCTGTAGCTGAGTATGATATTTTGACATGATCAACTGTCTAACCAAACTCCAAACTATTTCTAGGTGTTGACATTTATAACATAAGTGTTCTATGAAATATACCTCCTGACCACATCCTGTTTCACCTGTCTTAAATCTTCTAGTCACAATTTCAAGATCATAATATCATTCAACTTCTAGGTCCTGTTTACAAAACTCTGAAGCCGCCAATATCTTCTTCAGAGAAAGTGTACCACAGACTTCAGTGATCTCATATGAAACCTTTTACATCTTACAACCAATAAAGTACTGCCATGACTGCAAGATGGATTCAGGATCCATCAACAGCACAGTACTCAACAGCATCACACAATACAGGTCAGGAACATGTCCTGCTTTCTCAAAATCATTTAGCTCTCTGAGGTTCATAATAAAAAAATCACAGTTCAGCAACAACGTTTTGAACACAGAGAAAGATCACTCCATGTTATATAAGTGGCTGATCTCCTTTGATATCATGATTTTCCACCACATCTTCCAAATATCCCAAATGCAAAAGACAAGAACAACAAATACCAATTGCTTGTTCCTGACCATCTTCAAAAAATATCCCAAACGCAAAAGTACAGGAACAACAAACACCAATTTGCTTGTTCCTGACAAACACAGTTCACTTATTTCTCCTGCTTCATTGTTCTTTGTCCACTCTACTCCATCCAGAAGGCTTTTGCCGCCTTTCTTTCACTCAGTATTTCAATGGTCCCTACTCTGTCCCCATTTCAAAGCCTTGACAGCACACAAGGTTTTGTGCAGGCTCAAGGAGTCTGTCAAATAACTGCTGCCAGATCTGATGAAGCGCACATGGAACTGTCCAAATGCAATGAATCCATCTTGAGCAAACTCCATCCAAACTCGAAACTTTCATGATCATGGAGAAGGCTTTTCCAAATTGGTCTTGACGGTTCCATGTTCACTATTCTTTTATCATGGGTGTGTTCTGCCTCCTCTTTGCCGTTAATCTTGTTCTGTGAAGATGTCACCTCTCACTGACATCAGCCAGTCAGTGACAAAACCATAGTCAGGATTTTCGGGCAGACGACTGGCTCGTTTTGCCAGCTGCTGTCGCAAGGCCTCAAACTCCGTGGTGGCTTTCTCAAGAATTCTCTCCCTTGAAAAGTCCCCCTGAAATGTGATGACACATAATTAACAAGACAGGAGGAGACACTGGGTACAATTATTGTATTATTATCATCATCATTACCATCATCATCATCATCATCATCAGTAGTAGTAGCAGTTGTACTAGTAATAGTAGTATTGTTATTATTATCATAATTGTTGTTCTTGTTGTTCTTCATCTTTCAAGCCAAGCCAACTGTGCAGAACCATATCAGATCTAACCATATCAAAACACACAACACCTCATTAAGTAGATAAAAAAGGAAAAGAAAATTAAGTACAAACACCAATGCAATCATCTATATTATCTAAGGATGTGTCCCTGGCACTGACCACTCAGTGAGTTAAAAAAACAAAAACGAATACAAATGTATTTATACACAAGTAAAACACTAAAACATACATTAAAACTGGCCTAAATTACATACAGTTACTGCTGAACATCAAAATGCCACTAATACACTACCCAATTATCGATCCTAAGAAATAGTATGCAAACCTTTATGGAAAAGATACAGGTGAATGGGCCAGTTAGTCAAAAAAAAAAAATGATAATAAGAAAAGACAGAAAGCAAAGGAACAAGGCAGAAACAAAGAGAGTGACAAAAAAGAGGACATTTCTAGCACAGAATTTCCAGAAGCTGGGGATACTCTTTATATCTCAATTTGTGACATTTAGAAAAAACGAAACAGAACAGAAATGAATGAAAACACAACCAGCCATTCTGACTAAACTCACCTTACTAACATTCTACTCAATCACATCATACAGAACCCCCACCCCCACCCCCCAATCAATACAATCCACAGCTTCATGACCATCTCCCTACAACACGATCAAATTATTTCCATTACAGAAGCTCCTCCCGTCTATCTTCCATCCCCGATAACAACACACACACACACACACACACACACACACACACGTGCGCATATGATAACAAGGCTATATCATTAAACTATCGCTTCAACACACACATGCACACATACACACACACATGTAGACTCAGGACCAGACATCTTGACTTCAACCCCAGATTACAACACAGGAAAACAAGACTGTGTCATTATATTATCAATTCAATATACACACACATACAGACATGCACACAGACACACACAACACACACACACAACACAGAGCAGACCTCCAGTTTTTTGGTGCGAACATCCATGATGAAATCTCTCACAGGGCCCATCACTCTGACAGGTGGCGCCACTCCAGTCATCATGTACCGTATACTGTCCATCTTGTGGAAAATCTGGGTAGGGGTGGAAAATACAATTATTACAGCTTCCTGTCTATAAAACAACACTGTGCATGGTTCACCCTCATATTTTAAAAAAATTGGTCAGAGAGAATTTCAGTTTCTTAAGATACGTCTCTGCGTTCAGATTGAATTTCATATGCACTGACACTACTGATGCCATGTGATGTAGACGATCCAAAATGATCATGCATAAACTCTTCAGTGCATCTAAAATGATCATGTACAAGCCTTAACCCTGTGCATAAACCCATGAGTTGGCCAGGTCCTGAGGTCCTACCTAGGGTAAGGGTTTTGTATCTTATACTAAGATTTGTGGATTTGTGGACAGTGTGGATTTGTCGAAGGGAAAGAACTGTTAATGCCATATACATCCTAAAAACTATCATAGAGAGGTCAATCGAGATGAATAAGGATTCACAAGGATTTATATTTATGCTTTGTTGATTACACCAAGGCTTTCGATCGGTAAGACATGAAATTGATCAGCCACCTAGAAAGACTCAATATTGATGGAAAAGATCTACGAATAATCAGAAATATGTATTGGGAACAAACAGCTGCAATGAGATTAGAAAACGATATAAGCTCTTTTCAAAATATCAAAAGAGGAGCCAGACAAGGTTGTGTTTTGTCACCAGATCTGTTTTCACTTTACAGTGAAAACATCATGAGAAACCTAGAGGAAGACCCTGGATTAAATGTTGAAGGAAAAATGATAAACAACATTCGATACGCAGATGACACTGTGCTAATTACAGAAAATGAAAGGGACCTACAAAACCATGTGAATATGATAGAAATAGAAAGCAAAGGTAAAGGGTTGGAGCTAAACAGCAAGAAGAATGAAGTCATGGAAATCAGTAAAAAACATGAAATCCCCTCATGCAAAATAACAGCAAATGGCACAACCTTGAGACAGGTTGATAAGTTTAAATATCTGGGAATGATCATTTCACCAGACGGCAGAAATAGCCAACAGAATCAGCAAAAGCCAAAACAGAATTCAAGAAGATGAAAAGCATTCTTACCAACAAATGCCTATCAATCAACATCAGGAAGAGAGTTCTTGAATGTTATACAGAACCATACTGTTATACGATTGCTAAGGCGTGGACAGTCAACAAGCAAAGCCAGAACAAGATTGAGGCAGCTGAGATGTGGTTTCTAAGAAGAATGTTGGGAGTTCCATGGACAGCAAAGAAAACAAACGAGACAGTCTTGATGGAGGCAGACACAAGATCATTCATAAGGAAGATTAGGAAAAGACAGGCAACATTTACAGGTCATTTTTATGAGGAAAGGGAAATTGGAGCACCTGGTCACAACAGGAAAGCTGACAGGAAAGAGAGCACTGGTAGACCCAGAGAAAAAATACTGGACAGGACTTGCAGAGTGGCTGAGGACAGAGAGGGTGGAAGATGTGCTTGCGGCAGCAAGGGACAGATGCATATGGAAGGCCATGATTGCCAACACCATGTGGCAAGGCACTTGATGATGATGATGACTAGAATTTGTATCAGTAAAAAAAATCTTGATTCAGTAAAGCACATGTCACAGGTCTGACCTGACCCAGAATAAAATCAGGTCCTTTCCTGTTAGTTTTCATTCAGGTCCTTTCCTGTAGCTTTCATTCAGGTCCTTTCCTGTTAGTTTTTGTCAGTCTTTCCTGTTAGTTTTTGTTCATGTCCTTTCCTGTTAGTTTTTGTTCATGTCCTTTCCTGTTAGTTTTCATTCATGGTCCTTTCCTGTTAGTTTTTGTTCACGTCTTTCCTGTTAGTTTTTGTTCATGTCCTTTCCTGTTACTTTTTGTTCATGTCTTTCCTGTTACTTTTTGTTCACGTTCTTTCCTGTTACTTTTTGTTCACGTCCTTTCCTGTTACTTTTTGTTCACGTCCTTTCCTGTTAGTTTTTGTTCACGTCCTTTCCTGTTAGTTTTTGTTCATGTCTTTCCTGTTAGTTTTTGTTCACGTCCTTTCCTGTTACTTTTTGTTCATGTCTTTCCTGTTACTTTTTGTTCACGTTCTTTCCTGTTACTTTTTGTTCACGTCCTTTCCTGTTACTTTTTGTTCACGTCCTTTCCTGTTAGTTTTTGTTCACGTCCTTTCCTGTTAGTTTTTGTTCACGTCCTTTCCTGTTAGTTTTTGTTCACGTCCTTTCCTGTTAGTTTTTGTTCATGTCTTTCCTGTTAGTTTTTGTTCACGTCCTTTCCTGTTAGTTTTTGTTCACGTCCTTTCCTGTTAGTTTTTGTTCACGTCCTTTCCTGTCAGTTTTTGTTCACGTCCTTTCCTGTTAGTTTTTGTTCACGTCCTTTCCTGTTAGTTTTCATTGAAGTCAGGTTGGGGAATCAGCCGACTGATCTGTTTTACAGAGGTTCTGTGCCAATGCACACATGATAGGTTTTGTCTCTGCCCCACAAACTAAGCACAACCTCACACACTGTGCCTTTTAGCCGCCCAACCATAGGTCATGACCTCGGCCCGTGGCGCGCAGCTGATGCCAGCTGCCAAGCGGGCAGCAGACACACAGTGCTGCTCGGCTTGCTTGGCTCACTCAGCGGGAATAACGCTATGTTCGTAATTTGTGTACCATCGCAAAACTCCCTTAAAACAACATTCTGTAATGACTTGCAATAGAAAGGGAAAAGAATGAGCTTGAAACCAACACCAAACACAACATAGATAGGGTTACTGCTTTAGTTACTGCAGCAGTTCAAAGTTTCATCCACACAAACAAAACAACTTCAAAAAACATATTACTACAATGAATGGGTCGTGTTCCAACACCCTTAACTTAAAACATGCACTTATGACAGCACTTCCACGAACAGCAACAGAAAGTACAACCATTTAGCATTCACACCCACGTATCTGTCTGTGGGCAGTATTTTTCTGTGGGCCAGGAGCAGGGGGGTAATTAACACGCTGCTGTGGGTTTACCAGTGGCAGGCGCGAGGTGGAGTGGTGGGGGTATGTTGGCTTGGCAACCAGCTTATAGTTCACGCCTGACACAGGCCTAATTATTGTTTATCAGGTGTGGGGCTACACATCAGTCCCTGGCATCAGTGTTTTGGGAGTTCAATTCTTTACTTTAACTGTCTCTGCCGGAGACAACTTACTGTTTATACCGCTGAATTATGATAATAATAAAACTGCTCGACATATTGAAAGCGACCTGGAACAAGTTCTCTTCCGCAAATAAAAATCAGTTTCTGCTCACGTAGTTAAAACGCAATCAGCAAAATGTAAATCCATGGATATGAGAAAATGATGAGAATAAAAGAAGACTTGTCAAGAGTTATTTTCGCGGCTTTGAGGCGACAGGAAGCACACACCGCAACCGAGGTGACACAGTTGTCAACTGTTCTTGCATTAAGACTCGGATTTGTTGGTCTTCTGCACGAATTCCACGCACCCGAGCCTTAAGACCATTAACAAAAGCATGAGTCTCTTCACCTCCTTGCTCCCCCAGCAGTCCCAATCCAAATTTCCAGTCTTTCAGGAATTGAACACAGTGGCACTCTAGCATGTGTTGTTTTGGTGTGATGTTTATATGCGGAAACTTGATTCTGTAGAAATGCATGTATTGTGAAATGTTTTCTTCTACCGTTTGTATGTCTTCTTCTGTCATGGGTCGTGTATGTGAGATGTGTTTATGTACAGCTGAGAAGTGTGAGTTAAGCTGTTCAAATTTCTCTGCGATGTCATGTGCACGCTGGTGAAGTGTGAGGCTGTCTGTCACTTGAAATGTTTTTCTGACTATGCTTTGACAGATGTTTTTTGTGACTTGAGGTTGCAGATATTTGTGGCAGTGATTGCCTACAAAGGAACGGCCGTGGTATGCTTGCACAGTGATTTTATTTGCTTTCAGTTCACTATCTAAATTTGATGTGACAGGGCCTTCACGGAAAGGCAGGTCTGTCAGTGCCTCATTCTTTTCTTCTATTCTGTCATAAAGTTCGTCAATGCAGTCCTGCACCTGCTTCTTCTCCTCCTGTAGTGTGTGCTTCATTTGCTCATTTTCCCGTTCTAACTGCTGTATTTCTGAGAGCCTTGTCTCGTATGACATCTTCTCTTTATCATCTTTCTCTATGTCTTGTAGTGTGTTAACATGCTGTTCGAACACTGTGATGTTTTCATGTCCCGTGTTAATTTCTTCCGCTAGTGCCCTAGCTATGTGTGTGTCTAGCATGTGACACTCCTGTTCCAACAGATCATGGTGTTTTTTTACTATGCCTAACAAAATGTGAAGGTAGGGAGGAGCGATTTGTGACAAGGATACATTGAAGAGGGGTTTGTGGATAACATTATTGTATGCTTTTGCTGTTTTCTTGTCTGCACCATGGTGACAGAACTGTCTGTGATCATGCTTAATGTTTTGCAGCGTTCTTTTGGGAATGTTTGTTTGCTGAATGTGCGCGTTTTGCATCTGTTTCTTTGAAGTCTTGCACCACAAACAAGGGTGTACTGACTGCGCTCCTGAAATGCCATATATTTTAAGTAAATAGTCATAATCACCAAAGAAAAAAACACGGATCTGCTTGCCTTTCCATACCATCTTCTCTAAGTTGGCGATTTGCTGTTTGTATGGATAGAGGATAGTTTTTAGGTTTACCTGTGAATCTTTGCAATTGACCACAGATATGAGGCAAGTATTGCGCTTTGAGTTAGGTTCACTAACATTTGCAACCTGCAGCATAAACTTAAAACTACCTCCACCATGGTCTCCGCCGATCTTTATCCATACTTCATTTCTGGGAATTGTATCATCATGCCAAGAGAGCAGATGTTCTTCCTCGTACTGGTCTAACAGAGAAGAGACAAACTGAGTAAGGTCAGTGTGTCCCACATAGCCAACAGGCACTTCAATTCTCTCTGAGCCAGTGTCATTGTCAACTAATTTGTGTTCTACCACTATGTCTCCACAGACTGTTTCACGTTGAAACTGCCTCTCTGCTCGTTCACTCTCCATGACTACTCCTATGCCTTTGAGAAACCGTCTCTGTGCTCTCTGCCTGCACCAGCTAAGTCCTAAAGTTGTCCTAAGAGCTGACCCATGTTTAGAGGAGATGGTTGGTCTCTTAATGCCTGCCTGATGTAACACCTCCTCCCTCTGTTTTGTGCTGGACTTTTTCAGTTCACTGCTGTGTTGTTTTACCGAATCTTCTTGGGTTTTGCCTGATACATCATGTCTAAACTTTTCCACTGTTCTGGCTCTCTTTTTTCTCAGAGGAGAAGAAGCTTCTAATGATCTCTTTCTTGGCATCACTATCTTTTTGAGAACGAGAGGCTGACCTTTCGTTTTGCAGGCAACAGTGGATTTGTCCTGTGACTTATTCATTATCATTTTGGTGATTTGTGTGTGGTATTCTGTTTCTTCTGCAGTGAGTGGAAGAGTCATGTCCTGAATAGAACGCAAGCTTTGCTTTTGGGCAATAGGAGATGTTGCTGCGTCTGTAACCTGCTGTCTCATAGATGTCTGTGATGGCCCTTCGTTTATGACTGTCTTTTCTGGTGTGTACATTTCCTGCCTAATGGGTGATGTATGCGTGTCAATCATGCCAGGCCTTTTTTCTGGTGTGGATGTTACTGGTGGCAGAAAGACTGGCCCTTCACTAATTGACTCGGGGGCACTTTCTTGCTTTGGCCGACCTCTCTTTTTTCTCACTGGCCTGCCTGCCGTGAACTGCGAGGCAAAATGTGAACAGACGCTGCATTCACTTTGTAATATGGATGAATTGAAATCAGTCCACAAATGGGATGCACCTTCAATGTCAATCTTGGCATTTTGTAGCGTTGTGGCAGAGGGTGATTCCACTTCTTTCTTTAAACTCTTCAGTCTTGTGTAACAGGGTCGGCACAGCGTGGTCGAGTGAACATCACATTTGTCTTGCATAATATCAATATCATGAAACTGCTGTAGCTCTGACTGAACATATTTACACAGATGAACTGCTTTATCAGAGTTGCGTTTTTTTTATCTTCCACCACACTCTACAAAGCGAGTTTAGTCTGTCACTATGTAGTCTTTCACTGTGTTCCTCCATCATCAGAGCTGAAGTGCCAGTATGACTATAAATGCTAGACAAACACAAATGTCAGTTGCTAACAGTAGTCTAAAAGGGTAACCAAGTAAGTTAGATAAAGAACACAAAGCCGCCTTACAGTCACATCACAGAGTACACATTCCTAAAGTCTTTGGTCACATACACTTCACTGAACCACTTGCTCACGGTTGCAGCACATCACCATTCCAAAGTCAAATATCAAAGGAACAAAAAAAACTGTCTCAGCATCACCTCCACCAATGGTCTGAATAAGCATTGCAAGTTATCACAGCAGAAGTTGAAAGTCACAGGAAATGAAACACGCTCATAAAAGCACATTATAAACATGTAAACACACTAACACTCCACCACTGCTAACAGAGAACAAAGAGGGGTACCGTGCCTACGGCGCGCGAAGCCTAATCGCCTGCAGGGGAGGGGGGAGGAATGTCTGGCACTGGGAGAGATAACACCTGGTGGCGGGCTAGCATCTAAAGAGCACTCTTTATCGCCTGGCTGTACAGCAGTGTAAGACTAATGCTGGGTCTATGGCTCACTCTGCAAATCTTCCAAGCAGCCGGCAATAAACATAGAAAGCAAATGGATGACCCATACCGAACAAGAATAAACTGTTTGGAACAATTTTGTTATCAGAACGCTAAAAAATAAGTTTCCACTGGTCGGTACAAAATGCGACAAATTTAGAATGGTGACATGTCTGGATGTGGATGAAAAGACTGAAGGCTTACCTGATAAAACAGTTTTCTCTCTCTGCCCGTGTCCTTATGTTTGTGGCTGTGGATCATGGCAAAGTTGTTTTTGATCAAACCCAGATATTGCTGGATGGTTCGCTCTGTCACAAACTTCTCCTTCTGATCATGAAGCTGCTGTCAACATAATTGTCACAAGATGAAAATCCCTCACTAACACAGCTGAATGAGATTTAAGTGAACCATTCAGACATGAGGAATTTCAGCAACTCAACAAGGACTTTTAACCTTTTTTTTCAAAAACAAATACAAAACTGTTTTGAAACAAACATTATGACTACCAGACAGGACTACAAAATAGCTCAAATTTTGTTGTAACTACAGACAGTGTAGTCAAATACAAAAATACCAGGGACTACTACCAGCTACAATGTTGTTATCACTGCAGACAGTACATGTATGTAGCCAAGCATAAAAATACAACGTAGGACTACCCAACAAACAAAATTGAGCTATAACTTCAGAGTGAAAGTAGTCAAAAAGAAAAATACTACCAACTTGCCACTAAGGACTACCTAACAGCTGAAGTTTTGTTATAAACTTGAGAGAGAGTGTAGTCAAAGAGAAAAACACTACCAATTTGCCACAGAGAAATACTTAATACCTACAATATGTGATGCAGAATGAAAAAACTTGACTAAAGACACAGTCAGTCAGTCATAGAAGCTGGGTAGGGTCAACATTATGACAACTCACATTTATTCCACATGGCCACTAAAAAACTATCCAAAACTTCTTTTTCACTTTCAAACTGTTATGAGCTTCTTACCTCCCTTGTCAAAAATGAACTCAAAAGTCTGAATCTGTCTCAAATACAAAACTGTAACAGATAAATTATTACAGCCACTGATGCCACGTGGTGGTGAAGATCCCAAATGATCATGGCACAAGCCTTAAGCCTGCACATAAACCCTGTGTGTTGGCAAGCCACTGATGCCACGTGGTGGAGAAGATCCCAAATGATCATGGCGCAAGCTCTAAGTCTGTACATAAACCCTGTGTGTTGGCAAGGTCTGAAGGTCCTACATATGGGAAGAAAAAAGAAAACGAAAAATGCTCTCACCTGCCACAGCGGACTGACATACTCATGGTCACCCAAAAACACCAGCTGTAATCACAACACAAAATATTATCATTATTATTATCATTATTATTATTATTATTATTATTATCATTGTTCATTTCTTATCAATATTATTATTTTTAACATTATTATTACTGTTATCATTTTTAAAATGTTACAGCGTAGCAGATTACACAGAGCCATATAACGGCTATAGCCATTTAAATACAAACAAAACGCTTGAAAAAACAAAAGAAAAGAAAATTAAGTGCAAATATCAATGCATTTGAACACATAATCTAAGGATATGCCCCTGACATTGACTATTCTGCCCCATATGAACATCAGGGGGTGTAAAAACAAAAACCAAGCCTGAATACAAATGTTAACATAGCTAGGGACACTAAAACATACATGACAACTGGCCTAAATATTTTACCTAAAATTGCTTCTGCACATCACATTTCCTTGCAGCCAAAAATACACTCAATACACATACCCACTTATCAAATACCCAATTACCAATGATATGAGAAAGTATGTAAGGCTTTCATTTCATCAGACGGCAGATGCACATCGGAAATAGCTGGCAGAATCGGCCAAGCCAAAACAGCATTCAAGAAGATGCAGAGGGTGGAATTGGCAAAGGAAAAAAAAGAGGAAAATCTAGGGGGGTCCGGGGGCATGCCCCCCGGAAAATTTTGAAAACCGAGACTAAAATCTATGCATTCTGGGGCATTCTGGAGACAAATTGGAGGATTCTAGCACACTAAAATTCACAGTATTTTTTATATAATCCTATCTTAAATTTGCACTCACCAAAGCTAGTGAGAAGACGTCTTAGTGCCAAGAGGGGTAAAATAAGTCCTCAGTGGAGCTTGTGTCTTAGGAGTTTGGGCGACTGTTGTAATTTCCACTCCTATATAGGGTGTGTCCTCCAGTGTCATATTGCCTTGTTTGGAGCCCTTTTGTGTAGGGTCCTCTAGCGGCAACCCCTTATCTTGGGATGCCTGCTTTCGTTTGCAGTGCTTCGCAGTTTTCACGTGGTCCTCTAAAGCAACCCGGCCTCTTTTGTTGTACGCAATTTCGCACTGACACAAGTCGCAGAAGGCAGACCCTACTATGTTTACTTTCCGGATGTGTTCTGCCAGCACCTCCTCGTTGACCTTGGTTTCCAACCAAGCCCATTTCCACGGATTTCTTGATTTAGAATCGTCGAAACTTTCGTTGCGATTCACAATACTCCTGGTCGCCATTTTGTCCCACAATGCATCGCGAGCGCCAGCTTTGACTTCGCCAATAGAGAGTTCAGTTCTGTCGTCTGCTTCTAGACCCCACAGATTCAAAAATCGCCGAACTGAACGTATGCTTGTCGATTTTTTTTTTACGCGGAAAATATTTTTTAACGCGATTTTCGATTTTGATTTACGCGAAAAATCGCGTTTCCGCGACGAATTCCACCCACTGAAGATGACAAGCATTCTTACCAACAAATGCCTATCAATTAACATCAGAAAGAGAGTCCTTGAATGTTACATAGAACCAATACTGTTGTACGGATGCGAGGCCTGGGGCAGTCAGCAAGCAAAGCCAGAGCAAGATTAAGATTGAGGTAGCCGAGATGTGGTTTCTAAGAAGAATGTTGAGAGTTCCATGGACAGCAAAGAAAACAAACGAGACAGTCTTGATGGAGGCAGACACAAGTAGATCACTCATAAGGAAGATTAGGAAAAGACAAGCAACATTTATAGGCCATTTTATGAGGAAGGGGGATTTGGAGCACCTGGTCACAATGGGGAAGCTGGAGGGAAAGAGAGCACCAGGTAGACCCAGGGAGAGAATGCTGGACGGACTTGCAGAGTGGCTGGGGATGAGAAGGGTGGGGGAGATGCTAGAGGCAACGAGAGATAGAGATGGAGATGGATGGAAGTCCATGGTTGCCAACGCCATGCGGCAGGGCACCTGATGATGATGATGATGTAAGGCTTTATACAACACAAAAAAGTGAATGGATCAGCAAGACAGAAAATGAAAGTAGAGAGGACAGAAAGCACAGAAGCAAGGCAGAAATAAAAACAAATGTGACCTCCCACCACGAAATCAGTCTTAACTCGCAGTCAGCCGAACAGCACTAGGAGCTGAAAAGGTGACTGAGGGTCTATCTGGGGTGTTTTGACTTTTTCTCAATATTGATTTCTGTAGACTATAATCTATCCCCCACAGAAACTTTTTTCTTAAAAAATTTTTATTAATCAATTTAAAATGGTATTTTAATGCACTGATCGCAGCAGAAAGAACGCAATTTCCTACCAAAAGTACCTATTTTTGTCTCTTATTACGAACTGTAACCTGTACAGTACCCGCACATGTTATATACTGATGGAAAGCTCTTTGGTGCACCTTTCAAATGACAGCTAAAATCAGAAACAAACTGGTTCAAAGCCACCAAATAAAGAAATTTAAGGAAAATGTGTAGGAGAGCACACACAAACTTTAGAGGCCGTTTTCTGAAAATGGCCGTCATACAACTTAATTACTTTAAACATACATAACTTCTACATTTATCTGAGTACAAGCTTTATTCAAATATCAAAATAATCAGCAGAATGTACACTTTCAAATGATTTGTATATCTCAAAATGCCCAAAATGCTAGTTAAGACTGATTTCATGGTGGGAGGTCACAAATGACAAAAAAGAGGAAACTGAAGGGGATATTCTTTATATTGAAAGAGCCCTTAGCATCCCCACAAGAAAATGATTCGGTGAAACTAAACAGATCGTGCGCGTGTGTGTGTGTGTGTGTGTGTGTGTGTGTGTGTGTGTGTGTGTGTGTGTGTGTGTGTGTGTGTGTGTGTGTGTGTGTGTGTGTGTGTGTGTGTGTGTGCGAGTGTGTGTGTGTGTGTGTATGCCTGTACGTGTGTACATGTATGTGTATGACAGCAAGCACGCTTGCGCACAAGTGTGTGTATGCCTGATTTCAAAAATGAACGTGCATGTACATGCAAGAACACGCACACACACACGCTCTCACTCACCTCCAGAATGACAACACTACATTTCAACAACATCTCGCACAGTAGCCTGGCCTCATATGCCCCATACTCTACTTTTTTGCTGGGTCCACGACTCTCAAAACACTCGGTCGGTTTGCTGCAGGCAGTCAGAACAGACTGAAACATGATCCAAAACAAAAGACAAGAACATAATAACACTGTTCATTTAGGGTCTGCTGCACATCTTAATGTTTCCATTAGTCTGGTGGTGTCAGCTTACTGTTTTTAAAGGTCTTCACCCCCATCCCCCTTTCCATTCATCATTTCAACACCTTGCCAGAGCATACGGTTTTGTAGAGGCTCAGGAGTCTGCCAGATAACTGTTGGCAGATTTCGGTGGAGCACATATGGAATTATCCCAAGTGTGATGAATCTCTCTTGAACACACTCCAAACTCCTGATTTTGAGTTCCAAAGAGAGCACCAGACAGACCCAGGGAAAAGATATTGGACAGACTTGCTGAGTGGCTGAAGACAGAGATGGTAGAAGAGGTGCCTGAGGCAACAAGAGATAGAAACAGATGGAAGGCCATGATTGCCAACGCCATGTGGCAAGGCACCTGATGATGACAATGATAATAACTGTAACAATCTTGACATTTATATGGTACCAAATCTTGACATACAAATCAGAGTGTGCATCACCAAAACATCATTCACCAAAACATTTACCCACAATGACTAAAACTCAAGGATACAAAACACACACACAGACACCAGGAAGGCAGCGGGAGAAAGGAGTGGGCGCATAGAAGGGGAAATCATTGCTGGACAAAAAGGTACGCATTCAAGTTGGACTTGTAAGAAGACAGAATATGAGACTGCCGAATAGAGAGGAAAAGCTCATACCATACAGTATTTCTGGGTTCCTCTTTTTGCCAGCTTATATATTGTCTTCCTGAGTTCCTCTTTTTGTCAGCTTATATATTGTCTTCCTGAGTTCCTCTTTTTGCCAGCTTATATATTGTCTTCCTGAGTTCCTGTTTTTGCCAGCTTACATACTGTCTTCCTGGGTTCCTCTTTTTGCCAGCTTATATATTGTATTCCTGAGTTCCTGTTTTTGCCAGTTTATACACTGTCTTCCTGGGTTCCTCTTTTTGCCAGTTTATACACTGTCTTCCTGGGTTCCTCTTTTTGCCAGCTTACATACTGTCTTCCTGGGTTCCTCTTTTTGCCAGTTTATACACTGTCTTCCTCTTTTTGCCAGCTTACATACTGTCTTCCTGGGTTCCTCTTTTTGCCAGCTTACATACTGTCTTCCTGGGTTCCTCTTTTTGCCAGCTTATATATTGTCTTCCTGAGTTCCTCTTTTTGCCAGCTTACATACTGTTTTTCTGGGTTCCTCTTTTTGCCAGCTTATATATTGTCTTCCTGAGTTCCTCTTTTTGCCAGCTTACATACTGTCTTCCTGGGTTCCTCTTTTTGCCAGCTTACATACTGTCTTCCTGGGTTCCTCTTTTTGCCAGTTTATATACTGTCTTCCTGGGTTCCTCTTTTTGCCAGCTTACATACTGTCTTCCTGAGTTCCTCTTTTTGCCAGCTTACATACTGTCTACCTGGGTTCCTCTTTTTGCCAGCTTATATATTGTATTCCTGAGTTCCTGTTTTTTCCAATTTATACACTGTCTTCCTGGGTTCCTCTTTTTGCCAGTTTATACACTGTCTTCCTGGGTTCCTCTTTTTGCCAGCTTACATACTGTCTTCCTGGGTTCCTCTTTTTGCCAGTTTATACACTGTCTTCCTGGGTTCCTCTTTTTGCCAGCTTACATACTGTCTTCCTGGGTTCCTCTTTTTGCCAGCTTACATATTGTCTTCCTGAGTCCCTCTTTTTGCCAGCTTATATACTGTCTTCCTGGGTTCCTCTTTTTGCCAGCTTACATACTGTCTTCCTGGGTTCCTCTTTTTGCCAGCTTACATACTGTCTTCCTGGGTTCCTCTTTTTGCCAGCTTACATACTGTCTTCCTGGGTTCCTCTTTTTGCCAGCTTACATACTGTCTTCCTGGGTTCCTCTTTTTGCCAGCTTATATACTGTCTTCCTGGGTTCCTCTTTTTGCCAGCTTATATACTGTCTTCCTGGGTTCCTCTTTTTGCCAGCTTACATACTGTCTTCCTGGGTTCCTTTTTTTGCCAGCTTACATACTGTCTTCCTGGGTTCCTCTTTTTGCCAGCTTACATACCGTCTTCCTGGGTTCCTCTTTTTGCCAGCTTATATACCATCTTCCTGGGTTCCTCTTTTTGCCAGCTTACATACTGTCTTCCTGGGTTCCTCTTTTTGCCAGCTTACATAATGTCTTCCTGGGTTCCTCTTTTTGCCAGCTGTCTTCCTGGGTTCCTCTTTTTGCCAGCTTACATACTGTCTTCCTGGGTTCCTCTTTTTGCCAGCTTACATACTGTCTTCCTGGGTTCCTCTTTTTGCCAGCTGTCTTCCTGGGTTCCTCTTTTAGCCAGCTTACTTACTGTCTTCCTGGGTTCCTCTTTTTGCCAGCTGTCTTCATGGGTTCCTCTTTTTGCCAGCTTACATACTGTCTTCCTGAGTTCCTCTTTTTGCCAGCTTATATACTGTCTTCCTGGGTTCCTCTTTTTGCCAGCTTACATACTGTCTTCCTGGGTTCCTGTTTTTGCCAGCTTACATACTGTCTTCCTGGGTTCCTCTTTTTGCCAGCTTACATACTGTCTTCCTGGGTTCCTCTTTTTGCCAGCTTACATACTGTCTTCCTGGGTTCCTCTTTTTGCCAGCTGTTTTCCTGGGTTCCTCTTTTTGCCAGCTTACATACTGTCTTCCTGAGTTCCTCTTTTTGCCAGCTTACATACTGTCTTCCTGGTTCCTCTTTTTGCCAGCTTACATACTGTCTTCCTGGGTTCCTCTTTTTGCCAGCTTACATACTGTCTTCCTGGTTCCTTTTTTGCCAGCTTACATACTGTCTTCCTGAGTTCCTTTTTTGCCAGTTTATATACTGTCTCTTCCTCTTTTTGCCAGCTTACATACTGTCTTCCTGGGTCCTCTTTTTGCCAGCTTACATACAGTCTTCCTGGGTTTCCTCTTTTTGCCAGCTTACATACTGTCTTCCTGGGTTCCTCTTTTTGCCAGCTTACATACTGTTTCCTGGGTTCCTCTTTTTGCCAGCTTACATACTGTTTTCCTGGGTTCTTCTTTTTGCCAGCTTATATATTGTTTTCCTGGGTTCCTCTTTTTGCCAGCTTACATACTGTCTTCCTGGGTTCCTCTTTTTGCCAGCTTATATCTGTCTTCCTGTCCTTTGCCACTACATCTTCCTGGGTTCTCTTTTTGCCAGCTTACATACTGTCTTCCTGGGTTCCTCTTTTTGCCAGCTTACATAATGTCTTCCTGGATTCCTTTTTTTTTTTGCCAGCTTCATCATCATCAAATGCCTTGCCACACGGCACTGGTGATCATGGCCCTCCATATGTATCTATCCCTTGTTGCTGCATGTACATCCCCCACCCCCTCTGTCTTCAGCCACTCTGCAAGTCCCTCCAACAATTTCTCCCTGGGCTCATCTGGTGCTCTCTTTACCTCCAGTTTTCCAGTTGTGACCAGGTGCTCCAATTCCCCTTTCCTCATAAAATGGCCTATAAATGTTGCCTGTCTTCTTCTAATCTTCCTAATCTTCGTTATCAATGATCTTCTTGTGTCTGCCTCCATCAAGACTGTCTTGTTTGCCTTCCCTGCTGTCCATGGAACTCTCAACATTCTTCTTAGAAACGTTTCTGCCAGCTTACATACTGTCATGTTTCCTGACATCCCTCAGTGAACAGGGATCCACTGGAGGATACTCCTCTTTCTGCTTGCCCATCTACTGTCTTGTTCTCTGTTATCCAAACAATGAACAAAGATCCAGTGGAGGACCATTTTTCTGGTTGTTCTGATTTTCTGGAAGAGGGAATGGTAATGAAGTGTTAAATAAAAATCACATTTGCCAAATATCTTAGGAGAAAAACAACAACACAAAAACAGGAAGAATCAGCAGGGAAGTTTTGCTCTTTTTCTCCCATTTTTTGTCTTTGTTCTCTAATGATTTCTGCTTTGTTGTGTTACGTTTACACATGACAAAGGCCAGTTACCTGAAAATTTGTGTCTGTCTTGTCTGGTTGTATTAAATATGCATTCCGATTTTATTTTCAAGTTTTTCTGGTTCCTGTTTGCTTGAACGCAGGCAGACCATTTGTTTTTGGATTTCAAACACACACACACACCACACACACACAGGCACACACACACAAACACACCTCTGTGGTGTCTTTGTAGACAACATAATCTACATCACAATCAGGGGTACACTATCCATACATGAAGCTCACACCACACCACACACACACACACACACACACACACACACACACACACACACACACACACACACACACACACACACACACCACACACACACACACACACACACACACACACACAACCCACACACACACACCTCTGTGGTGTCTTTATAGACCACAACATAATCCACGTCACTATCAGGGGTAGACAATCCATACATGAAGCTCCCAGCACGTGCCACAAGCAGAACCTGGTCGGAAGTCAGTCGTGTCACAGGTCCCCCTATCTCTGCCATCAGCTGACATAGTCTGGGGTTTGAGTCTTGCAATTCTGTCAAATGGTTTTACATATCCTGTGTTATGACAAGAGAAGTGAACTGTCACATGGGCAAACAAAGGCAGCATTTAACTCACTCGCTACATACGATTATGCCCCTTCCCATTCCCCTGATACACACCATTTGTATAGGTCATGAGAAAAAATTCTCATACAAATAAATGAAAACAGAGAGTTTTGAAATTTGGCGAGTCATATATTAAAAGATTGGTGTACAACATGCTGAAATTTCAACTGTCTAACCCTCATGGTTGCTGAGTAATGTACAAGTAAAATTTGAGAAATTTTCAAGTGAAAAATGTCTTACAAAATATACAGTAAGGTCAATACATCAGTTCCTACAGTCACATTTTGAATGAAATTTCATCAATCCAACGCGCACACACTCCACGTGCACTGAAGGAAGAGATCATGTTGAACAGCCCTGATTTGTTGAGTACTGTTCAGCCATTTGCTTTTCCATCGTCTGCTTTGCTGCAGATATAGTGGGTCTGAACTTTGCACTATTTACACACCAACTGCACAGTACTATGATCTCATGGCCTGAAACGAGGCTAAGAATGACAGGAGAATCTATTTCTGGCTATTAGTTTTGGTTAACGGAAATACTGAAAGCCGCGCGAAATTTCAAAACTCAAGTCGGATTTCTCTGACACTCGTAGACAAGCGTTGTTGAGACATGGTTGAGCATTCACATATATATATATATATACACAGCATCTGCCCTTTACACAAGCAAAAAAAAAAAAAGTAAGTGAAAATCTTTAATAGTCTTTG
The DNA here is from genome assembly GCA_030674185.1 of Monoplex corrugatus. Classification (NCBI taxonomy): domain Eukaryota; kingdom Metazoa; phylum Mollusca; class Gastropoda; order Littorinimorpha; family Ranellidae; genus Monoplex; species Monoplex corrugatus. The sequence continues at coordinate 17,759,900 of JAPXFY010000035.1, forward strand.
AGATATAAGCTTTTAAAAATGCATACTGCACTGCAAAATTGGCTGCCCAAAATATACTTGCACTGAGGAGTGCCGTTTCTGGGGAAACTTGGCGGTGAAAGAGTTAAACTAGTTCATTAACAGAATCCTTGCAGTCTTGCCAACTTTTTTTCTCAGAAGACTGTAGACCAGGATGTTGTTCCTTCCTTCTTGACCATCCCTCTAAGTCATCCATCTTCCATTCCAACTTTGCTGGTCTGGTCTGCAGATCTTCATTGGCACTTGAGTTCCTTGTTGTCACGCTTGAGACTGTTCACATCTGCCCTCAATCCTGATAAGTCTTGATGTACATGGTTCAGACCATCCTTCATGGCAGTCAACATTGAAATGACATCAGGCAGAGAAGGTTCTGTACTTTCCTTCCCTGCAGCAGTCTTGTCACTGGTTGTGTAGCACTCGCCACCGACACATTGCTATCCACACTGACTCCACGGCTGGGGCTGACACTGGTCAACTGGTTCTGTCCACCTGATCCCTTAGGTCCTGGGTTCAACTGTTATGTCGCTGCATCTGCCTGGCAAAATGGCAAAGTATAAATACGAGAGAGCAAAAAACCTAACATGACACCACCTAGGCTGTTGACAGGTTGACAGAAAGAGAAAGAAAGAGAGAGAGACAAATACAGAGAGAGACAGAGAGAGAGAGACAGAGAGAAACAAAGAGAAAGAAAGAGAGAGAAGAGTCCAGATTCAAAATGTTCTGACTGTATGATGACAGGTCTCTACAAAAGTTGGAACATCGGTACATCTACTTCTATGAGGAAAGAAATGATTTCAAAAGATTATGCATCAGAATTATCAAAATCCCACAAACAGAAAGTAAAAACCAAAATGCTCAGAAAGCATAAAGAAAAGATCACACAAGATACCATGACCATGAGGGCTGTTGTTGGAGAACCATGGTGGTGGTCTTATCAGGAGGCAGTGGGTGATTCACACTCAGCCTGGCTCCATGACTGAGCAATTACTGTCACTAGTAGGAGGCTTAGTACACAATATCCTTAGTAAGCTGCATCAAACCTGCCACCGCTGGAGTGCACTGAAGTGACCCAGAAGCAGTGCAGGGTCTCCTTCAGTGGGTGGCCCAAATGTTGGCTTGATATTTCAGGGTCCTATGGACTTCCTGGCACTTGGACACTGAATGAACTTGGGGTTGCTGGTGTGTTGGAATGAGTGGTGTGTGGTCATCGTCACTGAGGCAGCACATAAGTTAAGACAGAAAAAAAAAGATTTCCTGGGTCAGCTGCCCACTGTACATGGCAGAACTCTCAAAAAAAGAAAAAAAACTTCCTGAGTCAGCCACCCACTGTACATGGCAGAGCTCTCAAATAAAATAACATAAAACAAAAATTCACGATAACTCACCCACTGTACACGGCAATGATCTTCCCTGCAGTCGTGTGTCCATCATCCAATGACCCACCACCGATGTCACACCTGCAATATTTACCACACAAAGACATTCAAACAAAGTTTTTAGTTTGTACAAGAAGGCACCGATTGCATTCAGACAATTCCATATGTGCTTTATCCAAATCAGCCAGCAACTGTCTGGTAGACTCCTTAAGCCTGTGCAAAACCTGAGGGACTTGTAGGGTCTTGAACTTTGAATCAGGCGGGAGGTGGGCTTAGAAGGGAGAGGAACATGCTCTACAACACCTGAAAATAGCTTCTTCTGCGTTTGGTGTGGGCATGAAGTTTTATTCCTTAGCTTTCGTACATACACACACTCACCCACTGCATAAATTATACACACAAAATTTATCAGTTTGAATTTGACAAAATAGCACAATATATGGTAGAAACTTGGGCTACATCTGTCTACAGAGATAACAAAGATAGTTTTATTTATTTACTTATCTAACCCTGACAATATGCCCACTACCAAACTAAGAGATACTATTCTTCAGTATAACAATTCTCTTACATTACTAAGTCTTTTCCTTAGATCAAAATTATCTTAGAATCAGCATATCAAATACTGACAAAAGGCCAAAAGAGTTTAAATTCCTTGAAAATAGTCTGCAAGCAACTATGGGGACAAATTCCATCAACACTCATACATTTTTGTAAATCGCTCATTAGATCTAAACTAACCTATGCCCATAAATTTTCTTTTGTGCACCGAGACTCTTATTACAAAAACAGCAAAGCACAGAATGTCAAGGTCTCAAACTTGTGCTTGGTCTCCCACTGCATGCTTCAAACCTTCATACATGCAGCAAGATTAATTTGTTGCCGCTTGATGAACAAATGAAAGTAGCCTCTACCAAATTTCTGTTAAGAAACACTACTGTTGAAAATACTTTTAAACCTGAAGTTGAATTAAGACCAGACACTGACTTTCCAAAACAAGCAACATACATAACATACACATATGATGTCATGAATGGCTCTGGAATTGATCTAGAAGCTGATCCTGTAAGATCTTTGTTCTCACCAGTAGCCAGTTCAGAACTCCTAACAGCACAATCTGACATACACCACATCTGATTTACAAAAGAAGGATAATGTGAACAGCACAGTTAAATGTGGTCTTGAAAACATGTATTCCGATCATTTAAAAATTTACACCATCAGATCATTAACTGACACAAAAAAAAGCAGCTTCAGTGTTTTTAATACCTGCCCCGAAAAGCAGAGAAACTGTCCATATAGGACCCAACAAATTAGCATCTACAGCTGAACTCTTTGCAATATTGATGGCTTTAAATTACTTGATACGTTTCCTCGGACTCTATGACAAACACGTTTTTGTGCCGATTCAACATCAATCCTTATAAGGCACTGATAGTACTTTCTGTTGGATACAATCTCACTGTTCATTTTGTTACATTGACATAGTTGAAAGGGCTGCCAAATGGTTAAGACACTCAGAATCAAACAATATACAGCTTTCTCTGTCCTTGAATGAATATTAAATAACTTAATGGATGCCTTGTTTGGAAGCAGTTCCAAGACAATCAGAAAAATTGTAATTCTGATAACATGAATTTTGTACACAGCAGTTTACTGTCAGTAGAATTACACAACTCCTTATGTACAGGTGGAAAGCCAGTATGTTGAAAACAAAATACACAAGGAATACAGCAGTACTGTGTGTCTGTGTGAACAGAAAATAACTAGTCATCTTCTTTCTTGCATCAGGGTAAAACGACATATTCCTTTACTTTCTAAGAGCACAGTTTCTGGCATATTTGAATCAACATCATTATTAATATTATACAAATTTTTGTCAGCCTGTCAAAAAGTCTGATAGGTAAATTAGTAATTATTTATCATTTGTTTTAATTTGTGTTCTCTATTACATTTAGCTAGTTTATTGTTTAAACAGTTGAGTTAATTAATTTGTTAGCTTTTCTCTCCCCTCTTCTAGTTGCCTTTTCCTTTCTCAAGGTTTACTGCATACAGGCCTACCTATTTACCTTTCCTTCATCAGCACCCCTAAGCCACTAACTACTTTCTCTTTTGCCCAAAATCACTTGGTTGAACAGACATTAAACCGATGACCACCACTTATAACCACACACACACAACCACACACACACACACATCCAAGCACACACATAAATACACACATACAAACACACACACACACATAAATACACACACAAACACACACACATACACACATAAATACACACACACACACAACCACACACACACACACACAACCACACACACCCACACTTACACATACACACACATAAAAACAGACACAAACACACACACACATGCAAACACACACACATGCAAACACACACACAACCACACACACACACACACCTTTCTGATCACTATATACACAAGTCTTCATTCTCTCTCTCAACTGGTCGTGCCAAGATGCGAAACACTGGAAGATGCTGTGCTTAGAGACATCAGGGTCCTGGAAACAAAAAACACTTGTCATAATAGCCACCATGGTGTAGTGGTTAGCACAATGGACTACTGACTGGAAGGTTGTGGGTTCAAATCCCCTTCAGTACTTTCAAAATCATTGTGGGATTTTTCGGCTCCAATCAGCTTGTTCCCAGAGTTGAGAATGCTGTGGGTCATTGGGAAGACGGGGACTACACAGTCGAGTTTCATCCACTTCACAGATGCACCACTGAGGATGTTGCTCAAATCTTCTGACCAACACCACAGGTATCTGTATCTCTTAGGCCTGGCTGATATTATGATAGTAAGTGTATATAATAATAATAATAATAATAATAATAATAATAATAATAATAATTATATAGCGCAAAATCTTGATAAAAATCAAATCTAAGCGCTGACAGACAGAAAAACTGAACCAATCATACAAACATCAATAATAATAAAACAATTATATGAAAACTCTACCGACAAATACAAACAGTAACCATAATTAATAGTATAACAAGTTTAACAACCTAACAAACAACAACGATAATAAAACAATACCGACAAGTACAAACAGCAATCGCAATTACTAACATAAAAAGTTTAACACCCTTACACACAACAATGATAATAAAATAATTTTACAAATGACAATGATAATAATATAAAATGATGAAAACTACGAACCCACCAAACAAGATGAAATTATATAAAAACTCTACCACTCTACCAACAAGTCAAACAACAATATAACAAAAAATCTCACAAACAATCCAGTGTTTTTTTCACCCAACTCCCCATCAACACCCCCTCCATCAGGACTCGATCCTTACCAGGTGACGAGAACATCTTACGGCTTCTTCAAACAAAATTTATGTTAGTCCCCATAGGGCTTCTTCAAAACAAAATTTATATGTTAGTCCCCATAAGGCTTCTTCTAAACAAAATTTATATGTTAGTGCCCATAAGGTTTCTTCATAACAAAATTTATATGTTAGTCCCCATAAGGCTTCTTCAACACAAAATTTATATGTTAGTCCCCATAAGGCTTCTTCAAAACAAAAATTATGCGTCAGTCCCATAAGGCTTCTTCATAACAAAATTTATATGTTAGTCCCCATAAGGTTTCTTCATAACAAAATTTATATGTTAGTCCTCATAAGGCTTCTTCAACACAAAATTTATATGTTAGTCCCCATAAGGCTTCTTCAAAACAAAAATTATGCGTCAGTCCCATAAGGCTTCTTCATAACAAAATTTATATGTTAGTCCCCATAAGGCTTCTTCAAAACAAAATTTATGTTAGTCCCCATAGGGCTTCTTCATAACAAAATTTATATGTTAGTCCCCATAAGGCTTCTTCATAACAAAATTTATATGTTAGTCCCCATAAGGCTTCTTCATAACAAAATTTATATGTTAGTCCCCATAAGGCTTCTTCATAACAAAATTTATATGTTAGTCCCCATAAGGCTTCTTCATAACAAAATTTATATGTTAGTCCCCATAAGGCTTCTTCATAACAAAATTTATATGTTAGTCCCCATAAGGCTTCTTTATAACAAAATTTATATGTTAGTCCCCATAAGGCTTCTTCATAACAAAATTTATATGTTAGTCTCCATAAGGCTTCTTCATAACAAAATTTATATGTTAGTCCCCATAAGGCTTCTTCATAACAAAATTTATATGTTAGTCCCCATAGGGCTTCTTCATAACAAAATTTATATGTTAGTCCCCATAAGGCTTCTTCATAACAAAATTTATATGTTAGTCCCCATAAGGCTTCTTCATAACAAAATTTATATGTTAGTCTCCATAAGGCTTCTTCAAACAAAATTTATATGTTAGTCTCCATAAGGCTTCTTCAAAACAAAATTTATATATGTTAGTCTCCATAGGGCTTCTTCATAACAAAATTTATATGTTAGTCCCCATAAGGCTTCTTCATAACAAAATTTATATGTTAGTCTCCATAGGGCTTCTTCAACACAAAATTTATATGTTAGTCCCCATAAGGCTTCTTCAACACAAAATTTATATGTTAGTCCCCATAAGGCTTCTTCAAAACAAAATTTATATGTTAGTCCCCATAGGGCTTCTTCAACACAAAATTTATATGTTAGTCCCCATAAGGCTTCTTCAAAACAAAATTTATACGTTTGTCCCCATAGGGCTTCTTCATAACAAAATTTATGTTAGTCCCCATAAGGCTTCTTCAAACAAAACTTATACGTTTGTCCCCATAAGGCTTCTTTATAACAAAATTTATATGTTAGTCCCCATAAGGCTTCTTTATAACAAAATTTATATGTTAGTGCCCATAAGGCTTCTTCATAACAAAACTTATAGTTTGTCCCCATAAGGCTTCTTATAAGAAAATTTATATGTTAGTCCCCATAAGGCCTTCTTCATAAAAAATTTATATGTTAGTGCCCATAAGGTTCTTTTCATAACAAAATTTATATGTTAGTCCCCATAGGCTTCTTCAAACAAAAATTTATATGGTAGTCCCATAAGGCTTCTTCAAAACAAAATTTATATGTTAGTCCCCATAAGGTTTCTTCATAACAAAATTTATATGTTAGTCCCATAAGGTTCTTCAAACAAAATTTATATGTTAGTCCCATAAGGCTTCTTCAAAACAAAAAATTTATGTTCAGTCCCATAAGGCTTCTTCAAAACAAAATTATATGGTTAGTCCCATAAGGCTTCTTCAAAACAAAATTTATGTTAGTCCCCATAAGGGCTTCTTCAAAACAAAATTTTATGTTAGTCCCCATAAGGGCTTCTTCATAACAAAATTTATATGTTAGTCCCCATAAGGCTTCTTCATAACAAAAATTTTATATTGTTAGTCCCCATAAGGCTTCTTCATAACAAAATTTATATGTTAGTCCCCATAAGGCTTCTTCATAACAAAATTTATATGTTAGTCCCCATAAGGCTTCTTCATAACAAAATTTATATGTTAGTCCCCATAAGGCTTCTTCATAACAAAATTTATATGTTAGTCCCCATAAGGCTTCTTATAACAAAATTTATATGTTAGTCCCCATAAGGCTTCTTCATAACAAAATTTATATGTTAGTCTCCATAAGGCTTCTTCATAACAAAATTTATAGTGTTAGTCCCCATAAGGCTTCTTCATAACAAAATTTATATGTTAGTCCCCATAGGGCTTCTTCATAACAAAATTTATATGTTAGTCCCCATAAGGCTTCTTCATAACAAAATTTATATGTTAGTCCCCATAGGGCTTCTTCATAACAAAATTTATATGTTAGTCCCATAAGGCTTCTTCATAACAAAATTTATATGTTAGTCTCCATAAGGCTTCTTCAAAACAAAATTTATATGTTAGTCTCCATAGGGCTTCTTCATAACAAAATTTATATGTTAGTCCCCATAAGGCTTCTTCAAACAAAATTTATATGTTAGTCTCCATAGGGCTTCTTCAAACAAAATTTATATGTTAGTCCCCATAAGGCTTCTTCAACACAAAATATTATATGTTAGTCCCCATAAGGCTTCTTCAAAACAAAATTTATATGTTAGTCCCCATAGGGCTTCTTCATAACAAAATTTATATGTTAGTCCCCATAAGGCTTCTTCAAAACAAAATTTATATTTGTCCCCATAAGGCTTCTTATAACAAAATTTATATGTTAGTCCCCATAAGGCTTCTTCATAACAAAACTTATATTGTAGTCCCCATAAGGCTTCTTCATAACAAAATTTATATGTTAGTGCCCATAAGGCTTCTTCATAACAAAACTTTATACGTTTGTCCCCATAAGGCTTCTTCATAACAAAATTTATATGTTAGTCCCCATAGGGCTTCTTCATAAAATATTATGTTAGTCCCCATAAGGCTTCTTCATAACAAAATTTATATGTTAGTCCCCATAGGGCTTCTTCAAAACAAAATTATATGTAGTCTCCCAAAAGGCTTCTTTAAACAAAATTTATATGTTAGTCCCCATAAGGCTTCTTCATAACAAAATTTATATGTTAGTCCCCATAAGGCTCTTATAACAAAATTTATATGTTAGTCCCCATAAGGCTTCTTCAAAAAAAAAATTTTATAGCTAGTCCCCAAAGGCTTCTTCAACACAAAATTTATATGTTAGTCCCCATAAGGCTTCTTCATAACAAAAATTAATGTTAGTCCCCATAGGGCTTCTTCATAACAAAATTTAATGTTAGTCCCCATAAGGCTTCTTCAAACAAAATTTTATATGTTAGTCCCCAAAGAGCTTCTTCAAACAAAATTTATATCTTAGTCCCCATAAGGCTTCTTCAAAACAAAGGGGTTGTCGGCTCTGAAACTGAAGAGAAAATTTTAACTGCAAGTAAATGTATTTCAGGGCCTCTCCTGAAAGCATACTAAAGATGGGAAAAAATGCAGGAACATGTTTCACCAACCCCCAACATTCTGAAACCACCACACACACAAACACTTGTGAAAGGCTGACAATATAGCAGGAATGCTAGCTTAATCATAAATACACACAAAAAGGCGCCACTTTTCTGGGCAGATTGAGCACACTGTCATCTGTCATCTGCCGAGATGTGGCCACATATAACAACAATGTGTGCAGAAATGAATGACAGTGGTTCCGATGCTCACAAGTGTCAACTTTTAATAAAAATGGGAAGGACGAAAGTGAGCATTACGGTCTGTGGACTCGTTTATACTGATGTACTAAGCAGTGCAAAATGCACAGGTCCACAAAATGAATGAAAAAGGTGTACTGAACAATTTCAGAACAAACTGATTGAGAAAACAGTTTGAGAAAATGATCATGCTCAGTGAAAAAAATCAAACCACCAGCACCAGAAATACACTGTAGTCGGTGATCACTGATCCTTGAAATCTGCTAATGATTTTGTAACTGTTAACCTCAAGCAATAAATCAACAATCACCCAACTCACCTTATACAAAGCCTTGAGTTTCTCTAAAGCCAGAGCTGCCTCTTCTGGTAGACTGGACTGGGTCAGTCCATTACTGACAGGGGGTAGACCATGATGGTGGTTGTAAGCATGGTTTAACAATCTGCAAAACAAAACACAACAAATTATCCATAGGATTTCTGTCCAGCAAAATGTGAAGCAAGTGATGATTATTATCACTACTGTTTCAAGCCCAGCTGACTGCACAGAGAGACATCAGGGCTATAAACATCTCAAAACATACACAAGACAGCAGAGGGTTGAAGTCAGTGTTCTCCTTCATCTAGATGAGTTACCATGCAAAGTCCGTGAGCCCCGTCTACCCGAGGGACAGCTATTATTCTGGTCTCTACTCTTCAACCTGTCCGGTTTGAGTGACCCTACTAGAATATCTCTCCAGGTCACTGAGACACACAAGCCACCTGACCAATACACATGTTCCAAGCCCCAGTTACCTCCAATTCGGTAGTTAAGCGACCACCCCCTATCATGGGTTCACATGCTGTCAAGGAGCGCTATAACCCCTGCCTCAGGGTGGGATCCCTGGCTAATCAGTGCCCCCTGTGCTCCCAGGGCAGGAGGGAAGGGCCAGGAACTAAGGGTGAGGCAAACCCTACAGAAACGCAGAAGGCTGAAGACAGAGGTACCGGGCCCCAAAACGCCTTCTGACAAACCATGGTACCATAACCACTCACCATGGTGTAGTGGTCAGCACAACAGACTACCAACAGGAAGGCCATGGGTTCGGATCCTCATCAGTCCCTTCAAAAATCATTGTGGATTTTTTCCGTTCCAACCGATTCCAAAGCTGAGAGTGCTATGGGTTCACTGGGAAGACTGGGACCACACAGTCAACTCTCATCTACTTCATGGATGCGTCATGAAGGTGTTGCTCAAATATTCTGACATGCATATCTCTCAGACATGGTTGAGGCCAGGATGTACTGTGATAGTAAGAGTCAAGTACACCAGCAACACTCAATCCTAGATGGAACTCCATAGCATCACAGTTATCTCATCCTCATCATCCCATTGTAAAAACTGTGCCAGCTTCTGTGGCCACTAAAATTGTGTACAAAATGGGGAAAAATGTGAGCACAGAAGAAATCTCCCTAACTGCAATGATAAAAAAAACAAAAACACAACAAAACCAACAGCATCAAGCACTGTCACATCATGAATACACAATCAATGCTGATCATCTTGCCAGTGAATGACAGCAACAAATATATGCATGACAAAAGAAGTAATCCATGTCAGTATTTGGTGGCTTATGGAAAAGTAAAAACTCTCAACATATGTACCCCCGGAAAACGGACTATGGCTGCCTCAATGGCAGAAAAAAACACACACAAAATAAACAACCAAAAATGGCCATACATATAAAAGTCCACTCATATATTCCAATGTACTGGGAATGGCAGTCCACAAAGGAAATTATTATTATCATTGATATTATTATTATTTAAAGCCAAGCCAACTGTGCACAGTCATATAGGGCTATAACCATCACAAAATGTACAAAACACCTTGATGACCCTGACAAAAAAAAAGTTAAAGAAATTAAGTACACATATCAATGCATTTGCGCACACATCTTCAGTACATATCAGTGCATTTGCGCACACAATCTTCAGTACACATATCAATGCATTTGCGCACACAATCTTCAGTACACAATCAATGCATTTGCGCACACAATCTCAGTACACATATCAATGCATTGCGCACACAATCTTCAGTACACATATCAATGCATTTGCGCACACAATCTTCAGTACACATATCAATGCATTTGCGCACACAATCTCATACACATATCAAGCATGCACACAATCATAATACACTATCATGCATTTGGCACACAATCTAAGAACATGTCCCTGGTGCTGACCATTCTGTCCAATTTATCACCCACGAGTTAAAAAAAAAAAAAGCCTGAAAACAAATGTCAATATAACTAAGGACACTGAAATATAAGCAAAAATGGCCTAAATCATCTACAATTGCTTCTGCACATCACACTTCCCTTGAGCCAAAAGTACAGTTAATACAGGTACCCAATTATCAATCCTAATACAATGTATGTAAGACATTTTAGAACACATACAGGTGAATGGGCCAGCAAGGCAGAACAGCAAAGGAGCAAAGCAGAAACAGTGACAGAAAAGAGAAAATTTCCAGCACAGATTTACCAGAAGAAGGGGATATGTTTATACTGAAAGGGCCCCCCACTCTCCACAGAGCAACCACGAGTGAAACACAAAAGAACACAACAAAAACAGCAGCTACACCAAGCTTAGTGGTATACCTGAAAGCGTCACAAATCTCAGCCAGGGTGGCATTTTCTCTCAGCTTCATACCACCAGTTTTTCTTTTCTTGCCCACGTTGCCCATGGCCTGACCACAGCAGGCTTCCAGGAAAGGACGCAACCCTGCAACAGTTCTATTATTATTATTGTCATTATCATCATTATCATTACAATTATACTATTATTCTTATTAAATATTATTATTGTTATGACGTAGTGGTTATCATCATTATTACTATTATCATTATCATAATAATAATAATTACAATATTTATTAGCGCAAAATCTTGATAAAATCAAATCTAAGCGCTGAAACAGACACACACACATGCACGCACGCACACACACGCACGCACACACACGCACTCATGAACACACACGCACTCATGCACACACACACAGCTATAAATGGGGAGAAAGAAAAGCAATGGAAAATTATAGACAGCATATTATATACAATTATATATTGCAATGTGATTCCCCTCTGAGTGGAGACAGGCTGCAGAGGGGATTGAGCGAGGTCAGGATTTTATGTAGAGGAGAAAAGGTGAGTTTTGAGAGCGGACTTGAAGGAGACAAAAGTAGGTTGCTGACGGACTGAGAGAGGAAGTTTGTTCCAGGAGAGCGGACCAGAAACAGAGAAGGCTCTGGACCATAGGTATTGAGCTTAGTGCGTGGAAAGCGAAAAGTCAGACAGAGGATCGGAGGCAGAGCGGAGGGTACGTGAGGGAACACAGATCTCAAGTAGGCTTGACAGGTAATCGGGGGCTGCTTTATTGAGGCTTTTGTAGCACATGGTGTCTAGTTTGTACTGTATGCGCTTTGATACAGGGAGCCAGTGAAGTTGTGACAAGAGAGCAGATATGTGGTCAGCTTTTTTCTTTTTGAGTACAAGGCGTGCAGCATTGTTTTGAATGCGCTGTAGGATGTGAGTAGTGGAGGCAGGAAGACCGGACAGGAGTGAATTGCAATAGTCAATGCGAGACATTATGAAGGAGAGAACGAGTTTTGCAGTTGTTTCCACAGAGAGATACTTCCTGATCAGGCTTATACGATGGAGGTGATAGTAGCAAGATCTGGCAGTTTGAGAAACAAAGTTGTTCATGGAGAGGGTAGAATCAATGCAGACACCAAGGTTTTTAACTGAATCAGAAATTGGGACTGATGTGTTACATAATGGGAGAGAAAGAGGAGGCAGCTGAGAAAGTTTCTGACGGGTGCCAATGAGGATAGCTTCTGTCTTGTCATCATTGTTATTATTGTCATCACTGTTATAAGATTACCATTATACTCGTAATCATTATCATTTATTATCATTATCTGATGATGATGATGATGATGATGATGATGATGATGATGATGACGACGACGACAACAACGATGATGATGATTTGGGACTGTGCTGTGCTGACCAGGCTGAAACCTGTATGGACGGCATCTCTATAAACACACAATATCAGGCACTGATAATTTATGTGAGACACAGACCCTTACAGCTGATTTGGACAGACCAATCCAAGCCATGGAGATGAGATATATGTTATTGCAAAATGCTAAACATCACATATACTGACCATATTGCCAAAGAACAAGTACACCAAACCATCAAGAAGCACACTGGACAATGTGAAGATCAGCTGACTAGTTAAAAGAAAACCATGCCAGTATGGCCATGTAACAATAGTCGACACCCTTGCTAAATCAACTGTCCAGGGAACTGCTGAGGGAGAAAGGAAGACAGAAAAAAACAAAGGAATTAATAAAGCGGAATGGTCAGAGAAACCATTCTCAGAGACCGGGGCTTTGGCACAGAGCTAACATAGCTTGAGGAATCTGGGGAAGAGTTATTTAGTGCGGCAACCAAATGACTTCATGGATTAAGGGAGAAGAAGACAGATTAGTGTTTAACGTACAGCTGACTGCTCAGAGACATATCAGGGCTATAACCATCCAAACAGATCACAACCACTTGAACACACTGATGGTTTTGGAAAAAACATGGAAAAGAAAACCGAAATACACATACGACTGCATTCAAGCAAAAAATCTGAGGATGTGCCCCCTAGCATTGGCCATTCTATTGGATTCATCACTACAGTCATTTGTAAAAAAACAACAACCTGAATACAAGTGCATAAACATAACTACTTTCACAAAAACATACATACAAACTTAATTCGCCACTAAGCAGTTCCCATTTCTTTAGAGAGTTTACACTGCAATTAATATGTGTACCCAATGATCAATTCTACTTGACAGAAAGTTTGAAAGCCTTTATGGAAAACATACAGGTGAATGGACCAACAAGGCAGAAAATGAAAGGAAGAAATGAGAGAAAGCAAAGGAGCAAGGCAGAAAAAAAAGAGAGTGACAGAAAAAAGTAAATTTCTAGCACAAAATTTCCAGAAGGTTGGAACATTATCTATACTGAAAGAGACCCTGGCATCCCCACAAGGTAAGACCCTGCAATATAACAATGGGTGTGAGTGGCCTTGTGGATAAAGACCTGCTGGTGTCAGCTTAGTGTTTCATACGTCCCTTCACCTCCCTCCACATATCAAGACCTTACCAACGCATACGGTTTTTGCACACGACCGACAAGTCAGCCAGATAATTGCTGGCAGATTTGGGTGGAGCGCATATGGAATTGTCTGAGTGCGATGAATCCCTCTTGAACAAATTTCATCAAACTCCACACTCACTTCCTCACACACAAACCTGTGACAGAACCAACAGACAGCGTATCACGCAAACGCTGCCATTCATCAGAAGAATAGACCAAAGCCTGTGCATCACAAAAAGCAGCCTCCACGTAACGTGTTCGACCCTTCACCAAAAAATGACCAAAATGAAACAGCTCAACTACGGACAGCCATCCCTGAAACAAATTAAATATTCACATATATAACATACGTAAATACATGTACACACAAATAAACTATACACACACATATGTGTGTACATGTATATACCGGTATATATATATAAATATATATTATATATATAGTGTGATAAGATGATAGATAGATAGACAGATAGATAGATGTGTGTGTGTGTGTGTGTGTGTGTGTGTGTGTGTGTGTGTGTGTGTGGTGTGTGTGTGTGTGTGTGTGTGTGTGTGTGTGTGTGTGTGTGGAGAGAGAAAGGGAGAGAGTGACTGAGCGAGAGAAAGACAGTGAAAAAAAAAGGGGTGGGGGGTGGGGGGGGTTGGGGGATGTGAGAAAGAGAAAGTCCGAAGTCTGAATGTTTATTGTACATCAGCCATAGGAACTCATACAAAGAAGGGACTGCAAGAGGGGGGGGGAGGGGGTGAGGGTAATCATATGACGCTGCATCAAAGAAATATCAGATCTGATAGGCTTTCATAATTATCTAGATACATGTCACATGACCAAATGCATTCAAAGCCATACAGTGAGAATGAGAGAAAGAGAAACATAGACTTGGAGTTTGTTCATGGTGGATTCATTGCACTTGGCCAATTCCATACATGCTCCACCCAAATCTACCAACAGTTATCTGACAGACTCCTTGAACCTGCACAAAACCCTGTGAATTGACAATGTCTTGAAATGGGGAAGGGGGGAAGTGACCTATGAAACATAAAGCTGACACCACCAGCATGACGTTAAGATGGGCAACAAACAGGTCAGTTGTTAATGTTGTGGGCTTGGATTGAAGTAAGATATCAGACTTTTCCTTTAGTTCACAGTTTCATCAAAAGAACCAAACAGCCCATGGTAGGGGGGGGGGGGGGGAAGTGGTGTGCCCAAATGTTCTGGTTCGTGGGCACCAGGGCGTGTCCACATGTCGATGGGCCTGTGTGCCGCATGTCTGGGGCCAGAGCTCCTCTGAGTCCCTAAACAGTTCGGCCTGAGTCCGTGAGGCACTCAGTTACAGTGTGTCGGCAAAGGGAGGCACAATGCAGGGCTTGCTGATAAGACAGGCTACGTACTGACAGAGAGAGACTTATGCACTCTGCTCTCCTTTTTGCAGATCTGAGAGACAGAGGTGACAAGCGTGCAGTCACTAGCCAACACACTAGATGCACACACCAGCCATTAAAACATCAAATAACAAATACAAAACTTTGGCAGGACACACATAACCTTCCCTGTTGTTTCATTCAGCAGGAGAAAATGACTGAACTCTGTGTGTGTGTGTGTGTGTGTGTGTGTGTGTGTGTGTGTGTGTGTGTGTGTGTGTGTGGTGTGTGTGTGTGGGGTGTGTGTGTGTGTGTTGTGCTGTGTCGTGTGTGCGTGTGCGTGTGTGTGCGTGTGCGCTGTGTGCATGTGTGTATGCGTGTTGAGTGTGTGTGTGTGTGTGTGTGTGTGTGTGTGGTGTGTATGTGTGGTGTATAGTGTGTGGTTGTGTGTTATGAGTGTGTGTATGATGTGTGTGTGTGTGATGTGGTGTGTTGAGTGTGTGTATGTGTGTTGTATGCGTGGTGATGTATGTGTGTGCGTGCGTGGATGCAGTGTGTGTATGCATGCGTACGTGCGTGCGTGCGCGTGTATAAGACTACCACTGACCAGATCGACAACCCCTCCAGCCTCTTTGGTCTGCAAGTTAGCTGGGCAGAAGAAGTGGCGCCGATGGTTCATGACGACCACTAACAGGATGTTATGTTTTGCTTGCTCCCCTCTCTCCTTCTGTGTGGCAGCATACCACGGGCAAGTCAACATGACTGCCCCAAGGATCTTCCTACAATGACCTGTAATCAAAACATCACTTTTTTTAAAAAAAAATTCAATAAAAAACAACTTCATCCTCATCAATCATCATTCAAAGATACTGACTGTAAGAGGTTTTTGTCAAAATGACTTACAGGTCAAAACAATTATAACACTGAAACTGTGACCATACACACACACACACACACAACACACACACACACACACACACACACACACACACACACACACACACGCACAGAATGTCTGAGCATTTTGTCTGTGTTTGCTGCTCTACCGTTTCTTCATAAATATTTTGTACATTCCACACAACAAAGTCTTCACAATAAATCTCCCATGTGCTTACTTTATCTGTATTTTGTGCTCTACAATTCCTTTAAGTTAACCAGGAATACCCAAGGGTGCTGGATGGAACCAGAGCAACAATGCCTCACCAATGGCCAATCTCCTCCCAGCTCCCAACACCATATGGCAGTTATTTCACCAGAGGCTGTCCATGTACTGCAGTTTTTTTCACCAGAGGCTGTCCATATACTGCAGTTATTTCACCAGAAGCTGTCCATGTACTGCAGTTTTTTTCACCAGAGGCTGGGGGGGGGGGGGGGGGGGGGGGGGGAGGAACTCATGAAACATTATGCTAAAACCACCAAAATGATGGAAACATTAATTTTAAGATGAGCAGATGAACAGGCCGATTTTTAATGCTATGGGCTGAGACTGAAATTGAGAGAGACATCAGCTCCTGAGTCTACAGCTCTATCACATTTCAAAAGAACCAACCTGGCCGTATATTAAACAAAAACATGGCACGCCCCAGGACTAGACCCTCAACCCTTGCATTATGAACATGATGTTCTAAATACTGAGCTAATAGGCCACTAAGGCATGACCAAGCTCCAAGGCAAAAGAAGAGCCAAAAACTTGGTCTAAATACCAAGATCTAAACATTGTGCATGGCAACCATTTATCTTCCAGTACTAATAATGTAAGCAAAATTTCATGGCTAGAAATAATTAAAAATAATTCAAGAAAAAAAAAACCCCCAACTAAATCACAGTAAATAATAACTTGTTTAGTTGTAACCTGAAAGTGCCTGCTCGATGAGCTGTGCAAAGTGTCGTCGGGCAGCGTCAGTGACAGAGGAGGGCACGTGCATGAGAAGCAATTGTTTCAGTTCCATCAAAGGTTTGTCATCAACACTTAGGGCAACAAAGTTCTCACTGCTCCCTTCCACCATGGCTTTGATTTCTCGCAGCTGGTCCAGTGCTATGCGAATCTTATCCTTCACTGCACAGACAAGTAAACACACCTTCAGTTTTCAAATAACTATATGGTCTCCCACTGAATAACTCTTTCACCACCAAGGCAACATAGTCGCCAATACCATTCATCACCACAGATGACTTCGGTCGACATGAGGGTAATGTTTTTATCATAATTTCTGTGTAAAGCCTAGTCGACAGCATAGAGCCATATCAGGGCTATAACCAGTTCAACACACAATACTTCAATCTTCAATATGTAAGGTCAGCAGTCATCCTTGACTATCGTTGACCTGTGTGCGCAGAGGCGTAGGATAAAACACAAGTACAAAAATAGGTCTATTTGGGACAACAAAAGGATAGAAGAGGATCTAAGGTGGCTCAAAACCCCAACCACTTACTCCTGAGTTCAGCTCCGTGGCGGCATGTTACGGCAGGCAAAAAAAAAAAAAGGGGGGGGGGGGGGGAGGGAAGGGGGGACCCAACCAGCCCAACCTGGTATCTGGACAGGCTTATCCGGTAATCATAGCGACCCCCAGGTCTAGACCTGGACCTGCACAACCCTATCCTTCATTTACCGCTAGTTGGGTGGGGGGAGTTTAAACTGGGATTTTGTTGAGCTCCCTCTTGAATGATACCAAGGAGGGAGCCTCTGCTGCTGTTGCAGGCAGGGGGTTCAAGGCGGAAATGGTTGATGGGAAGTAGCTGAACTTGTATGGGTCAGAAGAGGAGCTGAGATGAACAAATTTATGTCGGTGGTTTGATCTTGTTTTGGTGGGTCCTTTCTTGAGGAATTTATCTGGGGGGATGTCCACAGTGCCATTAACAATCTTTGCCTGTTCCGCCGTGATTCAAGGGATTCACAACCTAGTTCTTGCAGCATGGATATTACGCTGCTGGTCCAACACGGCTTTATGGGCCTGATGTTTAGTTGCAGGTGGCAGGGGAAGTAACCTAGTCCCCTGAGCCAGAGATAAGGCGGATGGCCAGTCATCTCTGCTGAGCGGCTGGCTGGCGCTAACAGCTCTGTAAACACAGTACCTTTCTCTTTCCATTTACTACAAATTCCTCACCAGAACCAGGATTACGCGCTAATTGCCTTTAGATAGTTCTTGAACTGCACTTTCCAAAGACTCCAAACACGCCATACAATGTGGAAGCCAAACATGCAAAAATGTGGGTAATTTTCTGCATCACTTCAGGGTAGGGCAGGCTAGCATGAATTAACACAGACAAAAAGACCAGTCTTCCAAGCATGCTGTAAGTAACAACTGACTTTTCTCAGTACTAAACACGCACTGTGTGGCTAGCTACATGTGTCAGCCATGCACTGCACTGACCTGTTTATCCTAGCGTTTCGTCTGGGGCGCGGCAGGCTGTGATTAATTACCCCACCCTCCTGGCACTGGGAAGCAAGTGAAGGGCGGCCCATATTGCACAGACTGAGAGTGTTTATAGTCATTGAGAAACTGGCACTGTTCACAAAGGGAGGGAGAAATGTACACTATTCCTAGTTGTCTCTACGGTGTGTTTCAAGCCAAGTCATGTCTTAGTATGTTTTTTACTGTTTGTTTTAATTACTGATTTTGTGTGTAGTTCTTTGTTTCTTCCTATCCCTATATAAAAAAAGTAAAATAAAAAAGTGTATGAATTCTGTTCTTTCTCTGCATTTTTCTGACTTTCTCTTCGCCGCTTTGCAGGAGATGACTGTATCATTGGTGACGTGCCTGTGAGGCGTTCTTTCATTATGTAATACAGCTGGCTGTCTTCACTTTTGTAGGAGTTGATGTGCATGGCGGCTGGAAGGAACAAACTGCACCCATAATGCAGTACATTTCTCCGTGGTTTCTTTAGCTGTCTGCAAAGTTTTCTCAGATGGAGATGATGAATTTCTCAGTCTTATCAGCCTTGAGTAACATTTCATGCACAGTGTTGTGGAGTGTGTACTACTAGTGTCATTAGACACAACTATACCGTGAAACCGCTCCAGCTCAAAAGCATAGTTTGTATACAGCTTCGGGGGATCTATGTCACGATTCCTCCTTGATCTTTCACCACAAATTCTACACAAAGAATTAAGTCTAAAAGTATGCTCATTTTCTAAATGTTTTTCTCCCTCCATTGTGACTGTAACGGCGTACACACTAACAGTATCAGGCCCTAGTATCACGTATCCAGAGGCACTGTCAGTGCAGAATATACACCTTTTTCCTCCCTCTCTACAGCATCAACGAAATAACGCTAGCAAAAAAAAATACTCACATCTTATGAATAAGAAGTCCTACAAGCACACACATGAAAATCACAACTGTAATAAGTCCGGTTACGGAGAGACGACGCTGTACATTTTGGTAAAATCCTGTACACACTAGCGTGGCACAACACATAACACAGAGGGAATTTCCGGTCAGCGGCCTTGTAGCAGCAGGGGAGTGGCACTGATAAGGCTAGCAGACAACAGCTGCTGCCTCTGAAACTAAATAGATTAAGGCAGAGAGGCGCCTGCAAAGCCGTGCCAACCATAATCATTTTATACATAACGTGCTGCTCTTCTTTGCATCATTTCAATCTTTTTCTTTTGACCTGCTTTGTAAAGATTCCAAACTGATGAGCAATACTCCAGGTGTACAAGGGTTAGGTAAGCATTGGTTTTGGTGGTTTTGTTGGATATTTTTAGATTTCTTTTCAGAAAGCCTACCATGCTGTTGGCCTTGTTGGTGACTCTCGTTACATGATCTTTCCAGTTAAGGTCACTTCTTATGTCGATGCCAAGATATTTCGAGCTGTCAACGTGTTTGAGAGTGTGTCCTTTTAATTTGTAGTTGAAGTTGATGGAGTTTCTTGATGTTGAACAAGTCAGGACATTACATTTTTCCAGGGAAAAAAATTAACAGAAAATTAAGTACACATATCAATGCATTTGCGCACATCATCATAATCTAAGGAGATGCCCCTGGTGCTGACCACACCGTCCAGTTTATCAGACAGGGGATTTAAGAAACACACCTCAATACAAATTTAAACATAACTAAGGACACTAATATAAAAACAGGCCTAAATTACCTAAAATTACTTCCACACATCTCATTTCCCTAGAGCCAAAAATGCACTTAATCAAGTTAATGCATGTACCCAATTATCAATCCTAAGAGAAAGTACACAAGACTATCCAACACATACAAGTCAACGGACCAGCAAGGCAGAAAATGATAGGAAGAAATGACAGAAAGCAAAGGAATAAGGCAGAAACAAAGACAGTGAAGGAAAAGAGGCATATTCTAGCACAGAATTTCCAGAAGGCGGGAATACTATTTATACTGAAAGAGCCCCTGGCATCTCCATGGGTGATGAGGGTAATGTTAAAATAGTTTTTCACACAACAACAAGGTTCACTCCAGCATCCAAGTTTCTCAAATGATTGTTGACATACAACTTACAAGTCTACAGCCCTCTAGCGAGTTTTGGGTAGCATAATCCATTGTATTACTCTGAAATGGACTGAATGATTTGTTTGGCCAAGCATTGACTAAAAAATACTCAGCACTGAGGAGTGTTTTTATATTGCAAACTTGGGGTCAAAAGAGTGAACAAATTGTGTAAGCAATTCATTGAAACAATTCTATCAAACAAAGTAAAATAATAAAAAAAAAATTTAAAATTTAAAAAATTTGTACAAAGTGTGGGTTGACAGATCCACACATCTGGCAGAATAGGTGTTCTCAAGTCACAGGCGTTCTCAAGTCACCGGTGTTCTCAAGTCACAGGTGTTCTCAAGTCACAGGTGTTCTCAAGTCACCGGTGTTCTCAAGTCACAGGCATTCTCAAGTCACCGGTGTTCTCAAGTCACAGGTGTTCTCAAGTCACAGGTGTTCTCAAGTCACCGGTGTTCTCAAGTCACAGGTGTTCACAAGTCACAGGTGTTCTCAAGTCACAGGTGTTCTCAAGTCACCGGTGTTCTCA
>JAPXFY010000035.1:17785989-17790989 GCA_030674185.1 Monoplex corrugatus
AAAATATCGTTGATAGTTCGCTTTACCTTCTAAATGATGGTAGTGTCACTAGGATCCCTGATGTTTCCAAACACAGGGCGACAGCCATCGATTTGCCTCTTATCTCACCAGAATTAGCACCATCCTGTACCTGGGAAACTCAGATACTTTGGGAAGCGATCACCTACCTATTATCATAAACATAACTGACAAAAACATTAGGATGAAAGACAGCTCTCCTGAAATTATTCCAAAATATAATTACAAGCGTGTAGACTGGTCCTTATTTCGAACTGCTCTTGCTAATCAAGATTACAGACATTATGAAAGTGAAAATGTAGACATTGTTTTCTAAATTCCAAGAGTCAATTCTAGCCGCTGCAGATCTATCGATTCCGAAACTCAAATCTTCTAGATCAAATAATCGATTGGGTAATGTTTGGTGGACAGAGCCAGCATGTAAGAAAGCAGTTCAATATAAAAGGGAGAAATTCAAAATCTACATCAAAAGCCGGAAACATGAAGATCTTGTGGAAATGAAAAAAGCTAACATCCAATGTAACAAAATCATTGCTGAAGTAAAGAAAAATTATTGGGCATCATTCTGCACAAAAGAAATTTCAGATTTCAAAGATTTCCATAAAGTCTGGACGAAAATGAAACAAATGAAGAATGGAACCAACTTACCTAGGTGTCCGATAATGATTGAAACATGTAACATTTCCTTCAGACATGGACGAAGCAGATACTTTTGTGGATTTATTTGCTAAAAACAGTAAAGTTGAAGGTTTATCTCCTGACTGCAAACATCACAGAGAAATGGAAGATAACCCAATCTACAATGATCCAGTACCACAGAATGATCTCTGGTTTAATTCTCCAATCACCTTAGAAGAGCTAAAAAAAACCACAGTACTGTCTCTACACAACAAAAAGAGTTCGGTAGGTGTTGATGCAGTTTCGACCGAAATGATTAAACATCTCCCTGAAAACTACCTTATTTTCCTACACAAAATTTTGCAGAAATGCTGGGTTAGCGGAACTGTGCCACAAATCTGGCAAAAGTCTATAGTTATACCAATATTAAAAACAGGAAAATCGAAAACCGATAAAAACAGTTACAGACCCATTGCTTTGACGTCCCACACAAGCAAACTAATGGAAAGATTGGTCTTAGACTTTTACACTACTGTGATAAAATAACGTTATTCCGGTAAACCAGGCAGGTTTTAGAAAAGGAAGATCAGCAGTTGAACACCTGGTTAAACTTACAACTCAGATTAAACAACAGTTTGCCCGCAGAAAAAGTGTTTTAGCTACCTTCTTTGATGTGAAAAAAGCTTACGATCAAGTTTGGCATAAACGTTTATTGTTCAAGCTAAAATCTGTTGGTTTATCGGGCGATATGTTCAATTACATTAAATCTTTTTTAGCTAATAGAACAATTCAGGCAAGAGTGGGAGCTTGTTATTCTTCTTCACGACGCCTCGACATGGGGATTCCACAAGGTTCAGTGATATCACCTATTTTATTTAATATCCTTATACAGGATCTTCCTAAAGCTCTTTCAAATCGTGTTGTTTTAGTACAGTACACTGATGATATATGCACTTGGATGAATATCACTTTAAAAAAGACAACTCCACAGAGAACGCGAAATTACATCAGGAAGTTGTATCAAATTGATCTTGATAATCTTGGAAACTATGTTAGAAAATGGTCTGTCATTGTCAGCAGAAAAAAAACTAACATGATGCTGTTTGATCCTGGTGGTAACTCAAATAACTTGCCTACTTTCAAATTGCTTGGTGAAGTGTTAAATTACAAACAGGTCGGAAAATTTCTGGGAGTTTACATCACGTCGAAATTAAGCTGGAATGTCCATAATAATGTCAACATTACGCTATCCACAGCTTGTGAACACATCGATGAAAAGTACCGTACCCACCTCCACATTTTTACCGATGGGTCAGTCTTAGCAAATCAGAGCGCTGGAGCAGCCTTTTATGTTCCAAAATTTAACATTAAAAAGTCTGTTTTCATTGGGGCAAATGTATCTATATATACAGCAGAATTGGTCGCTGTTGTTCAAGCGTTGCATTATTTGATAAGCCTTCGGCCTGTGTCTTTCAAAGTAGTTCTCTTTGTTGATTCAAAATCTGTATTATATGCCTTACAGTCTTTTGATACAGACACAAGACCTGATTTAATTATTGAGGCAAATCATCTAATACATTGTTTAGAGATAAATGGCTCGGAAATCAATTTATGCTGGGTGCCTTCTCATATTGGTCTTCATGGCAACAACGTAGTTGACAGAGCAGCTAAATCCGGTGCCCTCCATTCTGAAAATTCCATAGAATTACATGTTAACACCTCGGTAAAAGAAGCTTACAACTCGCTAGAATTACCATCATGGATTCGATTTCATGAACATTTAAATGAAAAATTTGTGTCTCAAAAAAGAATCAAACTTTCAGTTCAAAATATCTGTAAAAAATTGCAATATTCCTCGTTATATCATTTGAGATTAATTGTTATGACATATTTTCGTATTCAACTGAACGCTTTGAAAACAAAATATTGTACAAACGTTTTATGTATTTGCGGCGAACAATTCACATTGTATCAGTTTGTTTTACTGCAGAAAGCTTCGTTCCTTTTTACCAAAGACGTTTACACAAGGAAACTGAAACTATCTTGAAACGCATTTTAAAGAAGTAGTGTCGGATCAAGTTTTGTTAGTTAAAATTTCAGAATCATTGGTTCACAGTCCTGTTAATGCGTTACTATGATAAGATTATTATTATAATTATAATTATTTTTTGTTTTGTTTTGTTTTTATGACGATTTTTCTTTTACATTATTGATGTTAGCGTTGTTCTAGTTTCATTTCTCTGTTCATCCATATCCTTTTTAAGACCTTGCCGCTTCCTTTTAATTTTTTTTCCGTCTCTTACTCTGTTCCCCTCTGTCCCCTCCTCCCCCCCCCCCCCTCCACCCCAATTTCATCCTCCATGCCATTTTTCCCCGTCCAATATCACTTATAGTGAAAAGACGTTAAATCAAGCAACGAACGAACACACACACAACACACACGCACACACACACACACGCACGGCACACACTTCAAGTTCATATTGCATATAGCCCAGTCGACTACTAGAGCCATATCAGGGATAACACCACGTCATGTTCATATTGTTTATAGCCCAGCCGACTACTAGAGCCATATCAGGGATAACAACACGTCATGTTCATATTGTTTATAACCCAGCCGACTACTTGAGCCATATCAGGGATAACAACACGTCATGTTCATATTGTTTATAGCCCAGCCGACTACTAGAGCCATATCAGGGATAACACCAAGTTCATATTGCATAAAGCCCAGTCGACTACTAGAGCCATATCAGGGATAACACCAAGTCATGTTCATATTGTTTATAGCCCAGTCGACTACTTGAGCCATATCAGGTATAACACCAAGTTCATATTGTATGTAGCCCAGCCGACTACTAGAGCCATATCAGGGATAACACCACGTCATGTTCATATTGTTTATAGCCAAGCCGACTACTAGAGCCATATCAGGGATAACACGTCATGTTCATATTGTTTATAGCCCAGACGACTACTAGAGTCATATCAGGGATGACACCACGTCAAAACCGACAACCCGGTTAAGATAAAGGTTCATATTGCGCGCGCGCACACACACACACACACACACACTCTAGCGCTCGCACGCGCGCGCGCGCACACACACACACACACACACACACAAACAAAAGCTGTGCATACACACACATACACACACGCACGCACGCACATACACACACATACGCACACATACACACACACTTACGGACGCTCGTGCCCACATACATACACACACACACACACACACACACACACACACACACACACACACACACACACACACACACACACACACTTAAGTTAATTTCAAGTTCATGCTGCTTA
This sequence comes from Monoplex corrugatus, assembly GCA_030674185.1. Lineage (NCBI taxonomy): Eukaryota > Metazoa > Mollusca > Gastropoda > Littorinimorpha > Ranellidae > Monoplex > Monoplex corrugatus. Next base: position 17,789,956 of record JAPXFY010000035.1, read on the forward strand.
TAGTCCAGCCGACTATTAGACATATCACACACACGAACGCACGCGCACACACATACACACACTGGAACTGGCATGCACACACACACACACACACACACACACACACACACACACACACACACACACACACACACACACCACAGCTGTGCATACACACGCACGCACACAAGCTGTGCGTATACACACATAATGTGACATATATATACACTTGCACGCACGGACACACACGCACGCACGGACACACACGCACACATACACGTGCGCACACATATGCACGCCCCCCTCCCCCCACACACAGAGTTAAGTTCATACTGCTTATAACCCAGCCGACTACTAGAGCCATATCAGGGCTAACACCACATCAAAAATGACAACCAGGTTCAGATAAAACAACAGTTAAAAACCATGCTCACCGTGAATCTTTCAAGTCTAAAATGCAATTAATGTTGTTTTAAGTGAAACACTGACGTTGACATACAATATGATGTTACATAGTAGTAGTCTCACTTCTTTCACGAGTACTTGGTCAGGCTAAATGTGGACATGAATGTGTGTGTGTGTGTGTGTGTGTGTGTGTGTGTGTGTGTGTGTGTGTGTGTGTGTGTGTGTGTGTGTGTGTGTGTGTGTGTGTGTGTGTTCGTTATTTCTTTTAACGTCTATTCACAAACGTGCTTTTAGACGAAAAAAAAAGTCTATGGGGTGAATGAACCTATGAAATCATGAAGGCACTGTCTGATGAGAAGGGGAGTCAAGTACTCGATCACATGTTTTCCTTTTTTTTACATTTACTCTCAAAGAAAAATATAAAAAATAAGATCCCATAAAGCGCATAATAAGAAAATTCAAACAAGTAACAATAGATTGCTCACTACCCAGTTCCACACTGCAGTGGGAACAAGATGGCGGCTTGAGCGATGGTCGGTGTCTGCGCGGTTGGCCGAATTTCTGCATACTACGACGTTGTTGCACCATATTGGATCCCTAATTTTTGCGGACTGCAGTGTGGAGAGCCATGCCAGCGGAGGGCATCGATT
>JAPXFY010000035.1:17795989-17818489 GCA_030674185.1 Monoplex corrugatus
GAAATACAGTATGTATTGAAACATGGTTTAGGCATTTCAAAGACTTGCTGCAGAAAGATGCTTCGAATAATGTTGATAATTTAGAAGAAATAGAAAATGAAGCGAATGAAGAAATACAGCATTTAAATGAACCAATCTCCACACATGAGGTACTAGTAGCTCTAAGAAAATTAAAAAATGGCAAATCAGCTGGTCTAGATGGAGTCATCAGTGAATTGTTGAAAAATGCTGTTGGATGCGATCATGTTGTTGGTTTTCTAGTGACATTCTATAACTTTTTGTTTGATAACGGCATCTTCCCAAAGAACTGGTCCGAATCCATTGTTATTCCTCTCTATAAAAAAGGTAATGTTAATGATCCTAATAACTATAGAGGCATATCTATTTGTGACATAACCAGTAAAGTGTATAGCACAATAATTAACAGTAGACTGCAAAAATGGGTCGAGGCAAATAATATAACTGAGGAATTTCAGGCTGGTTTCAAGAGAGATTATTCTACTATAGATCATATGTTTACACTGATGGCACTTGTTCAGAAGCAATTTACATTAAATCGCAAACTTTATGTTGCCTTTATTGATTTTGAGAAAGCCTTTGATTCAATCAACAGAAGTTTATTATGGCCTATTTTGTTAAAAAATGGCGTTAATGGAAAACTGTTTAAATGTGTTATGAGTATGTATGAAAGTGTTAAGGCAAGAGTGAGATGTGGAAGTGCTTTGTCTGATTGTATCAACTGTACAGCTGGTGTGAAGCAAGGGGATGTATGTAGTCCTATTTTCTTTTCTTTATTCATTAATGAGGTTACCAGAGAAGTTACTGAAAACGGTCGTCATGGAGCCTGTTTTTTGAATGATGCTTTAGAATTATTTATTTTGCTTTTTGCAGACGACATTGTGCTATTAGCGGAAACAGTGATAGGTCTTCAACGACAGTTGGATAGCTTAGACAGATCTGCTTCTCGGCTTCAGTTAAAAGTTAATATGTCTAAAAGCAACATCATTGTCTTCAGAAAAGGTGGATATCTGGCTGCAAGGGAAAGATGGTTTTTCAGTGGTGTTATGATGTCTGTTGTTAATGTGTACAAATATTTAGATATTTATTTTCGACTCGTCTAAGTTTCACTTTTGCCTGTAAAGATATTGCAGATAAGGGTAAAAGAGGTTTATTATCTATTATGCAGAATTTGAGGAGGTTAAACAATAGCTCTTTCCACTTGTTTATTAAACTTTTTGATTCTCAAATCCAACCGATAATATTGTATGGTGCAGAAATATGGGGTCTAGATGCTGCAGTTACGCATTGTGAAAAAATACATTTATTTGCGCTCAAAAAATTTCTGGGAGTATCTTTAAGAACACCAAATAATCTTGTCTATGCTGAGACTAACAGATATCCCTTGCATATTCTTTCAGCAGTTAGATGCATTCGCTATTGGATAAAACTAACTCAAATGAACCGATCTAGGTTACCCCAAAAGGCTTATAACATGCTTTGCTTATTAGATGAAAGAGGAAAGGCAAACTGGGTATCAACAGTCAGACGGATGTTATTTGAAAATGGATTTGGTTATGCTTGGATTAATCAGGGTGTTGGAAGTAAAGGTGTGTTTTTACGCTCTCTTCGTGATAGATTAATTGACAACCAATGGCAAAACTGGCATTCAAATATGGAGGACAGTAATAGATACAGTATGTACCGTTTGATTAATCCATCGCATTGCTTCCCACTGTATTTGTCATTACCAATAGACAGGCATATTGAGAGGGTTATGACCAAGTTTAGATTTGGAATTTCTGATTTGAAGAAACATCACTTTTATCACAGGAAAGTTGCTGAAAATGATTTATTATGTCCCCTTTGTAGTATGGATGTTGATGATGAACTACATTTTGCCTTGGTTTGTCAAAATTTGATTCAGTTCAGAGCGAAATTTATACCTATTAATTTTTTTAGACGACCATGTTTGTTTAGATTGGTAATGTTACTCTCATCCAAAGACGAATCTGTAGTAAAGCAGTTTGCTATTTATTTATACAGGGCATTTAAACTTCGAGATACATTTGTAAATCAATAGAATTGAGCTTGTGTGTTGATATAATTATGATTATGTTTCCCCCTTCAAATGTGGCCAAGGCCTTTTGAATAAAATTTTCGTTCGTTCGTTCGTTCCACACTGCAGTAACCATTAGACTGAATTGAACAGTCTTATCAATCTTCTTTGGTCATATCAAGTACATGACTGTTTCAACCACAGAGATATGTTCATTTCTTGATACAATTCCAACAATTAAAAGCACTTCTTGGTAGCAGCCTGCAGAGAATGCTCTCATCAGAGACAGCACGTAGCAGATCCAAATCCACAGTGTCCTGTGTGATTCTCTTACCACCGTCAGTAGCTCCAACAGGAACAAGCACAGCTTTGTTCACTGAAGTCTGACAGTATTAGTCCATTCTCTTACCACTGTCAGTAGCTCCAACAGGAACAAGCACAGCCTTGTCCACTGAAGTCGGGCAGTATTACTCCATTCAGCCCACACTTCAGTCAGCCACAGTAGCCACTGTTCTTGTTGGGTGGCAGTAAAGTGCCGCCATCGGGATACCCTGCGAATCCGACAAGTCTGCCGGATCACCGCACAACCTCTGGTTCCGACGCACAAACTTCCCAGTCTTAGTGAAGTCTGCCGGATTACCACACAACTTCTGGCTCCGACGCACAAAAACTTCCCAGTCTTAGTGAAGTCTGCCGGATTACCACACAACTTCTGGCTCCGACGCACAAACTTCCCAGTCTTAGTGAAGTCTGCCGGACCACCACGCAACCTCTGGTGCCGTTGCACCATCCTTTCAGTCCTCTCCCAGAGAGAACCACCACCTCCCCTCGTGCTTGTTATCTTCGTCTAATGTATCGTTATCGCTGCTATAGTACTTTTACACAACTACTTCATCGTATGCAACACGCAAACCCAACTATGTCCTCGTTACCATAGCACATACTCATCACTTTCTCACGTATTTTCAGACAACTGTGTCATTGTATGCAACACGTAATAATTGCGTTTTGGTACATGCAATGACGCACTCCTTTGACTTTTAATGTATTTCCATTACAAATAGCCCCCCTCTTTAGCTAAAAACTGGTTTTTATGCACATTAAACAGTCAAAGGGTTAAAGTTTGGCGTCTGATTTCCTTTGATCAACAGTGAACCATCACAAAAATCTAACTATAACTGAATTTAATAACACTTAAATAAACAAATCGTATTTTTTTATCATCACCAAAGCATCTACATGGGTATAATTGCCTTCTGTTTCAGCTAACAAGGAATCATAGTAAATTACACTTTGCACTACCACTCAATACTCTACTGCTCGCTCTATGGATACAAGATTATATATATTCACATGAAGCATAGTAGCTTAATAATTTGACATAACTACATGATAACACCTCTGCTATTACATGTTCATTGACTGACCCTGTTCTGAATCGATCTCCTGGATAATAATTCCCCATTATCACTTATCGATTGAACCAATGTCTGGTCGAATTCTTCCTATCTCAATAAGAAGACTAAGCAGACTATGTAATCTATACCAACTGCTCCCATCTGCCCCTTGCAGACTGCAGTCATATTATACTAAATGTATCCATCGGCCCTTTATAGATTACATCAGCTCCATCTATGCTTTCCTACTCCCTTAGGAAAGTTAGATCTAATACCCAATTAAATAGTCTGCTTATATTATTCACATCTGCCTTTAGCAGATTAACATATTACGTCAAATTTCTATTAAACTCTTTATTTTCAAGTGATCACTCAGATAACCATTTGATTGTGGCACTTTCTAGATGCTCCGACCCAACGAAACACCCCTGCCCCCATAAGAAAAGGAAAAAAATAATAAAATAAACAAACTGCCGTGACAATACCCCCCTCCTTATGATTCAAACATTGTATTTGAATTTAACAAATCAAAGGCACGACAGTTAACTATGCTCTACATGTAGAATCAAAACATTATATACACACAAGCACCCTATTCCTTTTACCACTCTTGAAACAGCAAATCAAGCATTGATCCAAAACCACACTCGCTTACGAACAAAATTCTTAATTCACATTTACATCATTTCAGGCAGACAGTTTGTCTCTGAAAACCCCAAACAAAGTGAGCGTAAATAAGGGTGTATGTGTAGTAAACGGGACCACGGATGAATGAAGCTTAATCCTTTGATTCCCTCAGTCAATGCATCATCTTCTGTCAGCATCCTGTACTCCCTCAGCCTATGTATCAGCTTTCTGTACTCCCTCAGCCTATGTATCAGCTTTCTGTACTCCCTCAGCCTATGTATCAGCTTTCTGTACTCCCTCAGCCTATGTATCAGCTTTCTGTACTCCCTCAGCCTATGCATCAGCTTTCTGTACTCCCTCAGCCTATGTATCAGCTTTCTGTACTCCCTCAGCCTATACATCAGCTTTCTGTACTCCCTCAGCCTATGTATCAGCTTTCTGTACTCCCTCAGCCTATGCATCAGCTTTCTGTACTCCCTCAGCCTATGCATCAGCTTTCTGTACTCCCTCAGCCTATGCATCAGCTTTCTGTACTCCCTCAGCCTATGTATCAGCTTTCTGTACTCCCTCAGCCTATACATCAGCTTTCTGTACTCCCTCAGCCTATGCATCAGCTTTCTGTACTCCCTCAGCCTATGTATCAGCTTTCTGTACTCCCTCAGCCTATGTATCAGCTTTCTGTACTCCCTCAGCCTATGTATCAGCTTTCTGTACTCCCTCAGCCTATGTATCAGCTTTCTGTACTCCCTCAGCCTAAACATCAGCTTTCTGTACTCCCTCAGCCTATGCATCAACTAAATTAGATCTACTACCGTACTACTAAATCAATAACGACTTGTTTACGTTAAACCAATCGTAGATCTAAACTACACGATCTTCTAGATCTAAACATGAAATCATCATCATAGATCTACGTTATCATATTATCTGAGAGAGACTGCCCGGCAGTTAGTCGCGCATATCCTGCCCACTCTCATGATCGATGCTGGACCATGACGAACCAAAGATGTGATCGTGACCTTGATTTCCCTTCTCTTCGGAGAGTGAATAAACATCCCACCGCTGCCACCATTTTGTGATGAGAAGGGGAGTCAAGAACTCGATCACATGTTTTCCTTTTTTTTTTATTTACTCTCAAAGAAAAATATAAAAAATAAGATCCCATAAAGCACATAATAAGAAAATTCAAACAAGTAACAATAGATTGCTCACTACCCAGTTCCACACTGCAGTAACTATTAGACTGAATTGAACAGTCTTATCAATCTTCTTTGGTCATATCAAGTACATGACTATTTCAACCACAGAGATATGTTCATTTCTTGATGCAATTCCAACAGTTAAAAGCACTTCTTGGTAGCAGCCTGCAGAGAATGCTCTCTTCAGAGACAGCACGTAGCAGATCCAAATCCACAGTGTCCTGTGTGATTCTCTTACCACCGTCAGTAGCTCCAACAGGAACAACACAGCCTTGTCCACTGAAGTCTGGCAGTATTACTCCATTCAGCCCACACTTCAGTGAGCCACAGTAGCCACTGTTCTTGTTGGGTGGAAGTAAAGTGCCGCCATCGGGATACCCTGGGAATCCGACAAGTCTGCCGGATCACCGCACCACCTCTGGTTCCGACGCACAAACTTCCCAGCCTTAGTGAAGTCTGCCGGATTACCACACAACTTCTGGTGCCGTTGCACCATCCTTTCAGTCCTCTACCAGAGAGAACCACCACCTCCCCTCGTGCTCGTTATCTTCGTCTAATATATTGTTATCTTCCCCAAAATTATGTTCTCGTTGCTATAGTACTTTTACACAACTACTTCATCGTATGCAATACGCAAACCCAACTATGTCCTCGTTACCATAGCACATACTCATCACTTTCTCACGTATTTTCAGACAACTGTGTCATTGTATGCAACACGTAATAATTGCGTTTTGGTACATACAATGACGCACTTCTTTGACTTTTAATGTATTTCCATTACACTCTGTATCATATAGGGTAACAAACAATTGAACGAACAAGAGAAAAACAATCATAACATTACATCTATCAGGCCTTCATCAGTTTGCTCAGGGTTGTGTGTATGTATGTATGCGTGTGTGCGCGTGTGTATGTGTGTATATGTGTGTGTGCGTGTGTGTGTGTGTGTGTGTATGTGTGTGTGTGTCTGTGTGTGAGTGTCTGTGTGTGTCTGTGTGTCTGTGTGCTACGAGCATGTAAGGTCCTGTTCGCGCTCGCGCGCTGTGTGTGTGTGTGTGTGTGTGTGTGTGTGTGTGTGTGTGTGTGTGTGTGTGTGTGTGCGTGTGTGTGTGTGTGTACTAAAACATTGCCTGATTCCATTGACACTGACCAAGATAACGTATCAAGTAATGTGTTTGAGTCTCCTTCTAATCAACCACATATTCTCCTCCATTACGTCAGTCAGTCACAAGACTGTTGTTATTGTTGCTATTTTTGTTTAAACCCCATCCGACTGTGTAGTCATATCAGGGCTATAACCTGTGTAGAGTCATATCAGGGCTATCAGGGATGTATGTGAGCGCTTCTCATGGGGCGTACACGCATGTTCAGCAGCTCCTAGAAATTCGCTTTGATATTGTGTCTACATTGTGGTTGTGTTGTATATCTTGTGCATGGTGGTATCTAAATTTTTCAAGATGCGGACTGCTATATTTTTAGACGTGTTAGTTTCTGTGGCAGTGACATTTTGTGTTTTAAAATGTGAAGTGCGAGCTGTGAATACCGGTCAACATGGCGGCCATACTGCGCCCACACACTACACGCGCGAGGCAATCTTGCTGCTCCAGTCCTCTGCTAACTTTCTCCCGCGCGCAATAGACACTTTCCCTGCCGAAATGATCCCAGACAGAAACACCGACAGTGACAGCTGCAGGAAGAAACGCAGACGGCCTGGCCACCGAGGGGGTGTACGACGGAGGTTACGACGTGATACAAACACGCAAATAATACACAAAAAATGTCAGTCACGCCTTTTCTGTCTTCAAAAACTTAGGTCTCTGCGTATGAATGAGTCCATTCTTGGTAATTTCTATCGTTGTTTTATTGAATCTGTCTTAACTTTTGGATTTTTGTGCTGGTTTGCTGGTCTGAGTGTGAAGAATAAGAGAGTGTTGGACAGGGTGGTGAAGGTGAGTGGCAAAGTAGTGGGAGTACAACAGAGGAGCATTAATGAACTATATGAGTGTCGTATTGTGAGCAAGGCGAGAATGATCTTAGGTGAATCCACTCACGTGCTAGCTAAGCATTATGAGCTCTTGCCATCATCAAAAAGGTACAGAACTCTGAAATGTTCCACCAACAGAGCAAGAATGTCTTTTGTAAATAGGTCAGTTGAGTATCTGAACAAGATTGGAGTGTGAGTGACTAAAGGAGTGTGAGAGAGCGGGAGTTATGTAATTGTTTGTCTATTGCAGAATTTTACGCTGAACATGTACTGAATTTCTCTAAAGAGACATTAAAGTGATCTTGAATCTTGAATCTTGAACCTGTGGAGTCATATCAGGGCTATAACCTATGTAGTCATATCAGGGCTATAACCTATGTAGTCATATCAGGGCTATAACCTATGTAGTCATATCAGGGCTATAACCTGTGTAGAGTCATATCAGGGCTATAACCTATGTAGTCATATCAAGGCTATAACCTGTGTAGTCATATCAGGGCTATAACCTATGTAGTCATATCAAGGCTATAACCTGTGTAGTCATATCAGGGCTATAACCTATGTAGTTATATCAAGGCTATAACCTGTGTAGTCATATCAGGGCTATAACCTGTGTAGAGTCATATCAGGGCTATAACCTATGTAAGCTGAATGCGCTAATAGGGAACAGTACGCTGGAACACAAACTTGACACATACGGAGACATCATATACTCTATCTGCAGGGACACTTATGGAGTGAAGCAGCCAAAGACAAAAACGCCTCCCCAGAAATCCAGAAGACAGCAACAGATGGAGAGCATCCGGAGGGAGAAAAGGAAGCTTAAAAAGCGAATGAAAACTGCCTCAGAATTCGAGAAGCAAGGGCTCCTGGAACTCTGGAAAGATCTGAAGGCCAAACACAATGCTCTCAGCAAAGTGGAATCAGCAAGGCGAAGAAAGAGCAAAAAGAAGAAGACTCAAGATCGTTTCTTCAAAGATCCCTTTGACTTTGCAAGAAAGCTGTTTGAACAACCCAAATCAGGGACTCTCACAGTGGGCAAGGAAACCCTAGAGCAGCATCTCAGGGAAACATTCCGATTCTCAGCGCGAGGCACCACTTGAAATCCAAAATCTGGTTTGGCCTGCAGCGCCAGAAGGAAAATTCAATAACAAACCACCAACACTGGATGAAGTGAAGAACGTAGTAAAGAAAGCCAGAGCCAAGTCAGCACCTGGACCAAACGGAATACCATACCTGCTCTACAAGAAATGCCCAAAAGTGCTCGAGTGGCTCCACAAGATGATTCGATCAGCATGGAGGAACCAGAAGATCAGCGACCAATGGATGAGAGCTGAAGGAGTGTACATTCCGAAGGAGCAGAACTCCAGCAGCATCAATCAGTTCAGGCCAATATCACTTCTGAACGTCGAGGGGAAAATCTTCTTCTCTGTTATGGCAGCAAGATTGACAAAATACCTGACTGAAAACAAGTATCTGGATATGTCAGTCCAAAAGGGAGGCATACCAGGAATGCCTGGATGCTTGGAACATGCCACGTTGATTTGGGATGCCATCCAAAAAGCAAGAACAGAGAAGAGAGACATTGACGTAGTTTGGCTTGATCTGGCGAATGCATATGGATCAGTTCCACACGATATGATCCAGCTGGCTCTTGAAATGTATCACATCCCAGAAAACATCCGAACAATGCTGAGGAAGTATTTCCAAGGGTTCTCAATGCGGTTCTCTACCAAAGAATACACCACGGACTGGATAGACCTAGAGGTGGGCATTGCAATGGGCTGTGCAATCTCTCCCATACTGTTCGTGTTGGCAATGGAAGTCATCTTGAAAGCTGCAATGAAGAGTTCAGGTCCAGTGAATCTGGGAGATGGATACCAGATGCCTCCTCTGAAAGCTTTCATGGATGACACAACAGTCTTGTCCACGGATGAGGAAGAGACACACCAAATCTTAAAGCAGCTGGATGAGCTGGTGGCCTCTTCAAGAATGAGGTTCAAACCTAAGAAATCCCGAAGTCTCTCACTGCGAAAAGGAAAAGTGGCAGATTCAGTCAAATTCATGGTAGTCAACCAAGCCATCCCCACTGTCACAGAAGAGCCAGTAAAAAGTCTCGGAAGATGGTATGATGACTCCCTGAAAGACACACAAAGGGGATGTGAAACCAAGCAAACAGCAGAAGAAGGCCTGAAGAAAATAGATAACTGCGGACTGCCAGGCAAATACAAAGTCTGGTGTCTACAGTTCATGCTGATACCAAAGCTGCTGTGGCCACTGCTAATCTATGACATTTGCACCAGCACAGTGGAAGCAATGGAAGCCAAAATCAACAAATACACAAGAAAATGGCTCGGTGTCCCACCTGGTCTCACTGATGTTGCATTCTACTGTCGTCAAGCAATGCTGAAGCTACCTCTGAAATCCATAGTGGAGGAATACAAAGTTGGAAAAGCAAGACTGTTGAGCATGCTGGAGGAATCGGAGGACAATATCGTGAGAGCAGTTCATCCAAAGCTGAGAACTGGCAGAAAGTGGAAAGTCCAAGAGGCTGTAAACAATGCCAAGAGAAACCTCAGCATCAAAGAAATAATTGGACACACGCAAACCAACAGACAGGGACTGGGAGCAACAAAAATGCAGTGGTGGTCCAAAGCCAAAGGGAAGGAAAAAAGAGACATGATCATACAGGAGTTGAAGGAAGAAGAAGATGTCCAAAGAGTGCAGAAGGCAGTCCAGCAAGGTCAACAGGGGCAATGGACAACATGGGACAGTGCACTCCAAAGAAGTCTCAGCTGGAACGATATGTGGCACATGGCTCCTCTAAGGATAAGCTTCCTCCTCAGATCTGTATATGACCTGCTCCCCTCGAATGCAAACTTAGTGAAATGGGGGAAAGCAGACGACCCAGCATGTCCGCTCTGTCAGAAGAAACAAACAGTGGAACATGTCCTAAGCTCTTGCAAAGTAGCGCTAGCCCAAGGAAGGTATACATGGAGGCACAACCAAGTTCTGAAAGTGATCACAGATGTGGTTAGCGAAAAAACCATGACCCCAAACGCACCAATTGCTATGACAACGTTCTACAAAGCAGGAGGGAAACAGGTCTGGCCCGAAAGTGCTATGACAACCAGCACATTGCCAAAGGGTCTTCTGGATGGAGCAGTCGACTGGAAGTGTACAGCAGACCTCCCAGAGTGGAGAAATTACCCAGATGTCATCAGCAAGACAGGCATGAGACCAGACATCGCTCTCCACTCTGACTCCTCGAAACAAGTGATTCTGATAGAACTCACTGTGCCATACGAAAGCAGAATGGAAGAAGCACATATCTACAAGACCGAAAAATACGCCGGTCTTGCCAGCACCCTGAAGAAAGCAGGTCTGCGGGTCAAAATCTTCGCCATAGAGGTCGGGGCAAGAGGGTTTGTGGGCACCTCCGCTTATGATCTCATGAAACAACTCGCCATTTCTGGGAAGAAGAGGACTAGAGCCCTTAAAGCGATGGCAGAGGCAGCAGAAAGGAGCTCAAGCTGGATCTGGGCAAGGAGGAACCAAAAAAGTGAACTTCATAAGGATTAAATTCCCTACAGATGATGTGTGCCCCGTTAGCACATTGGTAAAACCGCGTACCGCAGTTCTGAAGCGCAGAATCGCCCAGGTTCGATCCCCGGCGTGGGAAAAAAAAAAAAAAATAGACAACAGCAGAAGGGCATCCAGGAGTCATGACCTGGATGTGGCCCGGCCCCCCGAGAGTGTAAGGAATTCAGGGCCGAAACACTTGTCTAAAGGGGGTTACTTCTCTGAAGACCTTCTGTTGTCTAGCTCTCCCTAGAGTTTCTTTCTACCTATGTAGTCATATCAAGGCTATAACCTGTGTAGTCATATCAGGGCTATAACCTATGTAGTCATATCAGGGCTATAACCTATGTAGTCATATCAGGGCTATAACCTGTGTAGAGTCATATCAGGGCTATAACCTATGTAGTCATATCAGGGCTATAACCTGTGTAGTCATATCAGGGCTATAACCTATGTAGTCATATCAGGGCTATAACCTGTGTAGAGTCATATCAGGGCTATAACCTATGTAGTCATATCAGGGCTATAACCTGTGGAGTCTCATATCAGGGCTATAACCTGTGTAGTCATATCAGGGCTATAACCTGTGGAGTCTCATATCAGGGCTATAACCTGTGTAGTCATATCAGGGCTATAACCTGTGTAGTCATATCACGGCTATAACGTGTGTAGAGTCATATCAGGGCTATAACCTGTGTAGTCATATCAGGGCTATAACCTGTGTAGTCATATCAGGGCTATAACCTGTGTAGAGTCATATCAGGGTTATAACCTGTGTAGAGTCATATCAGGGCTATAACCTGTGTAGTCATATCAGGGCTATAACCTGTGTAGTCATATCAGGGCTATAACCTGTGTAGTCATATCAGGGCTATAACCTGTGTAGAGTCATATCAGGGCTATAACCAGTGTAGTCATATCAGGGCTATAACCTGTGTAGTCATATCAGGGCTATAACCAGTGTAGTCATATCAGGGCTATAACCTGTGTAGAGTCATATCAGGGCTATAACCTGTGTAGAGTCATATCAGGGCTATAACCTGTGTAGAGTCATATCAGGGCTATAACCTGTGTAGAGTCATATCAGGGCTATAACCTGTGTAGTCATATCAGGGCTATAACCTGTGTAGTCATATCAGTGCTATAACCTGTGTAGTCATATCAGGGCTATAACCTGTGTAGAATCAAATCAGGGCTATAACCTGTGTAGTCATATCAGGGCTATAACCTGTGTAGTCATATCAGTGCTATAACCTGTGTAGTCATATCAGGGCTATAACCTGTGTAGAGTCATATCAGTGCTATAACCTGTGTAGTCATATCAGGGCTATAACCTGTGTAGTCATATCAGTGCTATAACCTGTGTAGTCATATCAGGGCTATAACCTGTGTAGAGTCATATCAGTGCTATAACCTGTGTAGTCATATCAGGGCTATAACCTGTGTAGTCATATCAGTGCTATAACCTGTGTAGTCATATCAGGGCTATAACCTGTGTAGTCATATCAGGGCTATAACCTGTGTAGTCATATCAGTGCTATAACCTGTGTAGTCATATCAGTGCTATAACCTGTGTAGTCATATCAGGGCTATAACCTGTGTAGTCATATCAGTGCTATAACCTGTGTAGTCATATCAGGGCTATAACCTGTGTAGTCATATCAGGGCTATAACCTGTGTAGTCATATCAGTGCTATAACCTGTGTAGTCATATCAGTGCTATAACCTGTGTAGTCATATCAGTGTTATAACCTGTGTAGTCATATCAGTGCTATAACCTGTGTAGTCATATCAGGGCTACAACCTGTGTAGAGTCATATCAGTGCTATAACCTGTGTAGTCATATCAGGGCTATAACCTGTGTAGTCATATCAGGGCTATAACCTGTGTAGAGTCATATCAGGGCTATAACCTGTGTAGTCATATCAGGGCTATAACCTGTGTAGTCATATCAGGGCTATAACCTGTGTAGTCATATCAGGGCTATAACCTGTGTAGAGTCATATCAGGGCTATAACCTGTGGTCATATCAGGGCTATAACCTGTGTAGTCATATCAGGGCTATAACCTGTGTAGTCATATCAGGGCTATAACCTGTGTAGAGTCATATCAGGGCTATAACCTGTGGTCATATCAGGGCTATAACCTGTGTAGTCATATCAGTGCTATAACCTGTGTAGTCATATCAGTGCTATAACCTATGTAGTCATATCAGGGCTATAACCTGTGTAGTCATATCAGGGCTATAACCTGTGGTCATATCAGGGCTATAACCTGTGTAGTCATATCAGGGCTATAACCTGTGGTCATATCAGGGCTATAACCTGTGTAGTCATATCAGGGCTATAACCTGTGGTCATATCAGGGCTATAACCTGTGTAGTCATATCAGGGCTATAACCTGTGTAGTCATATCAGGGCTATAACCTGTGTAGTCATATCAGTGCTATAACCTATGTAGTCATATCAGGGCTATAACCTGTGTAGTCATATCAGGGCTATAACCTGTGTAGTCATATCAGTGCTATAACCTATGTAGTCATATCAGGGCTATAACCTGTGTAGTCATATCAGGGCTATAACCGTTTCAATACATACACAATACTTCAACAGAAAAAAAGGAAAAGAAAATTTAAGTTCACATCAATGCATTCACATACATAATCTGAGGAGATGCTCCTGGCGTTGACCACTCCGTCCAATATACCCCACAGAGGATTTAAAAAAATACACCTGAATGCAAATTTAAACTTGGCTAAGGACACCAAAACATACATACAGGTGAATGGACCTGCAAGGCAGAAAATAGGAAGAAATGACAGAAAGCAAAGGAGGGAGAAAGAAACAGAGTGACAGAAAAAGAGGAAATTTCTAGCACAGAATTTCCAGAAGGTGGGGATACTATTTACACAGAAAGAGCCCATGGTATCCCAACAGGGGTCAGTTACAAGATAACAGCAGACTTGTTAATGAAACGTGATATAGCTTTACACAGATCTAGTGAACTTTAACCGTTTACTACATTTGTGCGAAGCTATATCACGTTTCATTTTTAATGATAGAATGGGAAGAAATGCTGGAATTTGTATGTGTACAAATCGTGGATGCACTGTTATAGATTGCCATTGGATCGTCGTTTTCATTATCCAAAGTACATAGTTTGGAAGTGGAAGCATTTGACGCTTAATTATCTGATGTTCATTATCCTTTAGTTTTATCACTAGCAACTAGTAACAGTCAGGATTGTTTATATTGTGAATAAGGAGAGTTGCCTCTGTCTGACTGGTCACTGGGAGAAAATATTGGACAGACTTGCTGGGTGGCTGAGGACTGAGAGGGTGGAAGATGTTCTTGCAGCGACAAGGGATAGATACATATGGAGGTCCCCATGATCGCCAATGATATGAGGCAGGGCACATGATGATGATGATGATGATGATGATGACGACGACGACGACCATGGTTTAGAATTCAGGCCCATACAGCGGAATGCAAATGAAGCTGACGTTTTCATTGAAAACTCAGAAAAATGTACTATTGATAGATTAAATACTTTCTGTAATGACGAAGAGTCATCCGCTGAAGAAATCAATGGAAGACTTACATCTTTTATTATACAATCTGCTAAAAACGCTTTTGGGGTAAAAAGGTTTACTACTAAATCACACATCATAAAGAAAATAATAAACGTTGGTTTGATAGAAATTATCAGATCAAGTGGACTGAATATTTCAAGGTGAAACATGAACTTAAATTATGCAATACACCTTTAACGTGAGAAAACTTGAAACTGATCAATAGACAGTATAAAAAAACCCCAACATTATTACATAGGACAGAGAGAGAAGAAAAAAGGAGCAATCTGTGGCATAGAGAAATTGCATCCATGCAGAAAACCTGCCCTAAAGAATATTGGAAAAACATAAAGGTAGTAAGAAACAAAACTGTTGTGTTGGCCCTTGTTTTTCTGTGTAATGAATTTTATTTTCCCTTCTGGCCGTACAAAATTTACTCCATCTTCAGACTTTAACGACGTTTTAAACACCTTAACACATTCCGTAACGCGTCACGAGATCCTCGTGACTCAGCTTTCTCTCTCCTTGGACCGCGTCACGAGGATTTCGTGCCCTGAACCGTAGTTTAAGTTTCGAGTATATAAATAGAAAATGACCGCATTACTGACGTAATCCTTTTCCGGCAAAGGGAGTATACTATTGTCATTTCCTTTCTGCATTTACACGACGTTTGAAACGGCAAAAATGGCAAAAACAGGCGTAATTTGAGTGTTTCTGACA
The DNA here is from genome assembly GCA_030674185.1 of Monoplex corrugatus. Classification (NCBI taxonomy): domain Eukaryota; kingdom Metazoa; phylum Mollusca; class Gastropoda; order Littorinimorpha; family Ranellidae; genus Monoplex; species Monoplex corrugatus. The sequence continues at coordinate 17,811,132 of JAPXFY010000035.1, forward strand.
TCATCTAACATTACTTGGTCAATAGTTAGTACGGTGACCTATTTTCTTGGTAGGAAAAGGGCTAAAGTGTCATCTGACAATCCGCCTAAGAGCTTTATGTTCATCATCATACCATACTTCAGACTTCTGACTGATATAAATGTTCTTTTTCATACATTCAGCTTATGAGAATAGAAAACGATATAAGCTCTTTCCAAAATATCAAAGGATTATTATTATTATTATTATTATTATTATTATTATTTTTGTTTTGTTTTTGCATTTGGTAGGTAGGGTGCCGGAGTCGAAGGGTTAAAAGGTTTTATGACATGTGACATGTTTGACAGGGTCTTTTTTTTTTTAATGTCGTTTCTGTTTCTGCGGTGTTTCAGGGCGTGGGACCTGCGCCAGTGACCGGGCTTGTCGCCACTGCGTGTGTGAAGGAACGGACAACACCCCCTCTGGCATCCTCCTCCTCCTCACAGTGGATTCCATGGACAGCAGTCTTTGTCTGCACGGTCTTCTTGGTACAGCGACTCATCGTGGCCAGCTGGCTGATCCAGTGACGTTCCAGTTTTTCCTTGTACCTTTCTCCGTTTCGATTTTGATCTGTTACCTGTACATCGCTTGGAAAATGGATGCCGTTTGTTCAGTGGAGACAACTTTAGATGGGCGTAAAGTTCGCATTATTTGTACGTTGCGTTCACCAGAAAGGTCAGCGGGAAAGCCTGTGGCAGTTTTACTGATTACGAGGACAGCAGTTCTTCTACTGATCATGAGGACAGCTGTTCTTCTACCGATCACGAGGACAGCAGTTCTACCGATCACGAGGACAGCAGTTCTACCAATCACGAGGACAGCAGTTCTACCAATCACGAGGACAGCAGTTCTACCGATCACGAGGACAGCAGTTCTACCGATCACGGGGACAGCAGTCGTTCTGCTGATTACAGGGGCAACAACTCCTCTCGCTGGAGTGACGAAGCAGATGTCGACATAGTAGATAATACCAACTGGATTATCGACAGGCCTGTGGATATCAACAGACTGATATACAAAAGGAAGATAGGAAGTGGGTGTTCCGGAAAAGTCTGTCTTTTGTGTGACAACAAACTTGGCCCTAAAGGTGATTCCACATGGTCATGGCCCTAAAGGTGATTCCCCACGGTGATGGCCCTAAAGGTGATTCTCCATGGTGATTGCCCTAAAGGTGATTCCACATGGTGATGGCCCTAAAGGTGATTCCCCATGGTGATGGCCCTAAAGGTGATTCCACGTGGTGATGGCCCTAAAGGTGATTCCACATGGTGATGGCCCTAAAGGTGATTCCCCATGGTGATGGCCCTAAAGGTGAATCCACATGGTGATGGCCCTAAAGGTGATTCCACATGGTGATGGCCCTACAGGTGATTCCACATGGTGATACATCACAGGACACACTTAGGACACACTTCATGCACAGAGAGAAAGGGACGTTTTGCAGCGTGTGATAAAATGTCTATTTCTGAGCCAACTCCACAATCACAGGGGTGACGGCAAACAGCCTGCTTTTGTGCATGGACTACTACGGAGGAGGCACCTTATTCCGCTACTTGAATCGTTTAAAAAAGAAGTCCCATAAGCTGACATACGCTAACGCTCAGCGTATTATCGGAGAAATCGTTGTAGCGTTGAAGACCCTTCATGAAAAATGTTGCATTCATCGGGACATCAAGTTAGATAACATAATGTTCGTTAACGACGGACATGTAACCATCGTGGACTTCGTGCTGAGCGTTCCCTTTGATCAGCAGAAGCCGAGATACACCCATGTAGCGAAAGATCGGTTCGATTCCATCAACAAGTATTATAGTGCCCCAGATATGGGCAAATGTACTGGTCAGAGTTATCATGCAGACCCATATTCGCTCGGCGGCGTGATCTTCGCTGTCAGCGATCCACTCGTCTGTCCCACAACGTGGAGCAGTGAAAACATACAGAGGTGCAACGACCTGGCCGACAATTTGACCTATGATGACCCATTGATGAGACCAAGCATCTCGGAAGTGGAGTTGCATCCATTTTTCGAGGGCTTACTCTGAAAAGACGTCGTGGAGAGGACAACTGTACCCCCCAGGTTCAACAGAAGACATGAGGAGCCTGAAGATCAGGACATTGAGTTAGCAGAAGTGCTTGGGAATTTGGACAGACCAAAAAATATCTACTATTATTTAAAAAACTTTTCAGCTTATAATCTCCAAACCGAAACTGTGGAGGGAACGTCTGACAGTAAGCCTTAGGCATATATGTATACACATATACATACACATACACATACACATATACATATACATATACATATACATATACCGGTTCCTATGACTTTATCTGCAGCCTGTGGCGTCAGATGTCAGCGGGAAGATACAACTTTTGTCTACTGCCAGGCCGGAAGTCTCGGCTAGTATCACATTTTTAAATGACCGCCTGCAGAGGCGCTATCGGTAGTCTTAAAATAAGCATATCTGCCTTAATTTTCAAGCCTGAAATTAACTGGTTTCTGTACCATTTGGTGCTAACATCAACTGGTGCTTGTGCCAGTTTTCGGTTCCGTTCAATTTCTGTAGAGTTTATGAAATCCTACGACTCTCAGAGTGTATGAGGACTACTTACAAAAATATTGCTAAAAGAAGCTTTAAAACATTGTGGATGACACCCCCCCCCCCCTCCATGGGGGATGCCCCTGCACCTGTCCTGTTTTCCGTCTTAAAAAATAAATAAACATGAATTTTTTAGTTTAAAATGAAGCGGTATTTGTGCCAGTTTATCTCAGTATCTAGTGTTTGCGCCAGTTTTATGTCTTCAAATAAACATATACGCACTAACTGTACGATGAAGAGTATAACCAACTCCCAGAATCCTCCCTTACCTAAGTTCATGCCTGTCGACATAAACCAAAGATGTCACATAAAATGATAATGAATGTTATATACATACAGAGAGTCTGATGATTTGATGAGTTGATAATGATGATGAAGGTTATAGTGATGATGTGTGAAAAGTTTTTTTTTTACATGTTTGATGATGATTATGATAAAAGTGATGATGATGCTAAATGTCATGATAAAAGTGATGATGATGCTAAATGTCATTATGATGAAAGTGATGATGATGATGATAAATGTGATTATGATAAAAGTGATGATGATGGTGATAAATGTGATTATGATAAAAGTGATGATGATGATGATGATGATGATGATGAATGTGATTATCATAAAAGTGTTGATTATTGCTTGTGTTCTGATTTTTGTACATGTATCTTTTTGATGATTATGATAAAAGTGATAGTGATTGATATTGTTGCTGGTCTTATCTTTTTGACAAGATGCTAAAGAAAATTCAATTCATATTGCTTATAGCCCAGCCGACCACTAGAGCCATATCAGGGCTAACACCACGTCAAAAAGAAAAGAACAACCGGTTAAGATAAAAAAAAAAACAGATAAAAACCATGCTCACCGTCAACCTTGCAAATCTAAAATGTCATTAAAGAAAAACACATAAAGTTACATCTAGTGAAATCTATTGATCTCTTGTAAAAACTGGAATATTGCATCAGGAGGGACATCTCGGAAGAGCTCCTTTAAGGAATCTGCCGTGTAGTGCTTTTGTCTTGCATCGTACAAGTCCCAGCAATCGAGGAGGTGGTGTCGGATGCTCAACGGCTCATCACACGGTATACACCATGGTGCTTCTTCATTTTTCAAAAGGTACGAGTGAGTGTAGGATGTGTGACCCATGTGTAACCTACATACCACTGTTTCTTACGGTTTCCTGCAGCAGATGGGAGAATTTCTGTCAGGTCAGGGCGGATTTGGAAGAGTTTGTTATCTGTCTGTGTACTTTCGATTTGACATCTGTGTAAGGGATCACGGACTTAGACATCTTTGCCATTGTAGCCTTCTTGGCCAGGTAATCAGCCTTTTCATTGCCTCCAATACCAATATGGCCAGGAATCCAGGCAAAAACAATCTCGTAACCGTCATTTGCTAGAGTAGAATACAGTTCAAAGAACTTCACAAGTTCAGGGTGACTAATATTTCGGCAAGCGATTGCCTGCAAAGCAGAAAGGGAGTCAGAAAAAATGAGAAACTCTGTGTTTGGATTGGGACACCATTTTTAGTGCCAAAACCAGAGCAGTCAGTTCAGCAGTGTAAACAGAACTTTCAGATGGAATACGTTTTGAAAATGCTGCATTGGGAATATCGGAGCAGAAGGCAACGGCAGCCACACCATCACACTTGGATCCATCAGTGAAGATTCTGCGGGATGATGGAGATTTTTCACACAATTCTGCATAAAACGATTTGTATGCAAGTGCACTGGTATTGTCTTTACGGAAGGAAGCAAGATCAAAACAAACCTTCGGTGTTTTCAACGTCCATGGTGGACTATCTGGAAACTTGGAGAAGTCGTTAACAACTGCTAAATTTTATCTGCCTTTTCCAAATGGGGACGGATACGCAGCCCCAAAGGAGGAGTCACTTTTGGATGTTTTTCAAAGTCACTTTCAAATCTGGGGTTGAAGACACAGTCGTAGGCTGGGTTTTCCGGTTCAGAGAACAGTTTCAAACAGAAATTAAATCTACGGTTGCTCAGGGAAGGCTCCCCTGCCTCTACATACAAACTATACATAGTTGTTCTGAATGCACCAAGACATAGGCGCAGCCCTTGATGGTGAATGGGATCAAGTGCCTTTAGGTACGACGCTCTTGCAGACCCATAATTATACTACACAGCCATAGTCCAGTTTAGAACAAATTAAAGCTCTGTACAGGTGTAGTAGCGTTTTCTCGTCGGCACCCCAGTCTGTATGAGCTACAACTCGAAGAATATTCAGAGCTTTCTGGCAAGATGTTTTTAGATGTTGGATATGACTGAGAAAGTTCAACTTTTCATCAAAAATCAAGCCCAAAAATTTAGCTTCTTTTACAGCTGGAATGATGCACTTTCCCAGACGAATTTCTGGAGCAGCAAAGAATTCTCGCAGGTTATGAAAGTGAATACACTGTGTTTTGGTTGCGGAAAAGGTAAAACCATTCGTCTCTGCCCACTGCTGGATCTTATCTACACACAACTGCAGCCGTCACTGAACGCCTGCATAGAAGCTTCCACTTGCGTAAACTGCAAAATCGTCCACAAAGAGGGAGCAGTCCTAGCCCTGCTGTACTGACTTGACTATGTTGTTGATCATACTGAACAGCGCAGGAGAGAGAATGCTCCCTTGTGGTACACCCAGCTCTTGCCCATGGATGTCCAACAGAGTAGTCCCAACCTGCACTTGAAACTGCCTATTGGCCAAAAACTTTTGGATAAACGTAGGTAGGTGACCCCTAAAACCCAATTCGTATAGATCCATAAGAATTCCTGATTTTCAAGCGGTATCATAGGCTTTCTACACGCTGTTTCTGCAGAAATGCATTACGGATGGCTGTTTCAAGACGAAATAAATGATCTACTGTGGAATGGTGCTTGCGAAAACCGCATTGTTCTTTGGCCAAGATGCCGTCATTCTCCAGTTTCCACATCAGTCTCTTATTGACCATTTTCTCCATCACTTTGCACAGACAACTGGTTAGGGCTATTGGCCGGTAAATTGGATGGATTAGATACATCCTTTCCAGGTTTAGGTGTAGGGACGATCAGGGCTTTCTGCCATGATGGAGGAAAGAATCCTGTCGTCCATATGTAATTGTACACTTTCAACATAATGTCCAAACCCTTTTCTGGGAGATGCTTCACCAGTCGATAATGAACTTCATCCAAGCCAGAAGAAGAGTCAGTTTTAATTCTCCTAATGTCAGTGGAAGATTGTACTCTTCTGTGTTATCAGAACGAAATTACAAGCTCTCTTTTCTTTCACCGATTTGTGTTTCCGGAAGACCGCCGATTTATTTGCTGCGGAAGAGTTCTTTTCGATGGTAGACACTTGGCCCACATGGCACACTTTTCAGTTTCTGTGCATCTGTCGTTGATGTGGCCGAACTTATGACAACGGAAGCAGCGCATTGGTGATGACTCATACAATGACACTTTCACCTTCAAGTATCCAACTTTCAAGTCTTGCTGTATAGTAGGAGAGCAAAATGTAAGAAAGAGCGTGTTTGTTGGGATTTTGTAGGACCCTTTCCGGAACATGGCTCGGCATACCTCTGCAATGCCCTGGCTTTTCAGTTCCGTTTGGATCTCCTCCTCCGACTCCTTTGCTGCTGTTTAGTCCTTTGTGTGGAGTGACTTTTATTCCACGATCAACTAATACTGATGCTTTTAGCAAGCGATCGGACTGCTTGTTATCCTTGCACTCCACAAGGTAGTCTCCGTTTCGCAGCTTTTTAATGGTTTTAGGATTTTCTATTAGGGCTGGAAATCCCTTCTGTATGGCAAAGGGACTCAATTTCCAGATAGGTTTTTCATCCTCAATGCCCGTCACCACTAGCCACGCCACCCAAAAACTGGTTGCCTGTCTTGTTTCGTCCTCGGAATCCGAGTCGATTTCATTGTCTGTTTTCGGTTTTGTTTGTTATGTTTTGACACGAGCGTAGGCTCAACGGTGGCAGAAATGACTCGGTCACCCCAGGAGAGCTGCCGTGCTGGGGAAGGGACAATGGATGGCCAATCTCTTGGCGTCCGTCTGCCTGGAACCGTCCCGCATGAAACCAGACAGTGTACTTTAATGACTGACTATCGTACAGTCACTCATCCCCTCGCCAAGTACCTCAAGCTTGGGATTACGGGTTGTTTACGGCAACCACTCGAGAACATGATGGGCATGAAGAAAATGGAAATGAGGGTGGGACTACGCTTCGTCTCATCCCTCCCCCTTGACCTGTCCGACATGGGTAACCCTACCAGGGGCATTAATTTTATTATGCTGTTTAGAGTCCAGTCCATGTCAACAGCCTTGGTTATCGGGACTGTCATTGAAAAAACACAAAGCTTTCTAGCAAGTAGCCCCTGTCGGCATAGCTCAAGGGATCACTGGGACCTCAAGCCCCCCCAACCACGTTTACCAAACTTGTTATGAGCAATCAGCTTTCATGAGTTATATCTGTAGTCTGTGTGTGGCAAATTGAATGCCAGAATTCCAGTCATTATGGATGGGAAGAAGAGTGGCAGAATGATTCAGACATTTGCCTGCCATTAACTTAACCCGAGAATCAGGGTTTGTTTCCTGTACAGGCATTGACTTTTCTCCACAGTTTGACCGGAAAATCGAACTGAACGTCTAGTCCATCGCACGCTTAAGATTCCACAGCAGTTGAAAATGGTACAAAGCAAGGCATTTGCACGGGTGCCCTGGCATAAACGTTGGAGATATAGGTTGATTTCCCAGGTCCTTT
>JAPXFY010000035.1:17823489-17858489 GCA_030674185.1 Monoplex corrugatus
GGGTCAGAAACATGGCGGACCGCACGATTTGTCTGCTGTTAACTTTCCTTGTTTTCCAGCGCGTTTCTTCCATGGCTTGCAAAGATGGACAACGCCGATAATGGGACAGCAAATGAAGATTTCCGTGACAACTCTGAGGACGATGTCGAACACACAGCTTCGAGCCATGCTATGGTCAGTAAGTGTGCAAGGAAGCAAAGTTTCCAGCTAGCCCTGCCAGTCCTGCCCTGGCGCTGAAACATTCACTGTACCTTTGGGGAAGTAAAAATGATTGAAAACTTAAAACTAAGCCCAGCGCATTGGCAGCTTTCACAGGCTTTGCCGCTTGTTTTGTTGCAGTTCGTATATTACATGTATATTGTTGAAGTGACTTGCCATACTGATGGTGCTTTTTCGCTAGTTTTTTCATTCGGAAGGCCGCCATCTATGTATCTCATGTGCAGGTATGTTACAAAAATGTTGAAAGATTTTTCTTCGTTAAGTAATTACCATCACTGTCTGAATTATATAGCCTCTGTCTTACTGAATCTTTCCAAAACAGGTGCGACCGCCCGCGTTCAAGCAAACGGGAACCAAAAAAAAACACGAAAATAGAATCAGAACACGTATTTAATACAACCAGACAAGACAGGCGCAAATTTTCGGCCAACTGGCCTTTGTCAAGCGTAAACATAAGATTACAAACGAACAAAAATTAGTAGAAAAAGACTAAAACTTCGCTGCTGCTTCGTCCAGTGGGAGAAAAGAACTAAAATAAAATCATAATGTGTTTGTGAGCAATGGTAAGAACCACTAAGCCACTGCTGTCAGAGATCCCAGATCTCATCTGAACATTACAAAACATTAAATGTAGTGTGTGTTGCTGTCATGTACCATGTACTGTCTCCCACCACCCCCATATTGCTTACAACACTTGTATCTTGGTATTCAAATTCTTGTCTTGTCTCATCTCATCTCATCTCGTCTCGTCTCGTCTTGTCTTGTCTTGTCTGTTTTGTCTTGTCTCGTCTCGTCTTGTCTTGTCTTGTCTAATCCTGTCTCGTCTTGTCTTGTCTTGTGTTGTCCTGTCTTGTCTTGTCTGTCTCGTCTTGTTTTGTCTTGTCCTGTCCTGTCCTGTCCTGTCCTGTCTCGTCTCGTCTTGTCCTGTCCTGTCCTGTCTTGTCAAGGACTTTGTCCAACCTCCTTCCCGGAGGACCAGAGGATTGCACGTTGTCAGGGCTTTGTCCTTTGACCTGTCAGGTGTTGGTGGTCTTACCAGTAGCTGAAGCTACCAGCATGGCTCTAGGAGTCTTTGAGGCACACAAGCTTGCTGACCACGACAAGGTGGCCATCCTAAAAAAAACATGGGAAAAAAAGAAACGAGGGTGGCTCTGCATTGCAGCGATGTGCTCTCTCCGCTGAAAGCAGCATGGAAATCACAAGATAAATCTATTGCGACAAAAAAAAAAGGAAAAAAAAAAAGAAAAAAAAGATGAATCGATTTATAAAATAGATAAATACATCATCGTCTGTTACATTGTGTGTAGATGCCTTTCAATTATGAAAAACAAAGTCAAATGATTTAAAGAATGTCTAAGACTTAATGCTTTGCGATCATCATCGTCGTCGTCGTCATGCTCCTCCTCATTATCATCGTCGTCGTTGTCGTCATCATCGTCGTCGTCGTCGTCGTCATCATCATCATCATCATCATCATCATCATCATCATCATCATCATCGTTCTTACTGAAATTATTAGCATTTAACTTCAGAAATCAAAGAAGATATCCGAAATGATAAAAAATACACATTTCAAAGCTCTTCTGTGATAACTGACACCAAATTTTGGATATCACTAAAACATACTACTACTACTACTACTACTACTACTACTACTACTACAACTACTACTACTACTACTACTACTACTACTACTACTACTACTACTATTACTACTACTACGATCAATATTATTATTATTGTTGTTAGTATTATTACTATTATCATGATATTATTATTATTAGCCTATTATTATCGTTATCATTATTATAGTTATTATCATTATTATCATATTATTATTAGTAGAAGTATTATCATTATCATTATTATTAATGACATTTATAAGGCGCCAAATCTTGATTCCAGAATCAAACAAAAGCGCACACTCTCATCATTCACCAAAGCAATCACACAACTATGACCAAAACTCCAAGGCACAAAGCACACACAGACTGGGAGGGGAGGGGGAGGACAGGAAGGAAGTGGGGCAAAGGAGTGAGCATGAAGAGGGGGAAATCACTGCTGGACAAAAAGGTATGTAATCAAGCTAGACTTGAAAGAATACAGATTTTAACACGTATCAATGACAATCAGATGGAATAATCAAAACTGCAAATTTTTTAACATCACTAAAGGGGTAAGGCAAGGTTGCATCCTGTCTCCACATCTCTTCAGCATATACACTGAACATATCATGAGAGAAGCAGACATAGAAGACATGGGAGTAAATATTGGTGGTAGAAACCTGTCAAATTTACGCTACGCAGATGACACAGGATTACTGGCAGACAACATTACAGGCTCTAGGAGGATCCTGTACAGGGTAGACCGGGTTGGAAAGGCAGCTGGGCTGGACTTAAATTCAAAGAAGACAAAGGTTATGCATGTTGCAGGCAAATATAACACTAGACAGGACCAGATCATGCTAAACCAAGTCCCTCTAGAAAATGTCAAGGACTTTAGATATTTAGGTTCAGTCAAGACACACGATGGAACATGCTCAAAAGACATAAAGATGAGAATTGGAATGGCCAAGAACAGTATGGTTCAATTGAACAATATTTGGAAAGACCACAGCATAACAGCAGACCTTAAGATAAAACTCTTAAAATGTCTTGTCTGGCCAGTGATGTTATACGGCTGCGAGGCATGGACAATGAAGAAAGAGGATGAAAGACGAGTGGAAGCAGCAGAGCTGTGGTTTTACCGAAGACTGCTGAGGGTCAAATGGACGGATAGGCGCTCAAATGAAAGCATACTGAATGAGTTGGGTACTACACGCAAGCTTCTAGTACTCATACAACGGAGGAAACTGAAATATGTTGGACACGCAATCCGTAATGAGAGAACAGACTTGATGTCCACTGTCCTCCAAGGTAAAGTGGAAGGAAAGAGAAACAGAGGACGGCCACCTGCATCACTTGCTAGAAACATCACAAACATCAGTGGCAAGAAACTCCAGGAGGTGGTCAGACTTAGCCAAGATCGAGAGTGCTGGAGGCAACTTGTGAGGACATCATGTGCAGCGGCCAACACTGTTCCCGGTGACGCCGACAGGTGAGACAGGTGAGACAATGACAGTTAAATTGTAGATACAAGTAAAAAACTTTTTGTTTTGTTTTGTTATTGGAAGTCAAATCGCAGACGTCACTGGATAGATACTAATGTAAGGTTATATCGTGGACAGCACAAATACGACCGACATTAATTCAGTTCTGTCACTCCAGCCTCCTTCAGGCTTCAGGCTGTCAACACTTGCATCGGTCAGTTGTCAGCAGCCTGACGTCACTCCAGTTTCAGTTTCTCAAGATGACGTCTCCGCGCTGGGAATGAATTTGGTATGCACTTACGTCACAGGTGCCATGTGTATGGTGATCATGGCACAAACTTAAAGCCTGCACATGAATCCATGAGCTGGTCATGTCCTGACGTCACTTCAGCTGTAGATTACTGGCTGGAGGTCTTTCTGGATGGTGTGTTGCCACGTGATCTTGAGATGGTATGTCTTTCATTTTCCCTTAGGAGTCCTCCACAGCACTTGGTTGGCCAGTCTTGTAGAAGGAAACATTGACAACTGACCAATCCGTTTTATACACAGGAAACTGGAAACTGGTTGGACTACTCTCTGACTTCGTCGATGGATGTCAAGTCACTTTATTCCATGCCTAAAATTTCTCTCAGGTATTTTGAGTCGAAGGCATCAAGTGTTTTGTTTCTCTGTGCCCGTTTCATGTGTCACATTCCACAGCCGTGACGAAAGGCAGACAGGATGTTGGAGATGTAGAATCGATTTTTGGTTTCTAAAGAGAACTTCTTGCTTGCCCAGACTTTGGGCAGCTGCTTGAAGGCTGCTGATGTTTTGCCTGTCGTGCAATTGATATTTCGGTCCATATCACTCTGGTTGTTGACTGAACTACCCAGGTAGGTGAAGTCTTCGACAATTTCTATTTTGTTTTGACCAAAGAAAACGTCACTTGGTGGTTGATGGTCGCCAGTCAGCATGTTCTTTGTCTTTTTGCCATTGATTGTTAAACTCAGATCTCCAGCATGTTCACCAAACGCGTGTGCAAACTTTTGGAGATTGAATTGTATCTGATCAAGCTGCTGTATCATCAGCAAAGTCAAGGTGAGACAGTTTTCCTCCCTCCTGTCAGCTGATGCCACGATTTTGAGTTGATTTCTTGAGAACCAAGTCGATAGCATCAATGAACAGGATTGGGGAGACAACTCATTAACTTGTGGATACCAGTGACAACAAAGTACCTTCAAAGGAAAATGAGGTAAAATCTCTCCAGGATGCTGAAGACTGGAACACCCAGACAACGCTACTTTTGACCCAGAAGTTTTGGGCATTCTACACACAACAGACGTGACTAACCAGACAACGCTACTTTTGACCCAGAAGTTTTGGGCATTCTTCACACGAGAGACGTGACTAACCAGACAACGCTACTTTTGACCCAGAAGTTTTGGGCATTCTTCACACGAGAGACGTGACTAACCAGACAACGCTACTTTTGACCCAGAAGTTTTGGGCATTCTACACACAACAGACGTGACTAACCAGACAACGCTACTTTTGACCCAGAAGTTTTGGGCATTCTTCACACGAGAGACGTGACTAACCAGACAACGCTACTTTTGACCCAGAAGTTTTGGGCATTCTACACACAACAGACGTGACTAACCAGACAACTCTACTTTTGACCCAGAAGTTTTGGGCATTCTACACACAACAGACGTGACTAACCAGACAACGCTACTTTTGACACACACAAGTCCCGGGCATTCTACACACGAGAGACGTGACTAACCAGACAACACTACCGTTGACATACATGTAGAAGTCCCGGGCATTCTACACACGACAGACGTGACTAACCAGACAACACAACCGTTGACATACATGTAGAAGTCCCGGGCATTCTACACATGAGAGACGTGACTAACCAGACAACACTACCGTTGACATACATGTAGAAGTCCCGGGCATTCTACACATGAGAGACGTGACTAACCAGACAACACTACCGTTGACATACATGTAGAAGTCTCGGGCATTCTACACACGACAGACGTGACTAAGCAGAAGCACTCCTAAACACACGGACAGACTGGAATAAAAGAAACCAAGACAAGCCACGTGACTGGGAACAATGTCTACATAACAGATGTGTTTAGAGCGAGAGAGAATGACAGAGTGAGGAAGTGAGTGAGGACAAGAGTTCACACACACACGCGCGCGTGCGTGCATGCTAAATACATCCCGCCTGTCTCTCCCCTCTCTCCCCTGCCTCTCTCTCCCTGTCTCTGTCCCTCTTTATCTGTCTCAGTCAGTCTCTATCAATCTTTTTCTCTTTCTGTCTCTGTCTCTCTCAGGGGTTTAATGTCTCCCTTGTTGTGATCGACAGAGAAAAAAAAATCATGGTGACGATTCAGAGCTGTGTTCTTAAACAGAGAAATGCCTTGCGCAGTTACACATACAAACTTATGATTGAGAATTTCTTGATATCCTGCTGTGTAGATAAACAACTTGACGATTCTTGTGTTTTAAACGTAAACCTTTACCAAAATATTAGCCCTAATCCATTTTAACGCAGAAAGAGAGCCCACCAGTGTTGCCTATACCTTATCATGTCGCTGAGTTGTCATACAGAAATCATGTTTGTCAGTTCGACTTCATGAAGTTAGCGGAAATATTGACTGATCAATTCAAGCGGTACTATTTGTGGTGATCTAAATACCTTTTGTATATATGCCGTAGAGAACAGGGGAAAGTGGTGATCCTTCAGAGAGTCCCATGGACAGTTTTTGTGGTGCTGAGCACCATTTCCAAATCGTAGGACTACAGTTCTTTCTTGGAGTGTAGCAGCAATCCATCTTGTGACTGTCATGCTGACACCATATCACTGTAATAGTTCCATGAGTAATGTGAATTGTACTTTATTGTATGCATCCTCTAGGTCAATGGCTACAGCTAGGGTTTCTTCTTTGTTCTGAAAACCTTCGTAGACTTCGTGAGCAAAGGCGCTGCGTTTTACCATGTACTTTTCCTGTTCTGAAGCCTCCATGATTTGGTGGGAATATTTTCCTGTCTTCTAGGTCTCTAGCTAATTTCTTTGCTATTATGTTTTCCATCAGTTTCCCCAATTACGTTTTGCTTAGTCAGGATGCGATATCCATTTAGTTTGCAATGATCTTTACCAGGTTTGGGTAGGACTTAAGCTGTGTGTCCAGTCCTCAATAACCTGAACTTTCTCAAAACTGTTTTGATAGAGGGTGTACAATTCAGTTTTGTCGTGTTCAGATAGCGTTTTGATGTCACAGTATCGAATCTTGTTTAGACCAGGGGCTGTGTCTTTTCTGCACCCTGCAAGTGCTCCATGCATTTCTTGTTCAGTTATAAAATTTTCATCATCTTAAAAGGCCCAGTCTGTGCCAGTTTTTTTGTTTAGGTCCACATGAATTTTCTGTTCTCTTTAAGATTTTTCTGATCACTCTGTTGTATGAAACGCTTTAGTAGGGCTTGTCCTTTCCCTTCGTTTGTTCTTAATATGGTTCCACCTGTGTTGGTGATATCTAATATCGTGGTGTTTGTGGTTTCCCCTTCCATTTGTTGATAGAACTGCCAGAATTGTGTCAGAACTGAGTCTTTCACAGAATTGAGTCAATTTATTGTCTTTTGCTTCCTGGGCTATGGTTTTGAACGGTTCTGCTTTTAAAGCATTGTATAAACAAGGCAATAAGTTTGTGAGTGTAGATGTTGACTACTCTGTGGGTTCTTTATCTTAAAGATTTGTCCAGTGCAAGTGCGTGCATGATGGTGAGTAAGAAAAAGGAAAGACGTGAACGGTTTGATACAGAATGTCATTGTCAGAACAGAAATGGTAAACATCCCTTCAGATAGGTCAAATATTTAAAACCAGAGTCCAGAACGTATCATGGTATTGGAGTGGTAGGGATGCAAGAGAAGAGAGAAGAGTGTATGTTGCGATAGCAGCCTGGCAAATGAAGACCCAGGTAAGACAGAGCCGGAGTTACTCTTTCACATAAACATCTCACTTTGTCAGAAAAATCTGCACAGAACACAGCTTATGATAAGTTACATCCTTTTCCACAATGTTCAACGAAATCAAAACTATGAGTGATTTAAATCACTGAGCGAATATTGCTTAAAGGAATTCTAGCCATTTTCAAAATATTTAACCAGGCACTATAACCCAACATTTCTAGACATGATTTTCAATGAGCTGTTACTCTGTGCAGAACTTCATCAATAAATAGGCAACACAAAACACAATATTGGTTGTGATTAGGACAACCACAATGTCGAGTGCCAAAGTTTCTTCTAATACTTGACTACTTGGCGACAATTTATTGAAATATTTAGACAAGAAATGAGAAAATTATGTATTTAGGTCTGACTTATCACATTCAGAATTTGAATCAATTTTTGCGAATGGGAAATCATCTTGGCGGTTGCAGTGATTTAAACTTGCTTCGATGTAAGCTGAATACCTAATACAAAATCCAAAACAAGTGTCACTGCCCGCGTTCAGCAAACAGGAACAAAAAGAAAAAAAAATCAAAACGCGTATTCAATACAACCAGACAAGACAGGCGCACATTTTAGGCCAACTGGCCTTTGTCAAGCGTAAGATCGCAAACAAACAAACACCAGATACAAAAATTAGGAGAGAAAATCACTGAAACTTCCCTGCTGCTCCGTCCAAAACGAGAAAATGAAGATTCCTTTGTTTGCTTGTGATCTTACTCTTGAACAAAGACCAATTGGCCGAAAATTTGTGCGTTTTGTCTGGTTGTATTAAATACGCATTCTGAATCTTTTCTCATGTTTTTTTGTTCTGGTTCCTTCATACCCAATAACTTACGACATGCTGTGGTTCAAATTAAATGCCAACATTTTAATCATGTTAAAGTTTCCATAAATAATTTCATTATTTTGTTGATTTCAGATGTTCGTTAACAGCTTGCCAGTCGGAAATTTGAACAGTGTCTAATGAACGAATGATAAAAAAAAAGTGTTGATTTGAAAGGGGAAAAGAGAGATTTTGCCTCTGTAACATTTATAAAGAAAAACATCTCTTTAAAGAAAGTAACAACGAAGCAGTGCATTAATTACTCATTACTGTTTTTTTTCGGAATTCCAATTATTAAAAAAAATCTCCATCAAGTCATTATTTAGCTAGGGGACGTAATAAGGGGCTCCTAAAATTAGCATATGTTTCAACATTATTTTTGGGTACTATCGTAGGACATGGCTGTAAAGGGAAATTACAGAATTGTATGTGCAAGAAACAAAACAGTATACAAGTACACACTAAGGTTAAAAGAAGAAGAAAGACACAGCAACATACAGAAGAAAGACTGGCAAAATTAAAATGTATCAAAACCCTACATTTGTCTGGCAAACAACACTCAGTGAACGGAAGATGATGCTATATCTACAATGGTACGCTTTTTTCATGTCTTTAGTGATGGCACCTTTACGTTGCCCACCACGGCATTTCCAGATGGAGAACCTATTGATCAAACCAGTGAACCGTTATTTGAAGAAGCGACAACATTAGAAAAGAGATTCCTGAACATTTGTAAGAATCATGTAGCAGATAGGGTTGTAGAAGAGATGCTGAACGAAGCCAGTGGAATGGTAATGGTAACTGCATTCTTGTTAAATGATTATCTTAATAAATTTGTTTGGCGTTGGAAATTTTCCAAATGAAAAGGGCAAGTTTAATATCGTTCTTTTCTTAAAAAGAAGAAGAAGAAGAAAGCGACATTAATCAACCTTATAATCACTCAGGAATAGTTTTAACCAGTATAGTTGCAAGTTTTACAACATGGGCAAAACAAGAGAATAAAATGATGAAGGAACAGACTGGTTTTAGAGCAGGTTACAGAACTGTAGAGCATATATTTGTATTGCTCGCTATTATTCAAAATGTATCTCCTTAAAAAATCAAGATCATGCGTTGCATTTGTATACTTTAAGAATGGTTTGGACTCTTGACTAGAAACGTGCTAAGGACAGAACTTCAAAAGACAAGTGTAAATAAAAAATGACATAATGCTCTGAGTTCAGTGCTTGAGTGTGTTGTAACAGTGTTCTTACAGTTATTTCTTCTCTTGTACACCTTGTGTCAAAGCAAGATTGTTTGCTAAGCTCTCTGATGTTTTCTCATAAATGAGCTGTCAATGGAACTGTAAAGACGGAAAACACGACATTTCTCTAATTCCAGATGTCGAAGAAATTTGTTTAATGTTATTTGGTAATGAAAAGGTAGCATGAACATTTAGACGAAAACTTTGTGTAACAAGAAAGTATAACACTTCCTGTGAGGGGGAAACGTGGTTTTGCTCCCTCTATCGTTTGAAATCGATTGTAACTATTTATTGTCATAGTTGATTAAACTTTTTAAAAATAAGATATTGTAAATCTTTATAAAGTGTATTTGCGATGAAGAGTTCAAACTGCATCATTGAAAAACGTTCCTTGTTACCAACTATGTTGACACTAAGAAGCTAATGAACACATTTAAAGGAATAACATAGATCAAAATTAATTGTCTTGGTTGAAACATCAGAATCATTGTACACAGTCCTGCTTATGCATTATTTTAACATTTATAAGATTGTTTAATAGAGATATTTTTTCCTTCATACTTATAGTGATTAGTGTTAAGTGTCAGCTTCATTTATCTACTCACTCAGGTCTCTTTTTTATGTCCTTGTCTCTTTCTTTTACACACTTTTTGTCTTTGCCGCTATCATCCCCCCAGACCCCCCCCCCCCCCCCCGCTCCTTTCCCGCCTCCACTCTACGTTCATTTTATATATTTTTGTTAGTTTGTTTCTTTGTTTATGTATTTGTTTGTTGGTTTCTTTGTTTTTTGGGTTTGTTTGTTTGTTTGTTTCTTTCTTTCTTTTCATTATGTTTTTATACGTTTGATACCAGTAAGACTGAAACAATACAAAACAAAACAAAACAAAAACAAAATAAAATGATAAAAACAAACAAGACGAAAACACATCATAATGATAAACGAGGCGTAAAACATGAACATTGAATATGTTTCGAATATGCAAATCAAGCATGATTTATGATGTAGCTCACTGTGCAGCATTGAAAGAAATTATAAATGAGGAATCGCTGGATGATTTATGGCACGTGAAAAATTATCACATATACGGAAATAACCACATTGCTATAACGTGGGTTGATTTACTGCAGTTTATCCGATATATACCAAGCAGTGTAGTAGTGTTGCTGTCTTATTGATTTCACGCGCTGTTGTCACTCGTATTCAGAACATGGCAGTTGAATGAAGCAGGCGGAAGTGGACACAGACATAGTATGTTGTTGTATTATTTATACATTTGAAAACACCATAACTTTGAGAGAGACCATTGTCAGAATCAGGTCTGCTGTTATTTTGGTGAATACATAGTTGTCTGTGTCATGGTCTACATTTATTTAATGGTATTTGTGTTTGTCCCAACTTTTGATCTGATTTCAGCAGTACGTACGGACAGAAAATAGCTGCACGTCCGCTACATTCAGTTCATCACTACGTGACTCTCCCTGTTTAATTGGTGGTGATTTTAACCACTGTGATTTACAAGCCCCTCCTTCTTTTATGCCCTTGTAACCTGAGGCACTCGACTGCACAAGACAGTTTGTGTGATGGTAGCTCTCCACATGCACATATACCTGAGTCCCTACCATCAGTGGGTGGCTGTGTGATGCTGTGTGCCTTATCCAGCTGGACTGTTGCTCACTGTCTTAACGCTCATGGAGCAGCTAATAGTGTGTCTGATTAGTTTCTTTTTAACAAGTTAGACATATTAGTAATTTATTGATTTATCATCAATGCTGTCAACAGTGGTGGTAGCTGAAATAATTATAATAGCAGTATGTATCAACAGTAATGGTAGCAGTAATAGTAATAATAGCAGTATGTATCAACAGTAATGGTAACAGTAATAGTAATAATAGCAGTATGTATCAACAGTAATGGTAACAGTAATAGTAATAACAGCAATATGTATCAACAGTAATGGTAACAGTAATAGTAATAACAGCAATATGTATCAACAGTAATGGTAACAGTAATAGTAATAACAGCAATATGTATCAACAGTAATGGTAACAGTAATAGTAATAACAGCAATATGTATCAACAGTAATGGTAACAGTAATGTAATAACAGCAATATGTATCAACAGTAATGGTAACAGTAATAGTAATAACAGCAATATGTATCAACAGTAATGTAACAGTAATAGTAATAACAGCAATATGATCAACAGTAATGGTAACAGTAATAGTAATAACAGCAATATGTATCAACAGTAATGGTAACAGTAATAGTAATAACAGAATATGTATCAACAGTAATGGTAACAGTAATAGTAATAACAGCAATATGTATCAACAGTAATGGTAACAGTAATAGTAATAACAGCAATATGTATCAACAGTAATGGTAACAGTAATGGTAATAACAGCAATATGTATCAACAGTAATGGTAACAGTAATAGTAATAACAGCAATATGTATCAACAGTAATGGTAGCAGTAATAGTAATAACAGCAATATGTATCAACAGTAATGGTAGCAGTAATGGTAATAATAGCAGTATGATCTATGATTACAACTATGATGGCACCATCTGTTTGATTAAACAATGGATGTGGCCATTTGAGGACTCAACTGGATGTGGAACAATGTTGGCCCTGATGAACAAAGCCGATTCTTGAGTGGCAATAGTTGGCACAGCCACTGCATATATCACAGTTGGTGGCTGTGGCTGGGTGGCCGCTGCTGCAGCTATCCTTTTCTCTCTTCTGTCCAAGCATATTGAAGTTCGTTTCTCCTTTGCAATGCATAGCTATCTCTTTGTAATATCTCAGTGATATCGGCGTATTTGAGGTCATGCTTGCAGACGTCTGTGTGTGGCAGGAATGAGCGTTCTGTGCACCGGGATTCTGCAGCCATCTTTCTGTACCGGAAATGTCTCAGGATATGGTCATCCTGTATGTGGTAGACGTGGCCAGGCCAGCACAGTAGTTGTTGTGTGAAGAGGGTATACATGTACATGCTTTGCATGCTGGCCTGGTCCAGGACTTTCCTGTTTGGCACAAGATTCTCCCAAGAAATGCGCAGGATCTGGCACAGCACTGCAGATGGAAACTATTGATGCGGTGATCTTGGCGTTCAAAGGTTGTCCTGCTCGAGCTGCACTATGTGTGCAGGCTCTGTACGAGCCAGTCTCGGTGGCTGTGATAAGCTGACTATTTCCCCACATCTTGGATGGCTTGGCCATAGCAATGGCAGCTTTCCCTATTCAACTGTTGAGCTCTGGATCAAGACACATGTTGCCGGAGACTGTCGATCTGAAGTGGGTGAATCCATTTATTACTTGCATGATTTGATCGTCGATGCTGGTGCTGGGGTCTTCGCTGACGTTCTGCCCCATGATCTCTGTCTTCTGCAGATTGACGGATGAAGCCAAACAATTGCAACATGAGAAAGTTTTGACCAGGTCGGTGAAAGCAACATACAAAGGTAGTCTGTGTTCTGGCTCTTCTCTTAAGCTGTCTGTGCGAGAAGATCATGTCCATGTGATCTCTCTGCCCTGAAGCCACATGAAACTCAGAATAGACATCATGTCTAGTCTCTTCAGAATCGCTTTGGCAAAAGCCTTGTTGGTGTGTTAGCAGTGATCATCATGATCATCAGTGTCATCTTGTCTTCCAGATGCTGACATGACATGGTTCTACACTGTATCCTGTCTTGTGATGTGTGCATGCAGCCAGCGAAGCTGAGCAGTGATATGCCTCTGTAATTATAATGGTCACTGTGATCTTCTTTATTATTGTACAGCGTGACAATGTTTGCATTTGCCTGTCGTGGGGAACTGATCCCTCCTTCCGGCACTGGCAGAGTAGTTCTTTAAGATGGCTCAGAAACACTCGTTTCCCGCACAGAACCACTTCAGCAGGAATGCCGACTTTGCCTGGTGCCTTGGCATGAGGAAGTGAATGGATGTCTTTAGTTTAACCTCTGTTGGGTAGGTCCAGCTCATTGATGACAGCCAAGACAGGGATGCTGGCAGGGGCTGATTGAGTGATCACGTTCTCTATGGAGTACAGGTTCTGGTCGTGCTAAGCCCACCCTTTCATGTGTTTCGGGTGGTCTTTGACGACTTTGCCATCTTGCACTTCATGGAGCGATCTTGCTAGCTGTGGGTCTGAAGATTTTCTTATGCCCTCTTACATGCCCTCCTTATCTTGTCATTTTGGGCCCAAGATTGGATGATCTGTCACAGGATCTGCCAGCAGTCGTTTGTGCAGGGCCTAGCATGGCGTTGGGCGTTGTTTCTTGTTGTTTTAGTGCAGCAAAGTTTTTGTCCCAACAATTCTCTTGTGTAGTGATCAGAGCTACTCTCTTGGCATCTTCGGATTCGAGCGTATACATGTGGACGCATAGATACGTATTTATTTGTGAATTCGTATCTGTGCGTAGGACATGAGTTATGCATAATATGCTCAACTTTTGCATACATCAACACCTTGACAGTGACTGCCTCGCATTTCGTTCCTGACACCATGACACCCCCAGCACCCGCTACTCGCTGATCATTTGATACAAAATGGTTTCATTGGAGATACATGTATTATCACTATAAATAACAATTCTCTGCTTGTTATGAAATGACACTGTTCAGTCAGTTTTGCAATTGCTGTGAAACTACAATAATGATGGGACGTTTCTGTTAAAAATACGATGATACGACTTTGAATAGGATTATTACGAGTTCGCTTGTACATACAGAAATGCTGGTTTTTCTGATATAGAAATTTGGTTTGTGGACAGTTTTCCTATTAAGTATTTTTTTTAGCAACTGCTATCATCTTTGAAATGATGGTGGGTTGGCATTTTTATGTGACGATGGTCGTTTTAGTGGGAAGGCGTGAGAAATGGAGTGAATATCACGATGGAGTGGATGATATTGTTCGAGGAAGTTGATTAAGGAGAGAACTGGGCGTTTATGTTGTTGTTTTTCTGGATGCTTGTGTCTGTTAACACTGTCTACAGCTGGTTTTTTCCTCACCAGTGAAAACCTCTGCTATGTTACATAGCAGATTTTCTATCGGGCTGTCAAACAGATCATTCATTGATGGTTTTTGAGATAACCGTTGAAGTATAACGTTTGGAAATTCATTATTTCCTCATTAAAAGATAAGCGTATATACATGAAATAAATGATCTCAATAAAAGTGTGATATCACTGTATGCTCTGCTAATGAAAATCCCGTAATAAAAACAAAGCATATTGTACATGTAAACAGGAAACGAACATGGAATTAGAAACTAAATTAGAAAAAGAAACTGAATGCTAGAGCAAATAATCGAAAAGAGTGAAAACGATTTGAAAAACATCAAACGAAAAACTCAGTCCTGACAGATCAGCATGTATGTGTGTTCTTTCCACTGTTGTACAGTAGTATGTTTCCATTTGACAGAGTGTCTTCCATGTTGTACATGTAGTGTGTCTTATTCCCACTGTGGAAGAGCAGTTAATAAAATACTTTCGTGGATTGGAAAATAGAGGATTTTCAAAGGATCATTGCGTTTAGGGAGATTTCCTTCGAGTTCATCTTTTGGTCCCATTTTCTACCCACTTTTATGGCCACAGAAGCTGCCACAATTTTTATATTATGATGTCGATGAGGATGATAATCATGATCCTATGAAGCTTCATCTAGAACCGAAACTGTCTGAAAGGGCTGTACTTTACCCTTATTCTCATGATATATCCCTGCATCAACTATGCCCAAGAGATTCAGACACCAGCGGTGTTGATCAGAAAATTTGAATAACACACTCAATGACACATCCGTGAAGTGGATGAGACTGGACTGTGTGGTCCCAGTCTTCTCAATGAACCCGTAGCACGCTCAGCTCTGAGTAGAAGCGAGCGTTTGAACCTAAAAATCCCACAATGATTTTTGAAGGGATCGATGGGAAATCGAACCCACAACCTTCCAGCCCGTAGTCCGTTGCGCTAACCACCACACTACGGCGAAAGGTGAAAAGACGTATTTTATAAGTAAAGAAAATCGTATTTGTGTGTGTGTGTGTGTGTGTGTGTGTGTGTGTGTGTGTGTGTGTGTGTGTGTGTGTGCGTGTGTGTGTGTGGTGCGTGCGTGCGTGCGTGTGTGTGTGTGGTGTGTGGTGTGTGTGTGTGTGGTGTGGTGCGTGGTGTGTGTGTGTGTGTGTGTGTGTGTGTGTGTGTGTGTGTGTGTGATTTGGGCAGATAGGACTCGTCAACATGTGAAAGGCTTCAGGAGTCAACCCCAAGGAAAAAATCAGAAATCGGAATTCCGAAGGTAGACTGACGCTGCTTTCAGCACCCTTCTGGCAACTCGTACAAAGATGCTAGCGCCAAACTGTACTGACCATCACCATTCCTTTGAATCCCTCAGCGGTGTGGAGAGGGAGGACGTGCTACATGGGCAACAGTTGGTTCTCTGTATCACGCCGTGCACGCTTACACCCTGGAGAGGCTCGATGCTCCACAGCAGCAGAAACAACTGACAACTAGGGTGCATTTTCCATGGTCGACCCCGACCGAAGGACATCTACTACTACTTGGAAAAGAGGGATTTTATGAGCAAACCAATGTCAGAAATAATAACAAAAACAGCACAATGTCGAATAAGTCAAGAGACATCATTCAAGAAATAACTGCTTATGCAAAAATCTCTATGAACAGAAAGAAATGGCTAAGTGCAAAATAGAATAAATGGTAGAACAATTGCTTGCTCCAACTGAAAATGAAACCATCGGATTAGAATGGAAAATCACAAATACAGAAGCCACTAATATGTTGAAAAAATATGAAGAACAGTCAAGATCTTGGAACGGATGAAATCACTGTTTAAGTTTTCACATTTCTTGTAGAAAAAAGGGCGATCTTGTGGTAAGATCCATCAATGAAGGGCTTGATAGCGAATTATCATGAAACAAAAAGAATGGATCACTGCATGCCTCCTGAAAGAGGATAAACCACGAGAAACTAAAATGTTATATTGGAGACCAATCTCTGTCAACATACAGTATACCAAGTTGCAACAGCTTGTATCTCAGTGACCCTAAACATTGTACTGCCATAGCTTATTTACTAAGATCAGTCAAGCTTTATGAACAAAAGATACACTGGAAATATCATTAATTAGTGCACTACGAAATAAGATTATTATTGGGCATAGACTTTGAAAAAGCATTTGATTCTTTAGATCAGAATTTTTATGCGAACATCAGTAGACTCCTATAGATTTTGCAGCGATATTAACAGACGATTAAAATGATGCTATGGTAATATAAAATCGAGCATCTTACCTCTCTCCTTCGCCGGAATTGGCAGTAGGAACCACACTCGACGTCACAAGTCTTCTCCAGGTCACATGATTGAGACATCTGCGGGCGACCTGGATCCCAGACCACACACTTCAGCGATATTGTTGAAATAGGAGGTATGCGGTCATCCCTTTCTTTTCCTCGCCTCAACTTTCCCCTGCAGGAACGTTGACATCAGATCTGTTTTGGTGTTTCTGATCGTATGGCCTACGTATTTCAGCTTTCTTTTGTCGATTCCTGTCAGCAGTTGGCGCGTGACATTCAGTTCTTTTAACATGCTATCGTTTGTTCTTCTGTCTGTTCATTTGACTGAGAAGTCGTATATAGAGCCACATTTCTGCTGCAATGTTTTTATTTTCTTCCTTCTTTTCTTAGTGTCCGGGCTTTGCAATTATACATTAAAGCATGCCAAATAATAATTTTCAGGATTCTTATTTTTAAATCTTTGGGAAGCTCCTTGTCTTTCCATACGTTGTTTCATCAACTAAACCATTTTTTGTTTTGCCATGCCAATTCTTGTTTTCACATATTTGGTGCAGGAGCCGTCATTTGCTTTTACAGATCCGAAATACTTGAAATGTTGGACATTTTCTGTTTTACCTATTTGAATGTTTGGATGTTCCTGGCCTTTTTTCTCGCAATGTGCATGACTTTTTTTCTTTAGCATTCAGTTTCAATCCTGTCCTGCAACCTGCTGCATCTACCCGGTAGAGAATTATCTTCATGCTTGTGGTGTTATCTGCTGTACATGACATGCAAATCTCGGGTTGGTGATGTTTCTTCCTCCAATCTTTGTTCCCATCTCTTCTAAATCTGCCCCTGTAATGGTCTGTTCTGCATATAAGTTAAAAAGATAAGGCGAAAGGATGCAGCACTCTCTGATCCTGTCTTAAATACCAAAATATTCGCAGTGTGCACTATTCCATCTGATAGTCGCTTTTTGATCTTAGTGTAATGCTGCTATTAGTGACACCAGGTGTTCGGGGTAGCCCATCTTTGCCAGCGTGTTAAACAGTTGATGGTGTATGACACTGTCAAAGGCCTCGCTGTAATCGATAAAGGTAATGAAAGTTTCTTGTTCGCTGTTCCTTACTTTTTCTATCAAAATCTGTAAGACAAATAACGTCTGTTGTGTCCCTATTGGATCTATAACCAGCCTGCCTGACAGTCAGAGAGCTCTTCTTCTACTTTTTATTTCATTCTGTTCAATATGATGATTAGCAGTACTTTACTGGTGTGGCTGATTAGGGCGATGGCTCTATAGTTACTGCTGTCCTTGGCGTTCCCATTTTTATATAGCATGACAAATTCTTGTAGCTTCCTGTCGTCAAGCCCTTGAAGTGATTCCCATATTCTTGTACAGAGATGATGAAAGGCAATTACACCTGCTTCTCCAGTGTTCTTTAACACTTCGCCTGACACGTTGTCCAATCCAGGTGATTTTCCTAACTTGAGCTGATCTATTGCTGCTCTGAGCTCGCCGAAAAGAGGCTTTGGTTCCATTTTTTGAAAGCCAAGGCAAGGAATATCTTTTGGGAATTCTGGTGTGTTGTCGTGAAAAAGTCCTTTGCTGTACTCATGTCATCTTGATAGAACATCTTCTGTCTCTGTTAAGGTTTCGCCCTCTTTACTGTCTGTGCTTTGATTTTGTCCTTGAAAATTTGTGGGTTTCATCTTTCTTATTTGCAAAAACATTTCTTTTGTTTTTCTGTGAACATTTGCCTCTGTGATTTTGAGCATTCTTCTTCTGTCCATGACTTCTTATCTCTTCTGATTTTGGTTGTTATTTCTTTTTTCAGCCTTTTGTAATTTTCTCTCTTGTTGTTTCTTCGTGCTTGGCTTTTGTCTTTGGCTAGTTGGAAAACTTCATCGCTTTGGTGGCTTGTTTGTCCGTCTTCCTAGTTTTGACTCCCCAGTTTCATTGTATACTTTTTTCATGTCCTCCCACATGTCATTTGGCAAAGTTTCATTTGTTGTCCTTCTTCTAAGAGAGCAGAGAAACGGTTGTTTGTTTGAACTTGGTACTCAGCTTTGATTTCTGGATATTTTGGTGTATCTAGATCGGATCTGATTTGCTTCTTTGCTTTGTGTTGTTTGTATACTTTCGTTACGAGCACGTGGTCTGTCTCACAATCCACTCCTGGTCTAGGTTTTGCATTCATCACTAACGTTTTCCATTTCTGGTATATCATGATGTGATTTATTTGATGTCTGCTTCTGTCAGCTGGTGATGTCCATCTAGATTTCCTTCTATTTGGATGTTTGAAGAAGGTGTTTGTGATTGCGAGATTGTTGGCTTGACAGAAAGTTGCTAGCATACTGCCCCAGTCGTTTCTACTTCCCAGTCCATGAGGTCCTATACCATGTTCCCTGTCTTCACTTTCACCTTCTTTAGCATTCATCATCAACATCATGGTGATCATGACCTTCCATCTGTTTCTATCTCTTGTTGCCTCAAGCACCTCTTCCACCCTCTTTGTCTTCAGCCACTCTGCAAGTCCGTCCAATATCTTCTCCCTAGGTCTACCAGGTGCTCTCTTTTTCTCCAGCTTTCCCGTTGTGACCAGGTGCTCCAAATCCCCCTTCCTCATAAAATGGCCTATAAATGTTGCCTGTCTTTTCCTAATCTTCCTTATGAATGATCTACTTGTGTCTGCTTCCATCATGACTGTCTCGTTTGTTTTCTTTGCTGTCCATGGAACTCTCAACATTCTTCTTAGAAACTACATTTTGGCTGCCTCAATCTTGTTCTGGCTTTGCTTGTTGACTGTCCACGCTTCACAACCGTATAACAGTATTGGTTCTACATAACATTCAAGAACTCTCTTCCTGATGTTAATTGATAGGCATTTGTTGGTAAGAATGCTTTTCATCTTCTTGAATGCTGTTTTGGCTTGGGCGATTCTGCTGGCTATTTCTAATTTGCATCTGCCATCTGGTGAAACGATCGTTCCCAGGTCATTAAACTTATCAACCTGTCTCAAGGTTGTGCCGTTTGCTGTTATTTTGCAGGAGGGGATTTCATGTTTTTTACTGATCACCATGACTTCAATCTTCCTTCTGTTTAATTCCAAGCCCTTACCTTTGCTTTCTATTTCTAGTATATTCACAAGGTTTTGTAGGTCCCTTTCATTTTCTGCAATTAGCACGGTGTCATCTGCGTATCGAATGTTGATTATCATTTTTCCTCCAACTTTTAATCCAGGGGTCTTCCTCTAGGTTTCTCATGATGTTTTCGCTGTAAAGTGAAAACAGATCTGATGACAAAACAACCCTGTCTGACTACCGTCTTTTGATGTTTTGGAAAGAGCTTATATCGTTTTCTATTTTCATTGAAACTGTTTGTTCTCAATACATATTTCTGATTATTCGTAGATCTTTTCCATCAATATTGAGTCTTTCTAGTTGGTTGATCAATTCTTCATGTCTTACCTGATCGAAAGCCCTGGTATAATCAACAAGACATAAATATAAATCCTTAGTCACATCTCGACTGACCTCTCTATGATAGTTCTTATGATGTATATGGCATTAATAGTTCCTTTCCCTCACACAAATCCACACTGTTCTTCAGCTATTTCTCTTTTGATTCTTTAGCATTGTATGCTGATAATCTGAAGTTTTAGATTCCCCATTATTATGCAGATATCCATGCCGGGTATCTTGTCTTCTGTTGTTTGTAGGTCATTGTATAATTTTTCAATGTCTTCTTCTGTGCTTTTGTATGTGGGGGCATAAAGTTGGATGATATTTAATGGAGCTGGCTTGGCATTTAGCTTTGCCATGACTATTTGGTCACTGATGGCATTGTGACTTTTTAAGCATGCTGCGTGATGTTTGTCTAAAATGATAGCTACTCTGTTTGAGTCTCCTTTTTCATTTCCACTGAAGACTATCGTGTGATCTCCTTTTTCGTTTCCACTGAAGACTATCGTGTGATCTCCTTTTTCGTTTCCACTGAAGACTATCGTGTGATCTCCTTTTTCGTTTCCACTGAAGACTATCGTGTGATCTCCTTTTTCGTTTCCACTGAAGACTATCGTGTGATCTCCTTTTTCATTTCCACTGAAGACTATCGTGTGATCTCCTTTTTCATTTCCACTGAAGACTATCGTGTGATCTCCTTTTTCATTTCCACTGAAGACTATCGTGTGATCTCCTTTTTCATTTCCACTGAAGACTATCGTATGATCTCCTTTTTCATTTCCACTGAAGACTATCGTGTGATCTCCTTTTTCGTTTCCACTGAAGACTATCGTGTGATCTCCTTTTTCGTTTCCACTGAAGACTATCGTGTGATCTCCTTTTTTGAAGATGCCTTCCTTGTTCTGTCTGGTCTCACTCAAGCCTATTATGTTGATTTTATATTCCTCTAGATCTTTCAGCAGTACTTCCAAATTGCCTAATTCTCCCATTGTGTCTGATGTTCCACGTTCCTATGGTGACGTCTTTTCTTCTTGCTTTTGCTTTCAGCTTGATTTTGATTTTAAGGTGTGTTGACGAGATTGCTTCCTGCTGCTGCAGTCATGTACATTCATACCATCATCATAGCAGTGTTTCATGGTTGCGGACACTCCCTCCCCAGTAGCTTTCGGGGCCTGTCCATCCCTGGGGGTCTTACAAGGTCCAGTCCTATAGCCTTTTTTTTCCTTTGATCTTATCTCACGTGGTTTTTGACAGAAATAAATATAAGTAGTGGTTTGTCATTGCCTTCTGTAGTGGCAGTGCACGTACTGTGCGGAGGCTCTGTCCATCGTTCCTTTTGTGATCATCTGCCCACAGCTGTGGTGACAGATGCTGTTGCCGTTACATGTCTGTGTTGGTCGTCTTCTAACTCCATCCGTCCCCGGCTTACCATGACTTTGGTGTGATGGTAGGCGTTATTTGTAGGCACTCCTGACTCGCCTAGACAGACCTGTCATTGGATTATGGGAAAATTGTTCAACAGTGGAAACGGTATTTTCAAAAGATTAGAAAAACTCAAAACTTAAATGGTTTCAGACAAGAATACTCCGTCGTAACCTGGCAACAAATAGAATTTTATAAAAGTTTGAAGGAAATCTGTACAGCACAGAAAACTTGTACAGCTCGTGTCACAAAGAATATAATAAAATCATGCCTTATGGAACTGGGAACACATTCAATCTTTTGGGAATGATTTTCAAGATTGTATTTTGTACACATTGTCAAAATGTAACCAACCTATAGTTACATTTTGGGAACTTATTTGATTTATGAGTGACAAAAATTATATTAAGAATAGTCACAATGAGGACAAGGAACAAAATCAAAATAGAAATAGCAGAAGGACTGTTTGGATTTTTTTGACGAGAAAGAAACTATTGATGCCATATACACCCAAAGAACTCTCAAAGAAAAATAAACTGACTTGAATAAGGGTATATGTTTGTTTCTGTTGATTTTACCAAGGCTTTTGATCAGGTGAGACATGAAGAATTGATCAACCAACTGGAAAAGCTCAAGATCTAAGAATAATAAGGAATGTATATTGGGAACAAACAGCGCTAATGAGAGCAGAAAATGATATAAGCTCTTTTCAAAATATCAACAAAGCGGTTAGACAGGGATGTGTCCTGTCATCAGATTTGTTTTCACTTTCCAGCGTAGCCATCATGAGAAACCTAGAAAAATGCGCTGGGATAAAGATTGGAGAAAAAATAATAAACAACCTTCGTTATGGAAAAAGACATCGTTCCAATTGTAGACAGTGAAAAAGACCTACAGAATCTTATAAATATAATGGAAATAAAAACCAGAAATAAAGGGCCAGAGCTTAATAGTAAGAAAACTGAAGTCATAGCAATCAGTAAAATAAAAAAGAAGAACCCTTCATGTAAAATAACAGTAAATGGCACAACACTGAGACAAGTTGATAAGTTTTAAGTATCCGGAAACAAGTTATCTCACCAGACGGCAGATGCACATTAGATATATCCAGCTGAATAGATCAAGTTAAAACAGCATTCGAAACAATGAAATGCGTTCTCACAAATAAATGCCTATCAATTAACATCAAGTAGAGAGTTCTTTAGTGCTACATAGAACAAATACTGTTGTACGGATGCAAAGTGTGGACAATTAACACGCAAAGTCAGAACATGATTGAGGCACTGAAATGTGGTTTCTCTCAGAAAAATATTCCATGGACGGCAAAGAAAACAAACCAGACAGTCTTGAAAGAGGAAAACACAAAAAGAACATTAACAAGGAAGATCAGGGAAAGACCAGCAACATTCATAGGACGTTTTATGAGGCAAGAGAAATTTGAGCACTTAGCGACACCACGAAAGCTAGGGGTAAAAAGAGCACCAGAAGACCAAAGGAGAAAATATTAGTTTTGCAGAGTGTCTTGGCACAGAAAGGGTGGGAGATATAATTGCAACGATTTGTATCAAGTGCCATCATCGGAATGGGACGTGATGATGATGATGATGATGATGATATGATGATGAGATGATGATGATGTTTGGGTGAATTTGATTTCAGCCTGCTCTCTGCAAAATGTTATATTTATAAGTACCATTTTAAAAAGGTAAATCCACATTAATTGTTTTCAGAAGGAAACTGAAGTGGAAATATCAAACATAATGATATAACTAAAGGCTTAGAATGATGTCATACGAATTGAACACTGACCGGACATATTACCAGTCCCAATAAACCCTTAGAATGAGAATTGATCCTTAATCTGGAAACGATTTCACACAAGTCTGTTTCTCTGTGTTCACATATAAGATAGTAATAACCTTTGATGATCTTGTTGAAGAAATGATAAGTGAGAGAGAGAGAGAGAGAGAGAGAGAGAGAGAGAGAGAGAGAGAGAGAGAGAGAGAGAATAAAAGAGAGAGAGAGAGATACAGAAACAGAAAGACACAGAGACAGAGACACAGTGAGAGACAAAGATAAAGAGATACAGAGAAAGATGATCACGTCATTCATATGTGTGCATATATGTATATGCATGTGTGCAATTATGTGTGATACGTCTATGTGCGTACAGT
Source organism: Monoplex corrugatus (assembly GCA_030674185.1). Taxonomy (NCBI): domain Eukaryota; kingdom Metazoa; phylum Mollusca; class Gastropoda; order Littorinimorpha; family Ranellidae; genus Monoplex; species Monoplex corrugatus. The sequence goes on from JAPXFY010000035.1 coordinate 17,847,217, forward strand.
CACTGAAAATCCTCAGAACATATGTTCAATGTTCTTTGTTCTTTGATTTAACGTCTTTTCACTACAAGTTCAATGTACATATGTATGCTGATATTCTGAAATATAACGACAATCTGTTTCACAAAAATATTTGTCATTAAGCATATGTGTTCATGTCACATTCTTCATAAGAATATTTACATGCGCTATAATTTACAATTATTTTACTTGAAACAACCGTCATCTTGCCTTAAGCATATACCACTAATACTTATCTCTTACACCTTGCTTGCAAGTCCATAACACAGCAACGCTGTCGACATTATCCACAATGATTAAAGTATTCCACTCACAATTATCTTTTATCATTAACCTGACTTCTTGAGAAAGTCTGTGTCAGAAGAAAAATTATTATGCTATTATTGTGCCAAATTACCCTAAACCTCCGGGAAAGCAAACCCTGTGAAGACAAGAAGTGCAAAATCTGTCCTTTCATCAACACTTCCATTTCAGTCTCTGGACCATCAAGCAGCTTCAACATCAAATCAAGCTTCAACTGCAAATCAACCAACATTGTTTACATTCTATCATGCTCAGTGTGCTCCAAACTGTATATGGGTGAGACATACCGCTCATCGGATGACCGTTTTGTGGAACATTTAAGATCCATGAAACTGAACTACAACAATCCAATAGGCCAACATTTCAATAGCCCTCAACACAGCTACGCCCATGCACACATTTCAGCAGTGTGGCAGAACACCAGAGACCGACAATACAGAAAATACATGGAAAACTGCTTCATCCACCGACTGGGAACAGTCCAGCGGGTGGGCCTGAACACCAGAACTGCCGACGCGTAGCGGTGCCTGGGCCCTCTCCTTGTCCTACTAATCCCTACTGTTTCCCCCTCTTCTCCCTCACCCCACCCCACCAGTACTGCTCTGTCATTTTTATTTTCCACGTCACTTTCATTTACCATATTTCATTCACTTGTGCTTATATTACTCCAAAGGATCTTTCACAAACAAGCTACTTTTCAATGTTTTATGTTATTATTGTTAGTTTATAAAACTGAGACTGGAAAATTCACCCAATGAAAACAAAATAAGAACATTTTAATATGTAATGATAACTTTGGCAGATGTGATGAGTCTAGTGTGTCGGCTTCGGCCTGCACCGCTGGCTAGCACTGCTGTGCGAAAAGAAGAGCAAGGCTTAAGTCTCTTCCTGTCAGTACATAGCCTCTCCATCAGCAAGCCCTACGCTGTGCCTCCTCGTGGCGACAGGCGGTAACTGAGCACCTCATGGACTCAGGCTGAATCTCGTAGGACTCGGAGGAGGTCTGTCCCCCAGACGTGAGGCATGCAGGCCCACCGGCGTGTGGACACGCCTTGGTGCCCACGAACCAGATCCCCAAGCTATGGGTAAATAGCTCCACTGCTTTGTGGACATCTCGGGAGAGAGTAAGGCTAAGGGAGTTAACCCTTTAAAAAAACCGATGGAAGGCAAGGAAAAACCACCATCGTAGCTTTCCCTCAGGAAAACCATGGACAGGAAAAAGAAAAAGAAGAAAGTTAACGACGTCAATAGGTGCTCCTGCGGAGCACCTTCGTCTGGTAGGGACTGTCATGCGGCGCAGGTGACACAAGACCGTCAGCCAGCTACTGCGACCAAAGTCAAAATTAAATTCAAAATAGCAACATGGAATATAAGAACAATGCTGCAGAAAGGTAAATTAGACCACATCAAATTGGAGATGGAAAGGCTTAATATTAATATTTTAGGACTGGGGGAAGTGAGATGGAAGGGGGCAGGCATGATAACATCAGGGGAATATACAGTGATATACTGTGGTGGTAATTCACATGAAAGAGGAGTAGACATCATAATGGACAAAGACAAATCAAAAGCAGTTGAGGGATACTGGGCAGTGTCCGACAGAGTTTTACTGGTCAAATTCGGAGGCAAACCTTTTGATATCAACATCATACAGGTGTATGCACCAACATCCGCAAGTACTCAGGAAGACATCGACAACTTCTACGAAGTTTTAGAGATGGCCAAGGTCCAATGTAAATCACAAGAAGTTACAGTCATAATGGGAGATTTTAATGCTAAAGTGGGACAGGATAGGGTGGAGGATATAGTTGGACCTCATGGCCTTGGTACACATAATGAAAGAGGTGGGAAGCTTGTAGAATGGGCACAGATGAATGAGTTCATAGTAGGAAACACCTGGTTTGAGCAGCCTAACAGAAGAAAATGGACTTGGATGAGTCCAGGAGATAATACCAAAAATCAAATTGACTACATCCTGATCAACAAAAGATTTAGAAATTCTTTACTGTCAGCAAAAACACTACCAGGCGCAAACTGCAACAGTGACCACAATCCGGTAGTGGGAAGGTTTAGGCTGAAATTGAGGAAAAGGAAACAGACCAAAAGCAACATCAAACTAAACCTTGGACTCTTAAAGTCAGATGAAATGATACGTCAAAAATTTAATGTACATGTTCAAAACAAATTCAGTGCTCTGGAAGACGTTGGTGACAGTGAGGAACAATGGACAAAGTTGAGAAGTTCTATAAATGAAGCTTGTGAAGAAATCCCTAAGGCAAATAGAAAAGCAAAAAAGAGCTGGATGACTAATGAAATTTTGGGCCTGATGGAGGAAAGGAGGAAGGCAAAGAGAAACGAGGAGATATACAGGAAGATAAACAAAGAAATCAGGTATAGGTGCAATGAAGCTAAGGAAGCTTGGCTGAACACAAAATGCAAAGAGATAGAAGAACGACAGAAAAAAGGAACCTCAGGGTATGTACAGACGAATTGAAGAAATGTCCACAGGAAAAATACATGCACATCAACTGGTTGCTTAAAATCGAAAGATGGCACGCTTATCATGGAAAAAGACAAAATATTAGACAGATGGGGAGAGTACATTAAAGACCTTTTTGAGGATGACAGAAACGAAGAACACATTATAAAAAAGAACTGTGAAGGACCACCCGTAATGAAAGATGAAGTTAGAGCAGCACTGAAAAAGATGAAACCAGGAAAAACCCCAGGACCAGACAACATTACTACAGACATGATTGAAGTCCTGGAGGAATTTGGCATAGAAAAAATAACAGTCCTCCTAAATGAAATTTATGACACTGAAAAAATCCCCAAAGACATGTCAAAATCAATGTTCATTGCACTTCCAAAAAAGACAGGGGCTATAGAATGCGAACTCCATTGCACAATCAGTTTGATGAGTCATGTAACAAAAATCCTGTTAAGAATAATCATGATGAAGACAAGGAATAGAATCAAAAGAGAAATAGCAGAAGAACAGTGTGTATTTGTGGAGGGGAAAGGAACTATTAATGCCATATACATACTAAGAACTATCATAGAGAGGTCAATTGAGATGAATAAGGATTTGTATTTATGCTTTGTTGACTATACCAAAGCTTTCGATCAGGTACGACATGATGAATTGATCAACCAACTGGAGAGATTCAATGTCGATGGAAAAGATCTACGAATAATCAGGAATATGTACTGGGAACAAACAGCTGCAATGAGAATAGAAAACAATATAAACTCTTTTCAAAACATCAAAAGAGGAGTCAGACAGGGTTGTGTTTTGTCACCAGATCTGTTTTCACTGTATAGCGAAAACATCATGAGAAACCTAGAAGAAGACCCTGGATTAAAGGTTGGAGGGAAAATGATAAACCGTGATGACACCGTGCTAATTGCAGAAAATGAAAGGGACCTACAAAACCTTGTGAATATACTAGAAACAGAAAGCAAAGGTAAGGGGTTGGAACTAAACAGCAGGAAGACTGAAGTCATGGTGATCAGTAAAAAACATGAAATCCCCTCCTGCAAAATAACAGCAAATGGCACAACCTTGACAAATACCTGGGAACGGTCATTTCATCAGACGGCAGATGCACATCGGAAATAGCTGGCAGAATCAGCCAAGCCAAAACAGCATTCAAGAAGATGACAAGCATTCTTACCAACAAATGCCTATCAATTAACATCAGAAAGAGAGTCCTTGAATGTTATATAGAACCAATACTGTTGTACGGATGCGAGGCATGGACAGTCAGCAAGCAAAGCCAGAGCAGGATCGAGGCAGCCGAGATGTGGTTTCTCAGAAGAATGTTGAGAGTTCCATGGACAGCAAAGAAAACAAACGAGACAGTCTTGATGGAGGCAGACACAAATAGATCACTCATAAGGAAGATTAGGAAAAGACAGGCAACATTTATAGGCCATTTTATGAGGAAGGGGGATTTGGAGCACCTGGTCACAATGGGAAAGCTGGAGGGAAAGAGAGCACTGGGTAGACCCAGGGAGAGAATGCTGGACGGACTTGCAGAGTGGCTGGGGATGAAGAGGGTGGGGGAGATGCTGGGGGCAACGAGAGATAGAGATGGTTGGAAATCCATGGTCGCCAATGCCATGCGGCAGGGCACCTGATGATGATGAATGATAAACGCGTTCTAACCTACAGTTTCTGGTTCAATATTCTCACCTGACATGCAGGTCTCCTTGTCTTCATCTGTAACTTAGTGTAAGCTGGAGACACTGCCAGCCCAGCAAAAACTTTCAGAGTGGCATTTACTATTAATATTATCATTGTTATTATCATTATCATCATCATTACTATTATTATTATTACTATCATCATCATCATCATCATAGTTATTATAATTACTATTGTTATTATAAAAAATGTGTCGTCGATTCAGCTACTCTCCATTGTTCGTTCTTGAAAATTGGTTTTGTGATTCGCTCAACAATGAATCATGAATATTTGTTTTGGTTTATGCTAACACTGAAAATATATAAGTTCGATTTCATTGTATGGAAATATGTAGAATCCTTGGAACAATCTAGAAATCACAAGGAAAACGTAGAATACCTTAGGTCTTTCTAGAATGTTCCAGAAATCGTAAACAAATTTAATATTTAATCTTTACAATGATTGGCTAGAACTACAGAATATTCTAGAAAGGGAAGGTTCGAGAGTGCGGCTATGATTGGCTGAAAATCTAGGGAACAGCCGAGAATGTTCAGGAACTTTCCATGGTGTTATAGATAAAGCGTGACCGCGGGTCGAGAGAGAGAGAAAGAGCAACAAAAGAATTGAAATGTAAGCCTGCTGTCAGAGATAGAGAAGTCGCTGCGTGTAGATTTGAGGGCGGAAAAAGAATAATTATGCAAACTAGGAGTGGTGCATCGGATGTGTGAAGTATTTGCCCAGTTCCTGTTATGTTTTCTACGTTCTTCAAATAAAGGATTATTTTGGTTTAACTTAGACTGGTGTATTTTGTCTCTGAGAAGAATGATCAACTGCTAGATCTTCACGAACCTGCATAAAATGCAAGATATTACCTGTCACCTACATCCTTACCTGTGACATATAATTTTGTCCATTGTTCCTTTTGTCACCAACGTCACCAACGTCCTCCGCAACACTGAATTTTTGAACATGTATGTTTATTTTTTCATGAGTTGATTCATCTGCCTTTAAGAGTCCAAGATTCATTTTGACGTTACTGTTGGTCTGTTTGTTTAGTTTCAGCCTAAATCTTCCCATTACAGGATCGTGGTCACTGTTACAGTTTGTGCCAGGTAGTGTTTTTACTGTCAGTAAAGAATTTACTATCTTTTATTTATGAGGATGTAATTAATTCTATTTTTATCCTGTCTCCTGGATTCATCCATGTCCATTTTCTCCAGTTACTATGAAATATTAATTCTAAAAATAGAGGGGGGAAAACCCACACTGACTGAACGTGATTTGAATACGAAGCCTTCTGAGCAATAACGTGATTAACAGCGGGGAACACAATCAAGTCTTGTGTCTTGTGTTTATATGTATAAATTGATATCATTTCTGTTATCACATCGTTCGTTGACGCTTGGTTGTACAGCGGAAAGATATAATTTGAAAAATAGTCATAAAAAATGCTGACATGCACTTAGATCTTGATGTTCATTTTTAAACCTCCAGTGTATAAAACATCGTTATGCTTATTCTGTATGCTATATGGAGTTCATGCGTCATAATGTCTTTTCATATGTGTATCATTTTTCGTCATTGTTCGTCGCCATATTCTGTGTTTGATGTCCTTTTGTTGTGAAGCAAAACATGAACAAAAAAGTTTATTAAAAGTTTTCTGTTGTCTTGTAGCATCACATAAGCGGTCTGATTCATTTTTATGCATTTCGGGCTCTTATTTGCTTAAACGCTATGATGTATATATACATACATACATATATACAGCAACGTTCTGGCAACTCCTGCGACGGCACTGGAACCATGTGTATCGGCGCTTGCCTTTCCAATGGACCATTCCAGCGACGTGGAGAGGGGGGGTCTGCTGCATGGGTAACAGCTTGCCCTCCACACTTACTTACCCAGGCCTTGCGCTCTGGAGAGGTCACTCCAGCTTCGCTTTGTAGCGTCGACTAAACACGGGAAGTAGCAGTTTACCGGTTTTAAGTCTGCATACTCAATTGGCGTAGAGTCAGACGCCAGGGGCTGCTTCCGACGGTGGGAGAGGTCATCGCATCTCACTGGGCAGCTACCGCCCGCCTTAAGCTGGGCAGCCCCCAGCCAGTAGGGTGCTGCCCCGCCACGGTCCGTTAGCCTCACTGGGTGCGTGGGGTTTAGGGTGAAAACCGACAAGCGGATCGACAACTGTGCACCAGGCAACAGAAAAACGAAAACTCCCGCCCTGAAATTGGGCACATGGAACGTAAGGACAATGACACCAGGCTTTTCTGACGATCTGCAAGAAGTAAATGATGCTCGCAAGACAGCCGTCATCGACAGAGAACTGAGCAGACTGCAGATGGACATCGTCGCCCTTCAAGAAACCAGGCTCCCAGAAACAGGATCTGTGAGGGAGAGAGACTTCACCCTGTTCTGGCAGGGCAAACCATCAGACGAGGTCAGAGAACACGGCGTGGGATTCGCAGTTAGAAACAGATTATTGGGATCCATAACCCCACCAGCAGAAGGAACAGAGCGAATCCTGTCTCTCCGACTCCAAACTACCTCAGGACCAGTCAGTCTAATCAGTGCCTACGCACCAACTTTGGCATCCACAGCAGAAGCAAAAGACAAGTTTTATGACGACCTCAGTGCTGCTATAAGGAGAATTCCTGACAGAGAACTACTGTTCATCGCCGGCGATTTCAACGCCAGAGTGGGTGTCGATTACAATTCCTGGCCCACCTGCTTGGGTCAGTTCGGCACTGGGAAAATGAACGAGAATGGCCAGCGCCTGCTAGAGCTCTGTTGTCATTATGGGTTGTGCGTCAGTAACACCTTTTTCAACACGAAGCCTCAGCATCGAGTCTCCTGGAGACACCCGCGATCCAAACACTGGCACCAGCTCGACCTGATCCTCACCAGACGTGTCAACCTTTCTAGCATCAAGATCACTCGCAGCTACCAGAGCGCCGATTGTGACACTGACCACTCTTTGGTGTGCAGCAATGTGAAGCTCCGCGCGAAGAGACTGCACCGTACGAGAAAGGAGGGCCGACCTCGCATTGACACCAGCAAAACACGCGATCAAAGAAAAGTGGAGGAGTTTGCGCGTGTGTTGGAGGATTCTCTCCTTGGCCCACCCACTGCAAACGCCCAAGACCGATGGGAACACTTCAGAGATGCTGTCTACAATGCCGCCATGTCTACATTTGGCAAAAAGACCAGCAAGTCAGCTGATTGGTTCGAAGCCCACTCAGAAGAAATGACACCAGTCATCGAGGCCAAGAGAAACGCCTTGACAGCATACAAAAGCAATCCCAGTGAGCAGAACCTCCAGGTTCTCCGCGCTGCTCGCAGCAAAGTCCAGCAGTGTGCCAGACAATGCGCCAATGGCTATTGGCTTCAGCTTTGCTCCCAGATTCAGATTGCGGCTGACACAGGCAACATCAAGGCGATGTATGAAGGCATCAAGCAGGCATTGGGCCCAACGCAAAAGAAAACTGCCCCTTTGAAATCAGCTACAGGGGAGGTGATTCAAGACAGAGAACAACAGATGGAGCGCTGGGTAGAACACTACACTGAGCTATATGCAAGGGAAACTGTAGTCTCAGAAGACGCCCTGAATGCCATAGAGTGCCTACCAGAGCTGGAAGAGCTTGACAGAGAACCAACCATAGATGAGCTCAGCGAAGCCCTGGACTCTCTTGCCTCTGGCAAGGCACCAGGGAAAGACGGTATTCCCGCCGAAGTACTGAAGTGCTGCAAAGAGACACTCATCACCGTGTTGCATGAAATCCTCTGCCTCTGTTGGAGTGAAGGCGAAGTACCACAAGACATGAGGGATGCTAACGTCGTCACACTGTACAAAAACAAAGGTGACAGAAGCGATTGCAATAATTATCGCGGCATATCCCTCCTCAGTATCGTTGGGAAAGTCTTCGCACGAGTAGTACTGAAGAGGCTCCAGGTACTCGAAGAGCAAGTCTACCCTGAATCGCAGTGCGGGTTCCGTGCCAACAGATCCACTATAGACATGATCTTCTCCCTCAAACAACTTCAGGAGAAATGCAGGGAGCAAAGGCAGCCACTCTTCGTTGCCTTCATAGACCTCACAAAGGCCTTCGATCTGGTCAGTAGGGATGGCCTCTTCAAAATCCTTCCCCAAATTGGATGTCCACCCAAACTTCTCAGCATCATCAGATCCTTCCACGAAGACATGAAAGGCACCGTCGTCTTTGACGGCTCAACATCAGCTGCCTTCAACATACGGAGCGGAGTGAAACAGGGTTGCGTCCTGGCTCCCACCCTGTTTGGAATCTTTTTTGCTGTGATGCTGAAACACGCATTCGGTCCTGCAGCTGAAGGCATATACCTCCGAACCAGGACAGACGGTAAGCTCTTCAACCTCTCCAGACTAAGAGCCAAGACCAAAGTCCAGCTGAGGTGCCTGCGTGACTTCATCTTTGCAGACGACGCGGCAGTAACCGCCCACTCAGTTGAGGATCTACAGCAGCTCATGACTCGCTTCAGCGATGCCTGCCAAAACTTCGGGCTTACCATAAGCTTGAAGAAAACACAGGTCATGGGACAGGATGTTGACTCTCCCCCAGCCATCAGCATCAATGACCATGAACTGGATGTCGTCCATGACTTTGTTTATCTGGGCTCAACAATCTCAGACACCCTCTCACTTGACATAGAGCTCAACAGGCGCATCGGCAAGGCAGCTACCACCATGACCAGACTGACGAAGAAAGCATGGAACAACAGCAAGCTGACTGAGCACACAAAAATCCAGATCTACAGAGCCTGCGTCGTGAGCACCCTCCTGTATGGCAGCGAGTCCTGGACTTTGTGTGCCCGACAAGAGCAAAAGCTCAATGCTTTTCACATGCGTAGCCTCCGACGCATTCTAAACATCACCTGGCAGGACAAGGTCCCGAACAACACTGTCCTGGAAAGAGCTGGATGCACCAGCATGTACACGCTGCTGAAACAGAGACGCATGCGCTGGCTTGGCCATGCCGTTCGCATGGACGACGGACGGATCCCCAAAGACCTCCTCTACGGAGAACTGGTGCAGGGAAAACGTCCCACAGGCAGACCACAGCTGCGATTCAAAGACGTGTGCAAGAGGGACCTAAAAGCCTTGAATATCGACAAAGACAACTGGGAAGCAACAGCCCTCGAACGGTCAGCCTGGAGACAGACTGTGCAGAAAGGTCTCTCCAAGTTCGAAGAGACACTCGCTCAGCGGCACGAGGAAAAGAGAACGAGAAGAAAGGTTGCAGCCCAGGCAGACAGACCAGCGTCAGACTTCATCTGTGCCCTCTGCCACAGGGACTGTCATTCCCGCGTCGGACTGGCCAGCCACACCCGGCGCTGCACCAGAATAGGCACCCAGAGCGCAACTCCATAGTCTTCCGAGACTGAAGGACGCCTATGATGATACATATATATATGTATATATATAGACAGATAGATACAGACAGACACACAGATAGATAGATAGATAGATAGATAGATAGACAGACAGATAGATAGATAGATAGATAGATAGAGAGACAGACATACAGATAGATAGATAGATAAGTAGATAGATATATATATATATAGATAGATAAATAGACAGACAGACAGATAGATAGATAGATAGATAGATAGATAGACAGACAGATAGACAGATAGACAGACAGACAGACAGATAGATAGATAGATAGATAGATAGATAGATAGATAGATAGATAGATAGATGATGCAATGGATAGGTAAGACATGGACACCATGGACGTTATAGTGATGAGGCCAAATACAATGGACGATGTAATGGATGAGCAAGACAGTATGGATACTGTATACAGGTCAGGATCAGCTACACTGTCACACGGTGTATCAGTCTGTCCCATGAGTGTTGGTGTTCACAGTGATTCTCTTTACCTTCTATACAGGGTTTGCTGTCAATGAAAGTAGTACACACAGCAGTGATAGTGGGAACAATTATAACAGCACTATGATAGCTATCACAGACAATGAAAGTAGTACACACAGCAGTGATAGTGGGAACAATTATAACAGCACTATGATAGCTATCACAGACAATGAAAGTACCACCACCATCACCAGCAGCAGCCCTAACAACAACAACAGCAGCAATAGCGTCAACAGACGTAGTCATCCCGACATCAGCAAATTGTGCCCAGGTATGAACTATTTCATTAATCAGAGTGACACAGAATTGGTGTATTATGGCAACGTGACAGACTGTGACAACTTAACACTGGGCTTTACATCAGGCCAGGGAGTGGTGTATGGCAGGTGTCAGGATTCTCATACTTTCTGCTATATTCATGAACAGGCACCAAAAGGTCACATTGTGAAAGCTGATGTCAAGGGCAAATTACTTTATGAGATCTGTGATTCACCACCCACTATTATGTATGTGTACGACACCTTGCCATTGTCCCCTATATTTGACTCGACAACAGCAGATTATTCACTCCCATGTACTTTTTCTTATTCTTCAAGCTGGTTATATGATATGTCTAATAGTTTCCTTTCAAACACGTCAGTTGATGTGTCTTTATTTTCCAGCACAAATCACATGTACATCGCATATTACATGAACGTTGCACAGAAGAAGCCCCGGTTGTACGTGAACTTTCAGAAAACAGAAAGAACGCATATGCTTTTGAAATACAGCTCACTGCATTCTGGATACTTGAAGTGTGTTATTCCAGACGGTGTTTATTTAGGAAGTGTAAACTACTGGAAAAACATTAGC
>JAPXFY010000035.1:17863489-17878489 GCA_030674185.1 Monoplex corrugatus
CATTATTATTATTTTTTTATTTATTTTTTTTATTTTATTTTATTTTATTTTATTTTTATTTAAAAAAAAAATTTTGTGTGCAGGATAAATAATAAACGAATGGAAACAAAAGGAAAACAAGATAATGTCATCATTGTTGACTAAAAATCATATAAGCCTAGACCTAATAATGATAATAACAGCAATAATGATTGCCCAATGGTAATGACAATAATGGCAGTAATATGATAAAGACATATATACATTGTCACACAATTATTTTCAGTGTTATTTTCAGGCAAACACATTGAATGTGACTTTGTTCTTTAGCGCGTTTGATTACCTGGAATTGTCGTGAATATGTAGACATAATATGACGTTTCTGTGTGTGTACAATATCCAGATTGAGGTTCAGACATATCTTTGGTTATTTTGTGTTCACAAAGACCTTTTCCAGCATAGTGTGTTTTGGCTTCAGTAAGTAAAAGTAAATGTACTTTATTTCGGAACTAAAACTATGGCTATTTTTTGCCTGAGCCCAGAACACCCAGCCTTCATTAATAAAGGTTACAGTTCATACTTTGTCACAAACTAGTCTAAGGTATTATTAATCAGTTCTAAATTTCATTACCTAAGTTTGAATGAATGATTTTTTTGTGATTTTATTACTAACCCATACAAATGCTCAGGATTCGGGAAAAAGCAGGGGAGAAAACTGTCAGTACCGAGTAAGTCCAAGACAATCGGAAACACGTCGGGGTTCTTTTTTTTCTGTTTTCTTTTTTTTTTTCATTTTGAAACTATCAGGATAAATATATTTGTTTGGGAATTATTTTGTGATCTGACCCCACACTTAAGAGGAACATTTCTTTTCAACTCAAAAATATTCCAAACATACCGCTTTGCAAACATGCCAAAAGCAGCAGCAACAGCAACATATTTTGATTAACTGCTGTGTTGAAGTGTTCTGCACCACTAGCGTATATCTGAGTCTCTGATAGCTTCAAATTTCATATCAATGTTCTGAAGGTACAGGGCCCATCTCATCACCCAGTCGTTCACAAAACTTGACAGGGTTCAGAAGTCTGAATAGGTGGTGATCAGTCCACAGTGCAAATTTTACCCTGTAAAGGTTTAGTGAAAGTTCTACCCTCCCTCCTCCCCCTCTCTACCCCCTCACCAAAGGATTGCCAAGCACTCCTTCTCAATGACAAAAACAGTAAGCTCTGCTCAGTTCTAAACAGCTTTTTCAACTCAGTACCATGAACTGTCACATAAAAACGAATATGAAAGAACAAACAACAACAACAACAGCAACAACAACAAACAACAACACCGAAATTGCCTAAATCAGTGGCACGAAACTGTCGGGAAAGCAGAATATCCTCAACAGAAAAGCCTCCCTCAAGCAAATACTTCCGCCCTTAAATCTTTATACTCCAAGGGGGCCGGTTTGTATCCAGGTCTTGACTACTGGAAGTCAGAAAAGAGGATAAAATCTCGTGCAAAGAAAAGGACGTCAAGACGATGATGAAAATTACATTGAAAGAAAACACCCACAAACATCTGTCTCTTTCGTCAATTCAAAAACTACACAGAAAGAAAAAGTGAAAGATGGTCCACCAAAAACAATCCTTGTACACAGTACAGTCTAAAATGGTCCACTCGGTCAGACTGGGATGTTCGTATGCATTTTCCATACAAAGAAAGAACGCTCTTTCAGTAGACAAGTTTTCAGTCTTTAAAAGAATCGGTTTAATTGTTTCATATTACATTGTAGAATCAACAATCTGAAGATTGCTGAACCCCAGTCTGTGAGAAGCTGTGAAAACCTCGAACGAAGTTGCAGTCAATCATTCCCAAATTAGAGTTGGTTGTCACCAGAGAAAGAGTGGTGAGAAAGGCTGTGATGGGCAACAATAGAGACCTTTAGATTACACGTCCAATAGCCTACTGGTCACATACGTTATGTACCGACTACGTATCGCATTTTCTCGCGCGATTTCATCGATAGGTATCGCTTTGATTGGGACGTGACTACTTACGGAAGTCCGCTTATACGTGCTCTTGCCCTATCTCGTTTGGAACTGCATATCTCAAGTTTCAAGATAAGTAATATTTTGGTTGTGTTTCGAAACCCCTTTTCTACCTTGTTATGTATGTCTTGTGTCACTGAGTTTTAAACAATTCATGTAGGAGTCGACCAAACGCACTAAGTGTCAGCAAGCAAAAGCCTGCTCCTGGGAAACACGTATCACCCAGCTGCTCTAATTAAAATGTCGAAGGAGACTTCAACTCACAGGCCCGGTTCGACTGCAATTTAACTGTGAAATGCTGTTTTGTGGACGCGAAACGTTCTAAATATCATAAATGACGTAATTTGTTTTATTGTTTTTGATTAGTTGCTGATAAATTTTCGAACGAAAAATGTACACTGGATGACTTGCAGCAATGCGGAGGGCGTCAGCCAGCGTGCGTATTTCCGGTTCCGATTGCTCGAAATGCGAAATTCGACTGCTACTTTCCTTTTCTCTTCCACACGTCAGCTTCCCCGTTTTTGGCGCAACGTTCTGTGTTGATTTTGACATGCATCATCAGCCCAGAGGTAAGAAAAATATTCAGTCCCGGTTTGGGAGTGGGGGAGTGAGTGTCACAGTGTGTGTTTGTGTTGAGAGAGAGAGAGAGAGGTTTCTGGGTGATTGGTAAAATTCATGCTCTGATTTCAGAAATATGCTGAGAAGGTAAGTACACGCAACCGGCTGTTCTCTTCCTGTGACAGACCGTCTGTCTGTGTCTTTAGGGAAGCTCAGTTTTGTTGCTCTTCTCTGTCAATTAGGCTTCTCATATGTCTGCTGCTGCCATCCTAGCCTGTGTTAATTATGGCTTTCTGAGGTAATGGATTTTTCATTTGTACTAAAATCCTCTCCAGTGCTTATTTGCTTTTTCTTGTACTGCTGATCTCTGATTAGAACATACACATGCATATTTGTGGTCTAGTATATTTTTTTTCTTGCTATTTCTGGTCTGGCATAGTTTCTGAGGTGATGGGATTTGTATTGCAGTAGTATGTACTCCTCTAGCTAATCTGATTTCTGCTTTTGTGATTTTCGCTATAACCTGATGACCTGTATCCTCCTCTTATGATTCTCGAGCAAGAGTGCCTTAACTCCTGAGCACTATCTCAGCACCTCATGACAATGCATGTATCTGTCTGTTTTGTAGCCTAGCATCACTCTCCCAGCACACTCAGAGCAACCTGTTACCTTTTATTCTATCCCAAAGAATATCACAGAAATCATGAAATACTATTTACTATGGGTAATTGGTTCTTTTCTTGGTCTACTCAAAATACTCATCAAACAATAGTTGTAGCATGAAATCCCTATTGTGCAGTGTACTATGATGTCAGAAATTGATTTTTGCTAATAAACAAAACACTGACTTGATGAATGATCTAAAAATACCGAGGAGACGAATCTAAAAAGCTGTACAGCCTCACATAGCATGTATACGGGTACTTAGTCTTGCAGAGCTGCTAATTCAGTAAATCCTTGTTCAGGTGTCGACTTACTTATGCCCACATTGACCATGTTATCCTTACATACATAATGCAGTTCACCTCTGTTCTAATAAGTTACACAATTCAAAATCATGTATTCATCAAACACAGATTTTGTCTTCTGGAGGTGGGGCTCCGTCATAACATGTACAGTGATCATGACGTAGATGGCAGGGAACAATGAGGATGAAATAACACATATTCGCAGTTTACACTGTTCCTGTGGCATGTGTAACACAGAATTTTGAATGTACACTAAACGCAGTACTTCCTTAAAACATCAAGACTGCCTCCTGAGCTCATGGTTACAATTTTACAGTCAAAGCAGTGTTATTGATTCCTGAAACATGACATTTGTAGTATCACTCAGTAACAACTTGGTAATTGTCACTTTTAGAGAAATCTCCTTCAAGGAGATATGAACAGCGTGACAACTTCCGAGAGGAACAGCACTGGTTTGCCTCTGACTTTTTGAGACCAAGAGGTGTCCCTGTGAGTCCCCACCTGGAATCTGCCAACTTGGCTGCTTTTCAAGACCTGATATGGAACTTCCCAACACGAGAGATATTGCGAGGTTATGGTATGTATAAGTGTAAATTTTGTTGGGGAGTCTGAGTGTTTGAGGTGTGTGCTGAGTGCTGTTTGGGTGGGAGCCTGAGTGTTTGAGTTGCGTGCTGAGTTCTGTTCAGGGACCTGAGTGTTTGAGTTTGTGTGGGCGCTGATGAACAGATAGTCATTGTGAGGGAGTGATTTTAGCATCTCAGTGCCAGGTGCATTCAAAAGCTCAGAAGCATTTTATAGTCAGACAGCAGAGTGGACACATACGGAGTGATGATAAATGTTCATTTAACCTATTTGTGCCTAGCGTCCCCATGTGGCCCATGCCTTCGCATGGACACTAGGCACAAACAGGTTAATGATACTCATCGTAAGTGTGAAAGAAAGTTATAATATATTGTTTACAGGCAGCACCCCTCAGGAGTTGGCCAGGCTGTGTGGGCAGGGCCCAGATGGCTGGTTTTGTTCCAGCCATATCACATGGCTCCTGGACAGAGTCAACGAAGTGCAGAACACAGCCCTTTGCCTCTGTCTGTCTGCCTCAAACCACGAGGAGCTGCTTCGCTTACTGAGGACCCGGGATGCCAGCCAGATAGAGAGACTGGTGTTTATAGCAAATGTGGGAAAAAACTGTGATAACAGTGTGTATCTGGCAACACCTCAGAAATCTGGGAGCCATTGGGTGCTCATCACTATTGATCTGACAGATCACCCTGTCATCAATTACTGTGACAGCAATGGTTGGCACTCGCCCCCGGATCTTTTGCCGGTGTTTAACTGCCTATACACAGCACTTTGGACTGGTGCATCTCCACAACGCTACGTTGCGCCTGATGCATCAGCCGACACCACTGGGCTACAACCATTTCTGCATGGCTGAGTGTAAAAACTACCTCTTCAGTCATGCAGTAATGTGTGTGGACTGGTGGCAGTGATTGGTGCAGCAATTGCCGCGCTTGATACCCGCCTCTTCAACCTTCTCACCGGATCACGCTCAGGCATTAGGCTTTACCTTCATGACCCAACAAGGTATGAGAGATATATGAGATGAGTAGTCATCTCATGGTTTGTGTCACATTCTATAGATATGACACTGGTATGGCAGTGGCATCAACCTCAATCACAATCTGACAGCGACTTCCGTGAGCACTCTTACAGTGCTGCTGCTTCAGGGCGCAAAAGGAAGGCAACAGGTACCCCATACACATCAGCCTCAGAAAAATGCCATGCATCCGGTTCATCCCCACCTTCTACAAACTCCCAACAGTCGCCCACTTCAGACACACAAGCTCCAGGCCAGAGCTCGAAAATGCACGGCTCAAGCAGTCAGGCTCAGGGGCAGAACTCAGCACCCAGCTCGAAAACTCGGGCTCCCAAAAAGAACTCTAAAATGCACACCTCAAGCACTCAGGCCCCAAAACAGAATTCAGCACACAACTCAAGCACTCAGGCCCCCAAACAGAACTCAGCACACACCTCAAGCACTCAGATTCCCCAGCAGAATTCAGCACACACCTCAACCACTCAGGCCCCTGAACAGAACTCCAAACCGCAAGCTGCAAACATGCAAACGCACATACCAAAATCAAAAGCAGGCAAAGAAAACACACCCCGTGAATACATTTGTCCCATCTGTAACTTGCACATGACAACACGGCAAGCGCTTTTCAAGCACAAAAGAAGACAGCACTTGACAGAACTGGAAGACTCTCAAACCCCTCAAATTCCACGCTTTGTGTGTCAGCTATGTCCTGACTTCAAATGCATCACAATTCAGCAACTCATAGCTCATTATCAGTCTGAACATGACCAGGATTTGCAGATCAGGACACAAACATTTAATACAGAAGAAGAATTTCATGCCTGGAAGACAAAGACAGAGAAAGACACATCTTCTCAGTATGTTAGAAACAGTGGTTCTAAAACCTTCAAAGAACACACAACCACATCTTACTATTGTCATCGTTCTGGCGAGGAGAGACCCAGGGTCACTGAAACTAGTGAGAGGAAACGTGCAAAAAAAATCATAAGGCTCACGCAAGATTGGCTTCAAATGCACCTCATTCATCACTGTACGCAAAAATTCTGTCACTGGCAAATTAGATGTAGAATACTGTTTGCAACACACTGGTCACTGCATGGAACTTGGCCATTTAAACCTCTCAGATGATCTCAAAAAGTTTATAGTTGGAAAATTAGCACAGGGTGTAGAAATTACCAAAATTCTTGACGACATTAGAGATAAAATGACAGATGTCACAAGGGATACTTTAGTCACTAGAAAAGACAAACAGAACATCAAGAAACAGTACAACATTTCTGGCACTCAAAAACATCATGAGGATGGTATAAGTGTGGACCTGTGGGTGCAGGAATTAATAACAGAACCTGATAATCCTGTGATTTTCTACAAGCCTCAAGGAACACCACATGATCATTTGAAAGATGAAGACTTCCTCCTGTGCCTTCAAACAGCATTTCAGAGAAACATGATGATCAAGTATGCTTCCAAGATAATTTGTATTGACTTCACACACAATACAACACAGTATGATTTCATGCTGACAACAGTTCTGGTACTAGATGAATTTGAGGAGGCTGTGCCAGTTGCTTGGGCTGTATCCAACAGAGAGGATGCTGAAATTCTTGAAGTTTTTTTTCAGTCTGTTAAGCGCTGTTGTGGGCAAAATTTTACAACAGACATATTTATGAGCGACTTGGCAAACAATTTCTACAATGCATGGTGTGCAACATTCCCCCAACCCATAAGACGTTTTTATTGTTCCTGGCATGTGGATAAATGCTGGCGAAAACACATAAAAGACTTAATACACTTCGATGAACAACAGTGTAATACCTATGCCTATTTAAAACTGCTGCAAACAGACACTGATCAAGCAAATTTCCGCAGAACACTACAACAGTTCCTTAGTTTCCTCGAGCAGACTTCACCACCATTTCTGAATTATTTTTCACAGAACTTTGTAGCTGAAAACAAAATTTTTTTATGGGCAGCATGTTTTAGAATAGGAGCAGTAGCAAATACCAACATGTACGCAGAAGCATTCCACCGTGTTCTAAAGGATATCTATTTCAATCGAAAACAAAACAGACGAGTTGATTATCTTTTGGTTGTCTTGTTGAAAATTGCTAGGGACAAAGCTGTAGATGAAGTCATTAAACTGGAAAAGGGAAAAGTAACACATCGCTTACGGGAAATTAAAAATAGACATAAAGATGCCAACAGTGTGCTAGGAATAGAACAAACTGATGGCACTGAGGGAGAATGGTCTGTGCCCTCCTCAACTGTTGCTGGCAAGGTGTACACTGTTAACAGAGTAAGAACTGAAATATGCAAGTGCAGACTGGTTTGTGATAACTGCCGGGTTTGCATTCATATGTATACATGCACGTGCCCAGATTTCTTAACAAAAGCTGTCACATGTAAACACATACATGCTGTGCATATGACAAACGTTGAACCAGAACAGTCAGAAAACAATGACGACACAGCACATGAAAGCAATGTGGACTTTTACAAAGCACTCCTCTGTCAAGTAAACCTGAGAAAAGCCATCAAATAGAAAAAATTACATCAGCTATCTTTAGCAAAACAAGTGACATAATTGAACTAACAAAACAAACAAACAATGTTAGCACCTTACAAGCTATCCTCCAACGTTTGCAGGAAGCTTATAGCATAGGGAGTGGCTTGCAGGAAGTGGATGCCAGTAGTTCAGGTAGGTCATTTGAAAAAAAGACCACATACCCTCCAAATAAAAATTTTGAAGCCCAGCGTCGCCTTTTTTCAACGAAGAGGAGAAGAGTTAAAGAGTCAAAACTGAAACTTAAAAAACCCAACAGGATGGAGAGAGAAAAGTTTGAGGAGAGCCTGTCAGATAGACAAGCAGTAAGATGTGCTGTGTGCTTCAAGAAAGATGACAACCACAATACTCCACAAGTGAACTGGTTCGAATGTACACACTGCAAGGCATGGATACATGTTGCATGTGATGTGCAGGTTGGGGACGAACAATATAATGGTCATTGTTCTGTTTGCCGAAACAGAGAACAGGCAGTTTAACATGAATACATGTTTATGTTGTTATGCCCACGTTCATGTTATGAGACTATTAAACTGTTAATTGCAAGCATTCTCCCCTGTGGTAAAAAAAATACCTCCTACGGCAGAGAGTTACATTGACCATATATTTGCTATGGACACCACATTTTTTATATCTATGACTGTTATATACAGAAAGCATTGATACTCCCTGACTGTACACAGGATATCACCCGAATGTGCACAAGAACTTGTACTGTACATTAATTAAAAAGAAGATGGTAAATAAAACATGAATATGAAAATAAAGGTTCATCATCATCATAATCTCTCTCTCTCTCTCATATACTGCATGTTCAGGTATGCATTACTTGTGATAACTTTACATTTTATGCAGTACCAGTGTCACATACGATTAAAAGACTGTTTGACACATGTCACTTAATACTTTTTGAAAGACAGTGGATATTGCTCTTAGTGCTATGAAGAAGGATGCTGTTATCATGTGCTGTTGGTGCTGGTGTTTTGAAATAAAATTGGTCTAAAATTAATGCACTCGTGATGATACACTGAAAAATGTGTGTGTGTGTGTGTGTGTGTTGTGTGTGTGTGTGTGTGTGTGGAGAGGGGCTGGGGAGGACTTAATAAACCCTTTGGGTGTGTCAGAGGCTCCTGTGGACAAACTTTTCGTTAGTAGTATCGCCCGCAAGCCTGAGCCTCAAAGGGTTAAAGTTTTGCCATTGCCAAAGAGGTGACAGTGGGATGTTCCTCCAGCTGGGGGTTTCCACTCCGAACGACGAAGAAGAAGACGGTAGTGGCTTCAAGCACAATCGGAGTGATAACATGCAAACACTTTCCTGGAACTCAACACACTGTAACAAAACGATCTTCAGCCCATACCTTATAATTTAACGGTCAGATCTGACAGGCAGATGCCACCATCATCATGTTGCTGGGTTTCACAAAGAAGTTTACCCAGTTTTTTTCCCACTGAGCGTGTACGTACGAGAGAACGTAACATCCTTTGGAAGCTCACATGTGGAAGAGCAGACGAAACTAGTCCAATCAGTTTCGCGCAACCGGAAATGGATCATACTGCATCCTGGCTGACGCCCTCCGCATAGCTGCATGTCACTGGATGCGGCGTTTGAAGAAATCTAACGCCAAGCGCTGACTTTGATCTGTACTGTCAGTTCGCTGTCTGGTTTGTCACCAAGGTCAAGGCCACATAGGCCTACCTTGGTAAGAGAAACTGGTGGGAGCATGAGTCCACTGACTGTGTTTGCACAGGCAGCAGAAACTGATAGTGGTCATGATGATTATATCATTTGTTTATTTATTATTTATATATTTATCATTATTATTACTGATATTATTATTATTATCATCATCATCATCATCATCATCATCATAACGAATACATATGTAAACAAATAAAAAGACAAATGAAATAAGTTTCTTCCTGTTTTTCAGATCGAAGTGTTCCCCATGCCAAATCAAGAAATCACACAGCCCAGCTGCACGGTGGTCTACAACCATGGAGTACCGGCAAGATTAAATACAAACAGAAGAAGAAAGCAAAAAGACTGATTATGACATTCAGAAAGATTAATGTGAAGAGAGAAAATATAGAAGTCCAGAAGGTGGAGGATGCAAACAATCACCTGAATGTTAGAAAAATATTTATCTTTCATTATAGTTACACTCATCTCTAATGTGGTTTCAAAAGCAGATTTATACTCAAACAGTGCTAAACAGAAGAATGTTAGAAAAAGCACTTTATCATGTTCATTGTACTTATACGTATCCTAATGCTATTGTAAAAGCAGATACCTCTAACAGTACCAAATAGAAGAATGTCAGAAAAAACACTTATCTTTCATTATTCTTGCTCTTCTTGCACGTGTCACCACAGTAAAGATCACCAAATGGAAGAGACAAGCCTGAATTCTTGTACTTCAAAACTGCCAATGATTTATTATTTGATTTGGAACCAATAGGATGGTAGTATTTGAAACCACAAATCCCCTGCTGTGGTGGTCATGATGAATTGCATCAGCATTTCATCAGCATATCAATTAGAATTATGAGGTAAGACCTATTGGCTGGTCATCATGGTTGTGTGTGTGAAAGAAAAGGAGGGAGGGAGAGATAGAGAAGAAAGGGTGGAGGGCAGAGAGAGAGAGAGAGAGAGAGAGAGAGAGAGAGAGAGAGGTGTTTAGATTTTAAAGTGACACTAGGCCTATGTTTATACTCCATTACAGACACACACACATACATACTGTAATCTGCTCTCAGATACATACATGTATATGGGCAATCAAATCAGGTTTCCTCTCACTGGGCCCAGCAGATAGGCTAGACAAAAGTATGATAAAAGCATCTGGATTGCTGGTTAAAATAGGAATTGCAGAGTTATTATACCTAATGTATATGATGAAAAATGTGGCAGTACATTTTAAGTGTTTAAAAGGAAAATAGATCTAACAATTAGCCTACTTTTTATCTTTCCTAGCAACTTGGTTGCTCCAATATTATGACATCATTCAATACAACGACATTATAGGCAATGGACGCTATTGATGTTTTTTTTTTATGTGTGTGTGTGTGTGTGTGCGCGTGCGCGCCCCAAGCAACATCTGTGTCAATAAATAATAGCTGAAAGTTTTGGTTATAATATAGATACATATTTCTGTACTTTTATTTAATGCTACCAAGGAAAAACAGGAATTGTTTATAAATTCAGATTGTAATTAAATCAATTAAGTACATATTTTGCATTGTAATTAGTAACTCAGTCTTTGTGTACACACACACACGCGCGCGCGCCCACCAGCAGCACAAATCATGCACTTGCAACACACTTTCCATGTGACGAAAATATTCACTATATGGGCATATGGATTGTTTATTGTAACCAATGAATTCTGAATACTATTCTGAAAGATTACACAAAGTTGTGTGAGACATAAGTTTTTGCTTTTGTTTTTTCTACCATAAAAATAAAAAAGACGATTAATTAGTTAAAAAAAAAAGTAACGTGTACAAAACAATCATTCCCATTTCCCTGATCTTTGCTTATTGTTTAGTGGCATAGATCTGCTCAGTTTGTGTTATTTTAAAAAAAAAAAAAAAGATCTTTCTATAGCATTCAGATTTTCTCACAGGTGTATATGCGCAGTTCTGTCCACGCTGTACAGGCAGTATACTGGTGCAGTCTGCACACTCTGATTTGGTGGATATGCTTACTGGGCCAAGCTTCCAAGATCTTTCTATAGCATTCAGATTTTCTCACAGGTGTATATGCGCAGTTCTGTCCACGCTGTACAGGCAGTATACTGGTGCAGTCTGCACACTCTGATTTGGTGGATATGCTTACTGGGCCAAGCTTCCATAAGCCACCAAACACACAAGACATGACTTACAAGATCTTTATAGTGCATATGTGATTTTCTGCATGAGCATGCACACAAAGGGGTTTCAGACACTGGAAGGTTTGCGCACATGCTGACCAGAGAACTTAACAAATTCTCCATCCTTTTTCACCAGGTAGGAAGCACTCAGAAGGGACCAAACCCAGATATTATTATTACAAGTTTTGACATTTACCTTCTTGATTACCGCACCTGTCATTTTATGACTTCACAATGGTGTGTTAACTCTGTACGTGTGTGTGTGTGTGTGTGTGTGTGTGTGTGTGTGTGTGTGTGTGTGTGTGTGTGTGTGTGTGTGTGTGTGTGTGTGTGTGCGCGCATGGAAAATGAGAAAGGGTTGGGGGTTTAGAGCGTATCATGTGCAGAGTTATGGCATATGCTATTTGGTGATCTCTACTGTGGTGTCATGTGCAAGAAGAGCAAGAATAATGAAAGATGTGTTTTTTTTTCTAACAATCTTCTATTTGGTACTGTTAGAGCTATCTGCTTTTACAATAGCATTAGGGATAAGTGTAAGTACAATGAACATAAATAAGTACTTTTCCTAACATTCTTCTGTTTGCACCAGTTGAGTATAAATCTGCTTTTACAACAACATTAGAGATGAGTGTAATTACAATGAAAGATGAATGGGTTTTTTTTTTAATATTCTGCTGTCTACCACAGTACCACAACAGCATTATGGATAAGTGTAATAATATCCTTTCAAAGAACACCAGTCCTTAAAAATCCGAGTATAACAATTTAGATCTAGTTCGTCGTCACATCGGTAGTATCAGTGAAAAACAAATGGCTAGGCCTACATAATTATGTTTATAATGTCACACGTCGTAAAGTACAGGAAAGGCTGTGGTTACGTCCCTTGCTTCGGGAGGGGGGGGGGGGGGGTCGTCGGGGGACGTACATCCTTGACACGTGTAATCTAAAACCAATTCATTTTTACGTACGGGACACGTACGTATCGCGGCACGGATACGTGTTGGGAGATACGTGACGTGTAATCTAAAGGTCTCTAATGTCAGAGATCACATGTGTAAAGAGAACAAAAAGAATGGGACCCAACACGGATCTTAACCAAGTATCAGAGCAACCCAGTGATGGCAAAAGAAAGAATTTGGAGGAAAAAAAGATAGATCTATAAGAAACACATTTAAACTGGGCAATCAATTTTGCGTGATTTAAAAAACAAAGACTGCCTGCAAGGCACTGTATTGCTAAGCAAAGTGATTGTGGCTACGTTGTTTCAGCCTCAAGAGAGGGAAAGTAGGACTGTCTGCCTTGCAATGGTACAAACAACCAGGGAGTACAGCTGTTTGGGGGGAAATGTTAAATGTAAAATGTCATTTTTGTTGTTGGTTTGAAAAAATATAAACACAAATTCTAGACGAGATGATCTTAAAAAGACATGCAAATGTAAAAAAAAGAAACAAATTATGCAACTTGGGCAATACAGTAAGCAGCAATGGATCTCTTGATGCAGAAGATAAGCTGCTTTTGAAAGGCTACCCAAGAGGTGGTGGCCTAATACCATGTGATCAGGCTGGCCACAACTATTGCACCGTACAGAGCACAAGTCATGAGCGCCCTGTGGAACTGCTGCCAGACTGGACTACCTACAGATGACACATTTAACAGCTGTTTAATGACAAATTTTTTTCCTTTTAGGTAGTTGTGAGAATTTAATGTTCAAGTTGGAATTAACAAAGATTGTATTGTAATGTAATGTATTGTATATTGGTCTTATATTTGGTTGATTTGATTTCCTGTAGTTGCGAGAAAAAAAATGAAATTGCAAAAAGTTCCATTACATAGCTTTATGTGACGACGACGACGACGACGATGATAATGTGGATGACGACGACGACGACGATGATGATGACAACACAAAGCTATCATTCCATCATCTTTTGTATTAATTTACTTTCCTCTGTTTTGCTTAAATTCTAATTCATTTGCAGTATCCTGGGGGTGGTGGGGATGGGGTATCTTGATACAGGTAGACTGGCAACGGTAGATATGCAAGTTGGTCCGTATGCGGAGATACATACAGTTGATTTTTTTTCCATTTCATTTCATTGTGCCATCAAATATGTCGCTGCTGTTGGCTTCTTTGTTTTTGGTTTTGTTTTGTTTTCTTACTTGTTGTCATTCTCATCTGATATCTAAGAAAATCGTTCATGTGTTGACTGTGTAATCAGAGACCAGAGTGTGAAGATGGACAGGTTGAAACAGAACATTATTCCCACAACAGTTCTGCTTGTCAGGGTTGGTTGGTCACACGATACGCGTGTTACAATTTTGTCAGTCGTCACACTCTATGCAGGTTTGACAAATTTGAACAATATGCTCACAGGAAAGCAAGTCGATACTGTAACTCCCTGGGTGGCAGCTTAGCAGCACCAAGGCGTTACAGTGAACTGAAACAACTGGTGGATATGATAACCAGAACATACACCAATTATCTTGACAGAACAGTCATCGGTATTTATTGGGGGGATACATCTTTACCCAATATGTACAGATTTAGTGTGATAGCTGACGACAAGACTGTACTGCATAATACTATTCAAGAAGAACATAGTGTGCCGATACAACCTCATAAATCATTTTTGCATCATACGAATACATATATATCCTGGTTTCATCAGCCTTTACTCTCTTGTGTTAGTGTTAAGAATGATATCTATGTTAGTGTTAAGAATGATATCCATGCTGTGTGTGAATTCACTAAAATGAAAAGTAAACCAGCATATGTACAGTTGCCGGCTGTATCGTTATCTCCATTTGAAGAACATTTAACACGATGTCAGAATGGTCACATGACACACATCTTCCTGACATGTGGACCACAGAGTGTGTGTGGTCAAGGGCATGTAACTCTGTGTACTTACTCTAACGTGTGGTACAGAGACAGCAGTCTTGATTTAACAGATGAACTTGCTACCTCAGTCATTATGTTTTCTTGTGATGATGACAATACACAGCTGCCGTACTCTCTGTTGTGTGACTTCAGACTTGACTGCCAGGATCAGACAGATGAATCATTCTGTAAACATTCTCCCTGTGATGCCTTTACTTGCACCAACAGTCAGTGTGTCTCCTACAGAGACGTCTGTGATAAACAGTCGGACTGTTTAGATGACTCAGATGAAACAG
The DNA here is from genome assembly GCA_030674185.1 of Monoplex corrugatus. Taxonomy (NCBI): domain Eukaryota; kingdom Metazoa; phylum Mollusca; class Gastropoda; order Littorinimorpha; family Ranellidae; genus Monoplex; species Monoplex corrugatus. The sequence goes on from JAPXFY010000035.1 coordinate 17,878,239, forward strand.
AATGCTCTCCAAAAGGCCTATTTCGCAAATTTCACGCAAGTCCTCCTGATCCTGTCCTCGTTGAGTTTGATGGCATCCAAACTTTTACTATGACAAAACTAAAACCTGACGAATCCTGTCCTGACACCCATTACCGTTGTCCTGGTGATGTCAACAACTGTCTGCCTGTCTACACACGGTGCAATGGACTGTACGACTGTGTTGATCATGAAGATGAAGAATGTTGCGAGGAAATGATATGTCCAGGATTT